>JAMYCR010000006.1:19796839-20135367 GCA_028830335.1 Eucera pruinosa
CCGCGGTTTAATACGGTGAAAGTTTGGGTAAGCTGCTGCTATGAACGCGGCGCTGTGAGTTTCGTATTTTAAGTTGCATCGTACGTAACGTGATTACTAGACTGCGGATCTTTATGCAAATTCACGTGGGTACGAATAGCAGTAAAGAAATGGGATTTAAATTGGGGGGAGTGTTTCACCCTCTAATTATTTTAACTTGTGCTCTTCGCTGGATATTTTTATATATCTTTGCGTATTATATGCGTTCTGTAATTTTATAATTCACGAATGTGTAAACAACCGTAGCCTTACCCTTTCGCCACGGCGCTATAAACAGTTTAATTCCTTTCAATTTTTTATTGAACTTCTTTTGAAGCTAAAGAAGCTTTTGATGTCTAAACGAGGACAGGTTTAATTAATATAGGGCACAGGATAAACACGAATGTTTATATATTGCGCCGAATTTTACACCAAAAGTGTATACTTGAACGAACATTATGCCTTCGTGAATTTTCCTTTGCAGTCTAAAGGGTTAAAATGTAACGGGTAGGTAAAATTGTATCTGGCGATCAAAGCGCGCAAAATGTTGGGCTGAAAATAGTAAGGAAAAGTTTGACGAAACTGGATACCGAATGCCATATCTTTTGCCTGGGTTTTTTTTTTACTTTTTGATAGAAATGTTTTACCGCTTGCAACTTTCCCCTATATTATTCTTCGTATCGTTTTCCCCCGTTGCACCGCGAAAGGGTTAATATTCCACTAAAATATCGCGCCGTTTACTTGTACAACGCGTAAAGCCAGTGCAGCCAGTCTTCCGGAGTGACCGACGGCACGTTCGGATAATTGCAAAGGCATATGGCTGAAACGATCTCGCATTTCTCGTTGCACTGCACCATCGACAGGCAACTCGCTTCGCTGCAAACGTAATCATTCCTAATCGTCTGATTTTTATAATAATAGGGCAGATGTACCGCGTACCGCCACTTTAACGTTCGCGCTTTGAGTAACTATCGTTGACTATTTTAGAACGTCGTTAACGTAAAGATCCTTCCGGTTTCGAGCATACGATTCTTCAACCGCTCTTTTATTTATCAACATCTTTTTTATACGTTCAATATAATAAACTCATTACTACGTAATTGAAAATGCACAACAAAGTCCACGGTTCTTCGTACCGACGCTTGAAAACTTTTCATTTAAATAGAAACACGATTTTACATATATTAACGCGTCAGTTTGCGCAACAGATATAAGATATATAGTAAACGCGTCGCGCCTTACCGAATTACGACACGTTTCATACTTTATAATTGTTATTGGTCACGTATCAATGTGCAACGGCACGTTTACCTCCTAATATTCCGTTTCAAATATTAATCGTAAACGAATATACGATGCCTATGCGTTGTTACGTAAACCGAAGTCCAAAGTATGAAACGTTCTTTACTCACGATTCTTTATGCGTTACTTTGCTATCGAATAAAACGAATTCAGGTGGCAGTTATAGGAACAGTGACAGTACGTGGATCGTTTAGCCTAGTTACTATAACTGGATCATTATTAGCGTACTAGACGCGTCCTAAATTCACGTCACCGAAAATGTCGTACGTCTCTGGGCGTATCATGTGCTCGATGTTGGAAAGATCGGCGTGCTCCATTCGTCTGACGCCCAAAATTTTCGTCGCCGGATCCACGCTTTTCCTTCCGGCGAAATACGCTTCCGGATCGCCCAGCCATATATTCATCATCTCGAAAAAGTCGCGGAGGCAACGTTAACCAACAAACAAAACTGTTTAATCTCGGATTCGCGATCGAATTCGTAAGCAGAAAGTTTCGCGGCTATTTTCACAACCCGCGGCGGAAACTTCGCGCTTAGAACAGAAGAATTATTGCGCAGACGTATTATGCATCGGTGGATTGCGGATTTTCTTATGCAGATTCCCGGTTTTGAAACCGCGACCAGCGAGACGGAACCTAAACAGAAATTCGCAGTCTCGCCATTCAAATATAATTTCCTTTCGAAAGAAAGTTTGCGAATCTGCAACTTTGTCATAATTAATCGAATATACTTCTCGGTTAATATTGACGCTTGCAGACGGCCGCCTTTGAGATTATTCAACGATTAGATCAATTATAATTACGTCTGCCTGTGAATCATATTTTATATACTGCTAGACTAATCTTGCACGAATAAACGAATAGTAACGCGACTTTATATAATTAGACCGCGGATTTATCGTGGGACTTCGATAGAGATTCGTTTCGCCCTCTGAACGCAACAACGCGTAACTTTCTTTGTGGATATTTTACATATTTTCGTACGTTACGTGCATTCTGGCAGTTCTTTGCGAACATAAATTTCCCACAAACGCGTAAGAAACCGGATCTTACGCGCGTTCCGCGTTATTTGCGGAACGGCAGCTGAATTTCCCATGAATGCACAAAGATACGCATACCAATCGTTTCTGTTCCGCGTGTAAACACAAGGGGAATCGATTTGCGTATCGATTTCCCTAATTTATACGCTGAACGGAGTATCGCTGGCAAGAAAAAGCGCATCGACTTTTTCTCCCCGCTATTTAATAGCTCGTTTCCAATTCTACCGGGAAGCAACCGCGTTTTCCGAGAACCTAGTTAACGACTTGCATCACGCAACTCCGTATCGCACGATATGCAACGCGAACGCACCTCTGCCACGACGAGAACATTTCGGCAGCGGAATTAAACCTGCCTCTCGAATCGCGTTCTTTTGCAAAACATCCACCAATGATCGTCTAAGCCTAAGCGTTCGTCCGAACCAATTGAAAGCAATTAAACGGAACTCGAGGAGAATGAAATTGGAGAGCAAAAGTACAACCCGCGCGGCTACGCAACGATTATTATACGCGATCGTTTTCAGCGGAGGGGTTCGCGTAGGAACGATCCAGCAGCGATCCTCTTCGCCGCAAGTTTCTAATTAGCTGGCCGTAGATCCGCCCGGCCGATTACAAGCCGTGGGATCGTCGCGGAAGAACCGCGGAGGAGCAGCTTTTATTATTAGCTTGCCGCTAAATGTTCTGTCCGATGAAAAACAGTCGGAGCTTTAGAAGCATCGCGCATACTTTTCGCGTTACGCCGACTACGTAAGTTATTCGCGTATACGCGCTTCCGGTCGTAACTCATCGGACACTTGATGAACTTAACTCGTTGCGGACGAGGCTAGCGAATAGTCGCTCGATCGTTTCTAGCTTTTTCGACGTAGTCGTGTAGGTATAGGGTTATCCGAAATAGACTATAGGAACATCTATCTTTTACTTTTTTTCTTCCCCTTTCTGCTTTACCCTTTTCTAATCTGTTTTTTTATTTCCATTATCTTCGTTCGTTCTCGTTTTCAATTTTTATTTTTTTCTCCTCTATTTTATTAACAAACACGGCGTTTCACGGATATTCTCAGTCAACATCTTAAAGGTACTTTTGGATAACCCTATACATATCTATATTTAAACCGAAACATTTCAATTAATATCATTAGGAGATACTATTATCAAGTGGACGAGATTTCGTTAAATATCGTCCGTTTAATAGTTGAGTGAAAATTGATTTAGCCACTGTTTAGGTTAATTCGGAAAATTCGTAGCGATACTTGAGAGTCTTTCAAAAACACTGTGCGTAAGCCAGTTATCGTTTTATTGAATAACTTTGCAAATCTTTCGGCGGTTCTGAGTATCGGGAAGTTTCACGATTCCTTTTTCCAAGCTTTCGTCTATTTCTTGTATATTAAATTTCTACTTGTATATTAAATTTCTGCTCACGGATAAGATTTCACAAACGTTGCACCGAATTATAACATACTTCGGACACTGACTCTTTACCGAAGTAAAGTTGCCAATTACCGTTTAATTGCTCTTTCTTTTAAACAACTCTGGACCCCGTTTCATAACATCGCGTATGGTATTCGTTTAAATGAATAACATTTAAGATCATTCTTTTGCAAACCCAGCACGTGCACAACGGAACGTGATATTATCAAAAACCGCTACGAATTTTCGCAACGAATCGTACGTACCGTTTTTCGCATCTAACGTTTAATCGAGAGTTGACAAGTGCCCGGTCACTCGTGGACGCGAGGACAAAACTTGCGCGGCAACTTAATAACAACTGCAAGAAATGCGGAAGCAGCGGGGTTCGTCGTGTCTCTCTTTGTTCAACCACGCGGATATTATTCCATCCGCCACACGGTTTCCCGTTACCCTCCGCCGAACAAATTCCCAGGGAAATAATTCGAGCGATTCGTTGATCATTCGGAGGATCGAACCCGTGATCCGTTTCGAGAAGCAACGCGCAATATGGACCGCTGAACGCGCAACGATTCGTAACGCGTTACACGCGTCACGCGAAACGCGCGCCGGACGAATTTCCGACTTGCGAAACGCGCGCGGCTCGTTGTTCCTTCACTTTTACTTTTGCCGGGGTTCTCACAATTCTTTCAGTATATCCTGCGTTTTGCCTGCGACGCGAACCGATTGCCGTGCTTCTGCGTCGCGATAGAAGGAGCCGAAGAAAATCGAAGGACTCGATTGCGAAAAACCGATGCTTCGATAAGACGAATTCTTCTTCATTTTTAATTCGAAAGATATCAATTTCCGCGATCTACCTAGTGATTAATTTGTACGTTTACGCGACCGCTTAAATTCTTTACTGATGCTGGAAACGAGGATCGTAAACTCTATGCGTCGCATTCGAAAGCAATAGTAACGCTGAGAGTGTTAAAAATGAATGAGTGAAATACGCGCACGCTTGAAATGAATTGGAAGAGGAATTTTACGCTAAAAATGGAGCTGACCGATATTTCTACCGAGTTTCCGCGAATCGAGGATGTCTCGCGTGACCGTCAATGGAGATATTTCACGCGATGTTAAATATCCGGAGCTGTCGAGGTGGATCGATCTGGCGAGATGAAATTAGCGAAATTGCACCGTGAATCATCGCGTTTCGTCGCGGCCAACGTTTCGCGGCGAAAAGAAACGTTTTGCCTCCGTTGCGACTCTTCTGCAGCGATCGCGAAAACGACGTATTTATCGATCGGAATGTTCAATAAGAAGCAAAGGCTTTTGTTCGAATTTCTGACCTCCTTTGTGTCTCGATACCGTCGCAAAACAGCGCCGCGGTTGCGTCATTTGGTCGGGGCTTATCTATAACTCAGGTATTGTAAGTTAATTAACGCGAGCTTGGCCCTGAAGATAGCGAGTTTAAACAAATTTCATTTGCGGAGCCCGTTGGAATTGGCTCTCTCGCGGTGGCAAGAATAATGCCACGCGTTTGTTCGAAGCGTATCAACTCGTCGGTGGTGCTATTTTTGTTAAACGATTGTGCAACAGCACAACGGTGACTTTAATTCAGTGTTTTGAAAGTTTCTAGCTCTTGCTATTATTGCTCGCGCGAACGCGAACAGCTTTCGGATCGTTAACCCTTTGACGGTGGAATTTCGATGAATCGAGAGGGGGAAAAAAATAGGGAACTTTACCTTCAAGTTGGGAACGTGAAAGTGAATGATTCGATTTTTAAAACGAACCGACGTTTGTCATAGCACCATTATTTTTCACGGAGCTTAAAGATCGACAGCTAGACTGCAGATTAGATACAAAAATATATAAACTATTCATAGTCAAGTACAAGCTGTTCTATTTTAGGGGTGAAACAACCTTCCGTGTAACGCCTGTTTGCTTAATTTTGTTAACAAAGATAACAATTTGCGTAAAGACTCGCGGTCTATTAATAACGATTCGGTCAACCGTGACAATACTTGTGTTCCCGACTGTATATTAGTATAAGCATAATAATTACGGTAATATAGCATAATAGTGAATTACGAAACGAATCATGCAGGTTTAAAAAAATATGGGGACTATTTGGCAGGTAGACTTTGCACACCGAGTCGACGAAGGTTTCTTGTACGTTTTAAGTTGCAAGTAGACTGCGAATCTTTAGGCAAATTCGCATCTTTGCAAATAAAATTAACCCTTAATCCCAATACTTGAGATTAACCCTACGGACGCGTTGGCAAGTGTTTCTATTTCATAAACGCGAGACACGAATAAAAATGATCAATGTTCATTTAAGACGCAAAGTATTACTTTTAAATCGGAACAGCTGTGCAGCGAAAGGGTTAAAGAAACTAGATATAAATACAAAATTGTTTCATCCCCTAAACAGTATAACTTGTATTAAACTTCCAACATTTTCCTGCACAACCTTTCTTCGTTGTCTCGACGATTAACACTGGAACTACCAAACCAGTTAAAATGAGTGACTACAAATTTGCCATGAAAATTATATAAACTTGCAACAGTTTATTCCATGATTTTCTGTACAGAATATTAGAATATTCCGTGATTTTCTGTACAGAATATTAATGGAGATTTATTATACTTCAATCACGTACGCTTTGCAAATATTTATTATGTCCGCTTCTTCGGTACAAATAAGTATACTTTAATCGTCGTTAGTTCTAGTGTTAAGAATACACCTGCCAAATATTTCGCACATTTTTTAAACACCCCCTCTGTCTACGCCTTTCGCCAATATCAGACGGGCACTTAAGAGCGTACGTGTAATTCTCTAGCAGTCAAAGGGTTAACGAGATAACCGTTCGATTTAACGCTGCTCGGTAGCGTAATATCCTTCGTTCAGCGTGACCCCGCGTTGTAAAAAAAAAAGAAGAAAAACCACCTCCGCTCGTTGCTGGCAAAGCGAGCGAGCTAAACTACGCTTCGTTTGTTCGCCAAACAACCTCCTCCTCCTCCTCCGCTGAACGCCCGACGTCGGATAAATTTGCGAATCGCAAGGGAAAATTGTTGCAACTTACCTGTTGCTCTGGCACGGGACGATTTGCGACGTTGAAGAGGAACGCGATGGAAAACGGACAACACCCTCGCTCAGTAACGGTGCGCGCTAGACTGAGATGAGGCAGCTTACTTTCAGAGATCGCAGAGCGGCGGTCTGCAACTGCAAGCGTGAGAGTATCGAAATGGGGAGGGGAGTGAGAAACGGGCTGGGAAAGTATCTGCTGCCAGTGCTCTCCAGTCGTTTATCGAAAACGGGAAGTAAACGAAAATTCTCCTCGACTTAAACATCCTGCTTTCTCTTCTGGCCTTCATCCCGAACCAATTTTTTACCCGCCGCCGTTTTCCGGAATACGTTCTTATCTGCGATTCTTGCGGTATCGATAACGCGTGCAACACGGGGCGACACGCGTAATTAATCATTTTGCGAATGTAAGACGACTATTTTCGCACCCGATTCTCTATTGAACGCGTTTAAGTTCGCACTTGTAATGAAATTAAAGAGAAAGGCAAACCGTGGGGTTAATTTAGGAAGTTCGAAGAAGGGTTTAATCGATGATTCGCACGGCTCAAATTAAAGATGGGAGTCTTGGGAATATTTTTTGCGTGCTTTTAATGCGATCCATTTGCAATTCGTCGACGAACCTTGGCTGAAATTAAAGTTTCGAGACGCGGCAAGAAGCTCTAGGTTATTTTAAAGCGATCCTGTTCGCAATTAGCTAGTAAACTCGAACCATTGAGACTGTCGACGCGAAAACCGATAGCATCGTATTTTTCTGGATCTTTTCCCTCTAATTCGAGCCGTGATTCGTCACACCTTGATCTCTAGAAGTCGAGATATTTGCATCCTTCTGCATCGGAGTTAAGCAATTAACGGAGTCGCGGATTTCGTCATCGGGTAAAAACTGTCATTAGGCAAATCAATCGACAAATGGTTTATAAATATTTCGCGCGTCGGAATATTGCGTACGATGATGCGTGTTTAGTATTGCGGGGTATAGAAAGAAAAACAACGGTTTAAAAATATAACATTTATTGCCCATACTCTGATATTATAAATAAAACTTGGTACAATTTGCTATTATTAAATCGTGTGATACTGCCTTGGAATAAATTAGAGAACTTATAATTTTTTTCGCAAATTTTTAACTATCACAGAGGCTTGTAGATTCGGCTCGAAACACGACGGAGAAAAGTGATCGAAGTTGAAGAAGGAAGGAAAAAACAAAGGGTAGGTGTATCCCTTTGAGAGAAGGTGGGAATAATTTTTGAAAAATAGAAAAAATCGAGTACGATATTGTTCGTCGTATAACAAATAGACTGCGGATATTTATGGACATTTATGGCAGATTTAAATTATATTAAAACGTATAACGTGCAAAAATATATAACACGTATTATTTTATTTAAGGAGTGAAACAATATTCTACTTAAATTTTAGCAGCAAAAATATGAATTCACATAAATAATCCGCAGTCTAACGATAAATTTGCTAGCACAGCTGAGTTCTCCGACTAATAAGATATATCCTAGAAAGTGTAAAGTTGTAGCTGGTTTGTTCTATCGTTTTCGAAACAAGCTAAAAATTGTTCATCTAGCGATCCCATTTTCTCGCAACCACGCGAGAAATGGAATAATGAGCAGCGACGCTTGTATGCAACTTATATCTGCTGTTTGCAACATTGTTTCGCGAGCTGTTCGCGAATTGTTCGTTAACAGTTCGCAAGCTGTTCGTTAACTCCAGATAAGTTGTTCGCTAACTGTTCGTTAACTCTAGAAAAGTTGTTCGCGAACTGTCCCTTAACTCTAGACGAGTTATTCGAGAACTGTTCGTTAACTCTAGACAAGTTGTTCGCGAACTGTTCGCTAACTTTAGAAGAGTTGTTCGCGAACTGTTCAAAAGCTGTTCGCCAATTATTCATCAGTTGTTCGCTAGCTGTTCACGAGCAGTTCGCGAACAACAATGTAGACTCAGCGTAACAGACTAACACAGTCTTCTGCTAGAAAATAGAAAAACATACGCATATCTTCTGATGCAGTCTTTCGAGGGATTTAAAACCCCTTGCCATATTAATTTTTCCCTCGCTAGAAAATTTCACTTACATTTTGCACTGTGTGGCATCCAAAATATTCAACTGCTACACTTAATTTTCACTTAACAGTCGTCAATCTTACAGTTCGGTAACAGAGTGGATTTGTCGCATTTAAACGTGATCTTTATCGCGAGTAACGCTCGTTATCGTATGGCAAAGGGTTAGTAAAACGTTTCGCGCGCGTTCACAGATACAGAATAATTCGGAGGATCGTATCTAGGGATGTTTATTCCAGGAGACAAGCGATACACGAACTTGCTCGATTCGAATAAACGGAAAGGGAAGGTTAACGCGCTCGATCATTAGGGGAGCAGAATATTATAAAATGGAAGATAAAGCGCGATGCGTACGCGGAAGCTTGATGAACGTTATTTACGCTACCGGCCTAAACTTTAGAATCGCTACACATTCTACGGAATATAAGAAATCGGAAAAAAGAAGATTTAGAGGTGCGCTATCTTAAAAAATCTGTGAA
This sequence comes from Eucera pruinosa, assembly GCA_028830335.1. Lineage (NCBI taxonomy): Eukaryota > Metazoa > Arthropoda > Insecta > Hymenoptera > Apidae > Eucera > Eucera pruinosa. Next base: position 19,806,208 of record JAMYCR010000006.1, read on the forward strand.
CGTAAAGGAACTTATTACTAACATCTGCAACATTAATTTTGAATTGATAAAAAAGTTATTAGAACATTAAAAATGATTGCGAACATTTAGGCCGGTAGCATTGTTCGCTCTAAACTGAACACTTTTCATATCGTACGAAATAAGTTTGTAAGCTAAATATAAGTGATAACGAAAGGATGCTCGACTGATATCGTTCAGAGCAACGATTCCCAAACTATGGGTAGCGACCCACTGGGTACTTATTAACCCTTTAATCGTGTTGAGTATGTGTACTTTTTTTAAATTAATAATTCGAATTTAGTTAACGAGCAATATATGTACGTTCCCCTTTCCAAAAGTTTCTGCGTTTATCGTTAAAGAAAGGAGTATCTTAAATCGTGAATAAAGCAAAATTTTGCTGAATTGCTAAAGTAATAAATATATATATATATATATATATATATATATATATTGCCCAAGTTTTATTACAGTGCGTGTAGAACTATATAATATACCTAAACCACTCCATCTGGTTGTCCCTCAATTTTGAAAACGTATTCGACACTTTGTACAACTAAATACTTATACTGCACCCAAAAAACTTTAAAGACTGAACTCGTGCAGTAGCGTAATATTAGGTGCGTGCTTTCGAAGAGAAATATACGTGTTTTCTATGCCTAATATCGGCATAACTTCCAAGAGTTATCGAAAACAATAGCGACTATCCGATTAATGAAATAAGTGATTAAACAAACGATGCTTAATAAAGTAACGTGCATCGAAACTTTTTACACGCACCCAATAGCATAGACGAGTGGGTCGCACGCTCAAAAAGTTTGGGAACCAAACTGGTTTAGAGACTTTCTCGCAACGAAATATGCTCTGCTCTCTCGGTGCAGACCTGGGCACTTCTCAAGTCACGTTACTTTAAATAGTATTTCAAATAACGTGTTACCTTACTTGGTAATTATTTGAAGTAATTGTAAAATTGTTCGAAACCTTCGAAATTATTGGTAATTTAACTATGTACGACGTCCTGCTCTGGTTTACACCTAACACTCTTTCGATTCCGCGTGTTACTTCGAGGATTATTCCTTTTCTCAAATTTGAAATAAAGAATTTAACGATGTAACCCGTTAATCGAAATATCTCTGTTTCAAACGAATCGATGTTGCTTTCATCTTCGAACAACGGTATCGAAAATTGCCGTCTCAAATAAATTACTTGGAATTTCAAACTAAAATTTGCCCAGGTCCGCCTCGGCGAACCAAAAACCATTCTCGAGGAACGTATTAAAAACTCGGTCGCGCTTAAAGTCATCGTCATCGGTGTACTGAAATTTGAGCGGACTTAAAAGAAACGGGAAACCTATTCGACGGCAAGAGCTTCGTAGATCGATGCCTTACGATGTTTTTTTCGTATAGTTTGTGTAGAAGATTCATTTATATCCATGTCGCGAGAAAACTACGCGTCCTTTCACCTGCCTCCGTTCACTCGTTGGAAGACGTTGTCACCTGCGTTCACCTGCAGCGCTTCTTGCTCCGTAGCCATGGCGTCGTTGCTCTTATTGTTCTGCCCGCTCTCAATTTTGTACAACACGTCGTGGCACAACGGGCAGCGGTCATGCACGTACAACCATTTGCGCAAGCAAACGCTATGGAAGTAATGCCTGCACCTCGTGATCTTGGCACTCTCCATCTCCTGGTAGCAAATCGCGCACACGTCGTCCAACATTCGCAGCTGCTCCGTCTTCGCTTCCGGCAGGGAATTGATCTTATTAACCGCCGATCGTCGTTTCATGAAAACGCTCCATCCGGCTTTCGCCTCGCACCAAATGTTGAAGTAAGCGTGAATGGTCATCATGACGGCGCGAATCGCGCCACCGGATTCGAACACCAGGATCCAGAAGCCGTTGAAGAATAGAATAATGCCGAACGCGAATTCCACCGTGTTCCCAAACGATCTAATTATGTACACGTAGTCGTCCAGCTCTTCCCAGAACGCGCTGCGATAAGCGTCGATGAGAAAGAGCGTGTAAATCGCCAGTGAAACCAACACTTTTACTATCACCTCGATGCTGAACACCGACACCGCCAACAGCCACGTGCTCACGGTGTAATGGGACCAGAGGTACGTCAGCAACGACACAGGGAACAGTATTAGAAAGGCGCAAACTCCGAGCGCGCGAATGTGTCGATGAAGGACAGGATTCTGCGAGGCGCTTAACGACATCAGCAACGGGTTCACTATGTTGTGCACGAAGTGTAGAACCGCGGTAAATAGGAGGCAAAAGTTACGGCACAGCCTGACCAATCGTTTCTCTTGGTCCAAACTCGTTAACCCGGTTTGGAGGGCGAGAATGTAGAAGAGAATGGCGGACACTGTGCCGATACTCTTCTCGTCGTCGTCTTCCGTAAGTAACACCCATTGGAAGAAGCATCCGACGTAGTGGCAAATGGAGGAAATTATGCTGGTCATTCCCAAGACCGCTGTTAGCGTTTCGCAGCCATTCATCAGCAGTGTCTTAAGCATTACGTAGTAGCTGAAACTCTCTTCGGTGTTGTGATTTTCGAGCAGTTGAAACACTTGGCCCCCGACGCGGATTATCCAAAACATGCGGAGCACGTACGGAATGTGCAATCGTAGCCATTCGGTTTCTACCAGCGCGGAGAGGCCGTAGTGGCTTATGAAGCTGCGAGAGTGTTGGTAGCCGGTGTAGATTGTGTTCAACATCGTGATCCCGTTGTACCAAATGACGAATTTGCATACGGCCAGCGGGAGAAACGCTGCGAACACCGGCGCGTGATAGAGAACTTGCGTCTGAAAAGAGATAACGCGTATATTACGTAACTAGCGGACGAACAGAGAAGCGGTATATAATTTGGGGAATAGATTGCGGATCTTTATGCAAATTCGTAGGTTTATTAATAGAGACGTTTTTGAAGTTGTAGGAATTCTATACGAGATAAAATTCTTCTTTAGCGGCTGTAAAGACGGAAAAAGGTGATCTATCAAAACAACGTTGATCGATCGATTAATAATTAATTAGATTTATCTTTGAATTTACTTTGAGTGTATGAATTAAATAAATCAATTTCGATTTAAATGATAAATAAATGCCTTTGGCCTACAAAAATCTGTAAGCATGTTAAATGTGTTATTATAAATCAGAAGGTGAAATAATAATCCGCTATTTAAATCCCGCTCTTTTAATTGTGCTTATAAAAATATGACTTTGCATAAACATCCGCAGTGCTGACAAGATTTGCCCGAGTGCCTATAGAGACGCAAACAGTATTGAAAGGGTTAACATACATTTTGCAATATGCAATCGAAAGGATTTTAATTATATTGAACTTACCGGAAGCGGAAAAATGCCCAAGATTGACGGCGCCATGAAACTTAGCACGAGAAGTTTCTGTAGAATCGGGTTTTTCGGTGCAAGATGGATGCAACAGAAAATGCCGGCCAGCAAGCATTGCAGCACGTAGTTTTGAATGACCAATAAGCTCGGTCCTTCGTTCAAAATGTGCTTTAGATTGAGGAATAAAATATCGTCGAGTATGCTAGTGGTGGTGCCTTGCGCCTCCACGTACGCGATAATAGCTTTCATCGTGCTAACGTTCGACCAATACGATATGAATATTGTTCCTACCGATAACAGGTATACGTACACGATTAGCAGGTGTCTGGTCCATAGCAAAGCTATGCATATCGCGGTGATGCATCCTGAAAAGTAAACGTTTCTCCGTGACTAGGCTGATTCTTACTTCTTTTACTTATTTCTTTATTAACGGGTAATGGAACGCTTTAGTGCACGAAGGAGGATAGACAGTAAAACGTAACGATATAATATAACAAAAAGAAATAAGTAAAAATAATTAAAAGCATATACAAGTATATAAACGCAGGAAAGGATAACAAAACGACGTCTCGTCTTGATTAAACAGAATACGGAGCAAATTTCCCCCTAAAGGTTTCACGAGAGCGGAAAAGGTTTCAAGAGTTTACCAAGCTGATTTGCATTAATAAAGATGCGGTTTAGACACGTATAGCGACCGTATAAAGTATAGTTACAAAGGTGATGTCCTTGCGAAAGTATAATACGGCGCCTGAAAGAAGGCAGGTGTGTGCACGAATTAAATTTATATTATTTTGCTGATTTATTTTGGTCCTAAAGTTTGTGGAGAAAGAATGCGTGAGTTGGCTCCTTGGCATCGTATATAAATCGATTCATGAATACTTCGTGAATTGTGCGACGCAAGATTTGCTCCTCTTTACGAATACGATGACCCGCGGAAATTAACTCTTACTATTCTGAATATAAAATCGCCGCTTCGCTATCGCCTTTAGTTGACGTTTCCTTAACCCTTTGACGACCCGCGGAGAGATGCAGAGGAACTCGACGCGGAATTAAATTAATAAAGAAACGACAATTTGCTTGTTCGATTGATAGTACAAATAAAACGGTAAAGTAAACATTTTAGGCTAATTTTCGACCGATAAGCCAGGCAAGTGGCTTATGCAATTTTCCTCGTACTTTCTCATTCAATTCGAACGGGAATTCCAGATATTTTAATTCCCTGCTACTGAAACTTCTGGTATTTAATTTACATTTCAATTGCAATTGAAAATATTGGTACTGACTACTACTGGAAATAGAAAATCGGGAAAATAATAAGAATCCATATTCAATGAATCGACGATTAGAAATAAATATAAGTATTAGTAGTTTGCAGTTAAAATTAAGTTAAGGAGCGATATTATTCGTGGGATGATCTAGTAATTATTAATCGTCCTCGTAAAAAAAGACAAGGTCCCATAGATATCATACACCATATGAAAATCGTCGCCAAAGGGTTAATACACGAATATAAAATTGTAGAGCAATAAATCGCGCAAGAGCAAAGAATTTTCGATCTAATGTAATATTAACCCTTTGCACCCCTCCTTTTTGTTTCACCTGTTTACTAAGAACTCTGTTGCATCCTTAGTATTTTGTACTGGAAAAAATATTCACAAAATAGGACATGGGAGTTGAATGGGTTAACGAATAAAACGGATTAAAGTTAGTAACAATTATTTGGAATACATAGATCTTACCTAAACAGCAGCACAGGAATTTGGGAACGATTATGAAGTGCATCTTGTAGGCAAGATAATTGAAGTCGAAAGGCTCTGCCAAAGAAGTAGGAGTCATCGAAGTGACGATGTTGTCTAGAACTATACTGTCATTGGACAATCCAAGTCCAATCCTAAGCAGTTCGTCTACAATGAACAGGGGTGGAATCCTGATCATAACATCTATGAAGGTGAGGAATTTCTGGCACCAGGACGTCTCCATCTTGGCTTTCAAGCTCTTCCTTTTTCCGGTGCAGACTTTGAGCAGTAGTCTCCAAACGACGGATGTGGTATTTCCAGTGGAATGTAGTTTAGTTTGGCTTACTTAACAACTGAACTCGCATAAGGATCGCATTAGAAAATGATGAATTCAAACAAAATCATGAGAAGCAACTGCAATTATTGCACTCCAAATTCACCCTCCTGAAAGTCAAGTTACTTTAAGGAAAATCTCCTCTTGACCTTCAGTTATGAAAATAATGTTTAATAGTAATCTCTAGAAAAAAATAATATAGAATGACATAATGTGCAACCATATATGTAATATGCAAAGTAAACTATATGTGAAAGCAATTAAATGATTTTTCTAGTCAAGTTCTACTTATTAACTGTGTTTATAGAGATAAGAATTTGTTTAGAAATCTGCAGACTGTTAATTATTATATGTAAATATTTTGTATTTCTTTTTACATCCTGTTACTTAATCCATCCTACTGCATTTTTTTCCTTTTTCTCTTGCACATCATTCCTTCTTTCCCCATTAAATGCATGAAATCATAACAATAATAACAATGATAACAAAACAAAGAGTGTATCTACAAGTCTTCTATTGATTAGATCAAAGCCCACTTATGAGTGCAGCTACTCTCAGCAATGAATTCCTAATGAAAATAGCAATAAAAACGGATTAATTTCATTTGCAAGATATTGTTGCAGTACTGCAAACCTTATACTCTTTTATATCTGTTTCTAACTTGCAACTTCTCGCGCAACAAGATTTCTTTTCCCCCTGTTAAAAACAATAAGCAACAATAACAATTACAATAACGATGATAATAAAAAAAAATGCGTATGAACAATCCTCTATTGATTAGATTAGTGCCCACTTCTTACGAGTGCTGCTACTCCCAGCGATGAATCCCTAACGAAAACATCAACGAAAAGGGTGAATTCGATTTGCAAAAGCCAGAATGCGAAAAAACTGCGCGAAAACCTACTTACCTTCGTGTTCGTAAAGTTTTGCGGTTATCATATTCTCGGGTCGATGTTATATTAATCGGGCGAGCGTTGCGATGGTCGTCAGTGGAAATCGAAACGTTTCGAGAGTCGTTGGATCAGAGTTTGGCCATAATCGCAGCGCGAAGATTAAGCGAATGATCTACGGTGATGCGACGGACACTCGGAAATTTCACAAGTCACATCGACGTATGGAACTCAATCCTGCGTTGCGGCAGCAGAAAAAGAATGTTTGAGGATAAAACTATACGTCTCGTATCAGTTGTTCAGGTGGCAATTGCGACAAGGAACGAAATCGTTTAGCGAGCAAAGAGTTTGAGAAAAAGATTTTACCATGGTGCGAGGGTATCGCGACAACAGGTAGGAGAGACACCCGTAAATTTGTCGGTCTTCGAAGTTTTGTCAGACGTGTTTTATTCCTATTCGCTGGCGATCGTAAGCCTACCTCTCCCGTAGGAGTTTGTTATTCATGCACGATCGAAGGGAACGGTGATGGGAACGCACGAACGTAACAGCGACGGCGTTTACACTAAGCTACGGTACTCGAAATACGCGTGTAATTTTCCCCGACGTAAAACGCTGCCGCATAAAGCGTGGAGGTTACGGAAGAACATTCACGAAGAATTTGAACGATTTAATCAGATGGCGCTTGGGTTACTTCGATCCTACGCCGCTGCGTCTCGCTATTCTACGATGGACCAACACATATAAATGCATTCGGCCGTGTTGCGAAATCATTATGGCGAGTGCCTTACTTCGATCCTTGTAACTCGTGGCGAACGGGCCATCAGTCTTCTCTTGGCGGTCCAAGAAGTAACACGTCGATGTAAGAGCGTACGATTAACATTCTATTTTGCAATATTCTCGGTTCGAAGTTTATTATTAGACGAGTGCAACAGTTGCAAAACGTGCACGAAAAACTTGCGAGAAGAATGGTTAATAAAATTTGCCAAATTAACGAGATCGCTATCTCTGTCCTTGTCATAAAACAATTCGCTCCTTTTCCATACCTTCATTCTTTCCTTAAAATAAATGCGCTCCTTTAAACTACACTTTCATCCTTCCCCTGGAATAGCGCCGCGCCTTTTCTTCAAACCATGCGTTTCTTTTCTATTATCTGTTTCCTTGTCGTAAAACAGTGCGCTCCTTTTCTATATCTCCATCCTTTCCGTAAAACAGTGCGCTCCTTTTCTATATTTGTTTCCTCGTAATAAAACAGTGCGTTTCTTTACCATATCTCCATCCTTTTCTCGGATTAGTGCGTTCCTTTTCTATATCTCCATCCTTGTCGGAAGATATTGCGTTCCTTTTCTATATCTCCATCCTTGTCGGAACATATTGCGTTCCTTTTCTATATCTTCATCCTTTTCTCGGATTAGTGCGTTTCTTTTGTATATCTCCATCCTTGCCGGAAGATATTGCGTTCCTTTTCTATATCTCCATCCTTGTCGGAAGATATTGCGTTCCTTTTCTATATCTCCATCCTTGTCGGAAGATATTGCGTTCCTTTTCTATATCTTCATCCTTGTCGGAGAGTAGTGCGTTCCTTTTCTATATCTCTGTCCTTGTCACTGAATAGCGCGTTCTTTGTTTATATCTCCGTCCTTTTCTTAGAGTAATGCGTTCCTTTTTTATATCTCTTTCCTTGTTACTGAATGGTGCGCTCTCTGTCGCACAGTGCTCGAATGTGTGACGTCACAACTGTTCCCCCACCCTTGGCTGCGCAGTGTCAGCGCGTTCCCCCACCCCTGGACGCGCATAGTAGTCGCGCAGCTGCGTTTCCTCAGTCTGCCGCCGGCTGCCTTAGGGGTAGGAGGTTTCGCGCTCCGCTCTTAATTATTTATTTCGAAATACTTTCTCTACCATATTCAATTCTTTATATTTGAGATACATCAAATTGGTTCACTTTAGAGAATGAGAGTCGTCTTGCGACTGTAAAGGAACGCAAAGGATTGCAAAGCAATCGAATATATTAAAATAAAGTGTAAAGGATTGCAAAGGAGCGCAAGTTATTATAGGTTGGCATGTAATAAATTTGCCAAGGAACTTTGATAGAGGATAGGTGCTTCGTTACGCGCGAGATACATCTTGACAAGTTTTGTCGTTTCTCAAGATCTCTTTCGTTTAAACAACTTTTTTAACTACGTATGTAGAATAATTATTAATGTATTTAATTGTGTGCGCAGGTGACTGAGTTTTCCGCTTGGATGAATGACGGCGATCACTTCTCCGACTGCTTCTTGGATAATCATTCCATTTGACGATTCAACGAGGAATTAAAGCAAGGATTAATTGGCAATATTCAAAGTAGAAAAAGTTCCAAGTTTCTAACAAAAAAACTAGCAGCTAGCAATTCTTGATCCAGAACATCAGGAACAATTAAGTAGAGAAGAACTTGAACTTTTGGTTACAAGATGTATTATAAAAATTAATTTATAATAATAGCTTGTAAGAAGTGGTCTATAAGAACATTGTAAACCTTGTACTTTATGATAGAGTTTTTAATAAAGACACGGTTAAAGATACTTAATAGTATAAACATTTATTGACCTGTCCAGAGATCCTAGAGTGACCAATCCCAATCCTTTACAGAGAAGTATCGTGAAGGGACTTAAATAAAAAAAGTCCCGAAGCGAGAAACTCTAAAAAGTAGTCCTGCGCCCCACTAAATTAATTACCGATAAGCACCGACCTTAAAACTAAGTTTCGCCAAAATTCTTGGAAATGACGTCACCATGACAATGTTCGCCGGATACCTCCTCGCAACTTATATTCGCCTAATACAAAGTTGCCAAATTCACCGAAATTTTGCTGGGAAGCCTAGGAAACTCGACAGTTCTTGGAAAATGACGTCACTTCTATGACACGCCGAAATTCTTGGAAATGACGTCATCTTGCCATGTTAGCCGATACCTCCTCGCACATCATATTTTCCTAATACAAAGTCGCCAAATCGGCCGAACGTTTGCTGGAAAGGCTAAGAAACTCAGCAATTCCTGGAAAATGACGTCACTACTAGGAATCGCCAAAATTCTAGGAAATGACGTCATCTTGCCATGTTAGCAGATACCTCCTAGCACTTCATATTCGCCTAATACAAAGTCGACAAATTGACCGAAATTTTGCTGGGAAGGCTAAGAAACTCGGCAGTTCTTGGAAAATGACGTCACTTCTATGACGCGTCGAAATTCTTGGAAATGACGTCACTTCTATGACGCGCCGAAATTCTTAGAAATGACGTCATCTTGCCATGTTAGCAGATACCTCCTCGCACATCATATTCGCCTAATACAAAGTCGACAAATTGACCGAAAATTTGCTGGCAAGCTTAGGAAACTCGGCAGTTCTTGGAAAATGACGTCACTTCTATGACGCGCCGAAATTCTTGGAAATGACGTCACTTCTATGACGCGCCGAAGTTCTTGGAAATGACGTCATCTTACCATGTTAGCAGATACCTCCTTGCATATCATATTCTCCTAATACAAAGTCGTGAAATTGGCCGAAATTTTGCTAGGAAGCCTAGGCAACTCGGCAGTTCTTGGAAAATGACGTCACTTCTCGGAATCGCCGAAATTCTTGGAAATGACGTCATTGCTCGAAACTTATCTGCTGACATGGCAAGGTGACGTCATTTCCAAGAATTTCGGCGCGTCATAGAAGTGACGTCATTTTCCAAGAATTTCGGCGTGTCATAGAAGTGACGTCATTTTCCAAGAACTGTCGAGTTTCCTAGGCTTGCCAGCAAAATTTCGGTCAATTTGTCGACTTTGTATTAGGCGAATATGATGTGCGAGGAGGTATCTGCTAACATGGCAAGATGACGTCATTTCCAAGAATTTCGGCGCGTCATAGAAGTGACGTCATTTCCAAGAATTTCGGCGTGTCATAGAAGTGACGTCATTTTCTAAGAACTGCCGAGTTTCCTAGGCTTCCCAGCAAACATTCGGCCAATTTGACTACTTTGTATTAGGAGAATATGATGTGCGGGGAGGTATCTGCTAACATGGCAATGTGACGTCATATCCAAGAATTTTGGCGATTCCTAGTAGTGACGTCATTTTCCAAGAACTGCCGAGTTCCTCGGGTTTTCGAGTAAACTTTCGACCAATTTGGAGATATTGTATTAGGCGAATATGATGTGCGAGGAGGTATCTGCTAACATGGCATGATGACGTCATTGCCAACAATTGACGAAGTCTTAGGAAACGCGCTAATTCATTTAATTTAGTTTAATTGGGTTTAGGACGATTTTTAGAGTTTCTCGCTTCGGGACTTTTTTACTTAAGTCCCTCCACGATAGTTCTCTGTAAAGGATTGGGTTTGGTCAATCTAGGATCGCTGGACAGGTCAGTAAATGTTTAAACAATTAATTATCTTTAACTGTGTCTTTATTTAAACTTTATAGTAAAGTACAAGTTACAGGAGTGTTGAAATATACTTACAAATCAAAAGAAATATAATCCAGCATAATATGTTATAATTAGTAAGGTTTACAATGTTCTTATAAACTAATCCTTATAAACTAATTCTTACAGACTACTGCTATAAACCCATTTTACAATACATCTTATAACTAAGACTTATGTCATTTACAACTTAAGTACGCCTGTTGATATAAACAAAGTTGACGTCTATTAATTGAAAGTTGCTCGAGTTCTTCTTTCCTTCTCCTGTTTCCATTATTGCGATTTGATACGTTTAACGCAAAGCTGCTGGCCGCTGCACCATTGCAATAATTTAGGAGCAGAGAATGTTGTTATAATTGCGCCTCGTTGAACTAGACTCCTGGACCACAAATCTTATCGATACCGTCCCTCGTTGTGCAAGAAAAAGTGCCGAGAAACCTGCACACACGATTCAATATATTAGTATACAATTAGTATAAATCTAGTCAGAGTTATTCGAAAGAAAAGAAATCAAAGGGGACGAATGAAATTGTCGAAAAGTATTTTGCAAGTGGCTAGGCGTTAGCGTCTACCAAAGTGAACCCTTTGCACTCAAAACGTGCCTCTCAATTGTTAATAAAATTGTTCTCTGTTTCCCTGTTTTATACACCTATCGCAAAATGATTCGATTTTGTAAATTCCGTCTCTTTATTTTTACTGTTCGCGTTTGGTAATTTTGTACCAACGTGGGTATCCCCCCCTTACAATAAATAAATAAATAAATGAAATGAACCGGTTTTGACAACTCTCGTGCGCAAAGGGTTAATTCGGTTAAAGTTTACAACTACTGAGAAGTAGAAAATTTATAACGCAGCGCGAAGCATCCTACCCCTATAGCGGTCGGTAGAAGACTGACGAGCTGCGCGCGACGCGCCTAATATTAACCCTCGTGACGTCACCGATTTGGTGCGCAAGCGCAACACCGCGAAACACCGTAGTTCCTCTTAACCCGAGAAAATTAGCTAATTACTCGTTCCTTGCGATGAATTTACGAACTTGTCGCATCGAATCGTAAACGTAGAACCTTTCACAACTTTTACCTACTATTTTTAATAACAATTTCGTCTCGTGCAGGTAATTATAAAACGATTGTTTCGCGAAAGATCTGCACCAGTAGCGTTCACACACGCTTACGATTGTTTGCGAATTACTCGACCACTGGTTTGCTAAATGAAAACGCGAAAACGCCGTGAATTATACTTACATTTAAGTAGACTGCTTCTGGTCATGGATTACGCGAACCGAAGTAGGCCGTTGCCATAACATAGTTTCACGACCGATGCGTTAGAATAAAATATACGATACGTGCATGCGGTAGAGAAGAAAGAACATAGGTATACATACACACATGTTTGCAATTGTAGAGATTCAGTATCGGTACTTTTATTATGCAAATTCATCATTTTATTGTTAATAGTATCATGTATTCTTTATCGTTCGCTCGCAAAAACTAAAAGCTGGTGACAGTAACGATAATAGTACAATGGTGATGATAGAACGGGGAGGGACAGGAGCGGGGAGATTAAAATAAAATTTCTAATTCGATTCTGGAAGCATACGGTTCGTTCTCGGTCGAAATCAGTGGAAACGCATTTCTCTTCGCATCGAATATCTTCTTTCTATCCTTTTTTAGAAGCTGGCTTAAAACTCATCTCGTTTCAAGTGAAATTCAAATCTAAATTATGCGTATAATAATATATGTATAATTAAAAAGCCAGCAATAAAATGTAAAAGATCGCCAAAAAGATTAAAAAATTTGTTTTGTAAAATCCGCGTGTACAGTGGGATACCCTATAACAAACGACGCAATGTTGCCGAACAGCTTTTCCCATTCAATTAAAATGTTGCAACGTAATGAACAAATGTTCGATTAAAATGTTGCAACGGCGAATATACGCGCTTTCAAAAATTCCACACGCATTTGTTAAAAGCGTACGTATCGTTTCTCCATAGTACATTACTTCTATCTGCCTTCCTTCGTGCGATAAAATTAGGACCATAATCGATAATGCAAAGTATCTGAATTTCCACGTATATCTATCTTACTTTCGTATCGATAAAACCTGCGTACCTTATCCATGGCTTTAGTTTCGAATTCCAAGGAACCGTAGCGAAAGGGTTAAATTAATCTAGGAAAACCGCTGCTTTAGTCGAACGCATTTAAAGCTAACGTTGTCTCGAAATAATTAAAAGACCGTACGCACTGGTTACGCATTTATGCCCTCCATTCGAAAATGGCTGGATTCTTGCCTATTAAATTAGTTCGTTATAGAACACCCCACTGTATTCGTTTTTCGTACACACGCCTGGATATTATTCGATGCTGAAATGCGCGCGAATCATTGATCTGATATCGAGAGAGGATAATAAATAAAGGATTGCATGATCGGCCTCCCTCCGTCTCTTTACAGGCATGCAACGACAACGGACGTGCAGAATACAGAATGCTCGGTTACTGTCATTCGTTCTGGACTAACTACCGTGTAGTAACTTATCTACGTCTCTGCGCAGGGTTTTGTTCGTCTCTTTTTTTCCCTTCTTCTTCTCCGAATTAGTCGAATCTTAATGCGCTTACATACGCTACCGTAACGCTACATTTATAATACAAGTGTCTTTTCATTTGTCGTTTCCTTCCGTTTTAAATCCGCGCGCCATCGTTTCTTTCTCCGACCTCGAAGACTTTCCAGACCTTCGAGATCCTCTCGAGTATTACACCTCTCGATCAGGTTGAATGGTAGAGTCAAAAAAAAAGCGGGAGTGAAAATTATTGTTACTCGATTGCTGTGGTGGATTTCGACAAATTTTGCTGATTATTCTCATTTATGCTTTACATCATTCTTCTCGCTACCTCTAATTGCGTGTGCCTTACGCTTTATCCCGCCACTACTACATCATATCATCATCAATTGCGCGTGGTGATCCTTTACACATATTTTCCGTAGCATAACGTTCTCTCGTGCAAACAGACGTGGTACGTAAATTTGCCAATTTTCTGAACCACGAAAAACAACCGAAACGACGTCGTTTTTTCTCCGTTGAAAAAGATGTGACAAGGTACAATGTGAAATGGACAATGTAAAAATGACAATACCCTTTTTCTTTTCTTTTTTTTTTACGCGTAACAATCTATGGCACGATTCTCCTTAATTCGACGATGGATACCATAATCGTTCTTTCTACCTACGTGCGTGCATCCTAGCGAGAAGAAATGAATCGTTTGGACGAGTAAATTGGAGAGAAAAATGTTTCGCGTCCGTCGATCAGCGAATAACGCGTGAAATCCGATCGATCGATCGAACGATTGAGAAAAATTTGACGCAAACGAAGGGAATTCCGAGTTGTCGCTACGCGAGTCTCGCTATTGCAAGTTTCCGTTCCATTGTACCTCACGCAAGACAGGTAAAAAGACTCTTACGTATTTCGCTATAAAAACGCTAAGTATGGACTAATAATACGTGGTACCTTAATAAAAATAGAGCTCCAACATTCGGCTAGTAGTACAATGACGTTTATTATATCACAACGAGACAGGTCCTGCGTGCCAAAATTCTACTCTGCTCAGCGTTTTTCCCCCCCATTTCTTTTTTAAACTCCTTTTACGTCAATTCGGATTGTCCGATGCACGGATGCAGCGATGATATACGACCAGTCGTAAGGCATTTCTTTTGTTTTGTTGCTTTTTGTTTTAATAGTCAAAATGTGTTTTCGGAGGGATTCAATATATATATATATATATATATATATGCAAGACCTCCAGGTGTTTCGCCCCCTCGTATCAAGCAAGCGGATACAAATTGCGTTTCTTTCGAATTCATTTCCAGTAGCCAAATATACTCCTGTGCTTCTCATTGCCGACGTTAATCGTGTAAGTGGTCGTGGACAAAAAAAAAGGGACTCGGCTGTCGCGTCGAAATTCACGGTTAGCTCTCATCGAGCGTCTTCTAGATCCGATCAGCAACAGACCGCGGATCTTTATGCAAATTTATACCTCTTTACAAATGCAAACGAAGAAATGGAATCTAAATGTACGAATCGGTTTCACCTTCCGTAAATGTTAAGTTGCAACGCGCACAGTGGTTGCCAAAAACCATTCCAATCGAAGTGTAACATTTTAGTATAGTATAAAGAACGAAGACACTTATAAATTTCCTTCAATAAGTGGAACACGAATAGAATGCTCGGGAATAAGTATACGATTTTGTTCGGAATAAATATTCATTCGAATAACACGAAAGGTGGATTATTTATTGGCACGCTTAACGCGTATGAATTTTTTACCCCTTCGCATAATTTACGTTCGAATAAATGCATAAATAAAAAGATCCGCCGTCTATCGATGAGATATCCGGGTATCTCGCGGCCGACAGCCCTAGTTCCGATCGATGCCATTGAATATGTTTCCGTATCTCGAGTAGTCTCACACGATCGTCGATCTCGTTAAGCATTGGACTTTGCGAACATCGTGCGAATGATCTAAACTACAGCCTCCCGGGTCTCTGCGTTTCGTTGCACGCTTCCGGGGCTCGGCGTTTCGGCGCGCAACGATTCCCGTGAAACGTTTTCTAACTCTCGCTGCGCGAACCAAGTATCGTTTCAGTTCCGTTCCGGTCACTTAACACGATCGTTTAATTCGCAATCGATTACATATCATCGACATCATATGCTACCTAGCTAACCGAACAGATCGAATCGTCATCATCGTGACTAAACCTGCATAGCAGTTAACAAAACAAACAAGTAACGCACAGTCCCTACGGTAATAATAATAATATTAATAATATTAATTGTAATATTAATCGTAATAATAATAATATTAATATTACTTAATGGTAAAAATAATTCTAGCTTTTTGTTCGAGCACAGAACGAATTTCGCGGTTCCTTCGCGCGTAATATCCCTATGTAAAACGAATTACCATTACATCTTATCGATTATGATTTTGCATTTCTTTTTATTCGTGCGTCTTTTCACCTCCTTTCACTGTGAGTACATAATTGCCTAAATGTCGCGTTACAAAGATACTGAGTAATAATCCTGGCTTAGTACACGCGCAATTATTACGTTTCAAGCATTGCAATTCGCGACGGTCGCGTGATTATTAAATGGAAACCGGTTTTTATCCCTTTCACGCGTTATATTGCTTTTGCGTTGTTGCTACAGAAATGAAACACGATCGAATCTCTCCAGCTAAATATCTCGCTGCTACGTCGAAGAAGCTTTTCTCTTTTTCCTAAATTAAAAACGAGAGAGAGAGAGAGAGAGAGAGAGAGAGAGAAAAGAAAAAATAAATAAATAAAGAAGGCGTATAAGAGCTACCCTGCAAGAAACGTAATAATGTGCGATCTCGTTTCAATTAAATTGGACTCTGATATCCAACGCATAAAACACCTAATTAATAATTTCCAATACCTAAAACTTAATTGCTTAAACATTACACATCGTTCGAATGAGAATGCGATTAGTTGAAATCATCTCGAAGCGCATAATTTAAAATAGCCTTTCTATATATCACGTGGGTCTATTTTCTTTTTCATTTTTCTGTTTTTTTTTGCTTTTGCTTTTGTTTCGTTTTGGCCATACAGCAGATCTTTCGGAGAATTTAATTCGAAGTTAAAGAGGGACGACTCGCGTGTTCGAGCGAATCTCCCTCCCGATATTTTTTTTTTATTTGTTTCGTTTAGTATAGCGACCATATATTTTTCTCTCCCTTTTTTCTCTTCCACTTTTTTTTTTTTATTATAAAACTATATATGATTGCTTGTATCGTTAGGAAACCTCGAAAGTCGTTTGCTTGCCTATGTGACTCGAGAATTCTTATTTTTTTTTTTTACACGTGAAAATTATTACCTCTGATCCTCGATCATATACAATTTTAAGTCACCGATTTTAAGGTATGCGTCGCTAAGACAACTTCCGCTATTGGTTTTTTTTCCACCCCGTACGGATGGGTCGAAACATGATTTCCGAATTCGTAGAACTCGAATCAGAAACTTTGCGAGACCTCGAAACCCTCGAAACTCGGAATCTTTCATTTCTTCTTAATTTCCCATCGATTGAAAGTCTATCTACTACATATATCTTATTTATTTATTCGTTCATTTTGCCGGGAATTCAGATCCTAATAAATTCCTTGGTATAAGATTAAATTGTTTCTCGAATCTAATTAAATGGAACTTAAATAAATTAGCAAACGTAAAAGCTTCGCTAGATAATTATCGTTATAAACACGACGGCAATTAATTCGGTGAAATTGTCGCGCGTAAAGTGAATCTAATGTCTAAACTTAATTGTCTACTAGATTTGTGGATTTATCGAATTTTTGTATTATAAAAATTAGTAGATGATCGCGTAAATTTTGATTGGAAATTCAGATGTGCAAAAAGGCACAAAATGCATTTAATATGCAAAAGATACACGGTATCTAAAGTGAAGTAAAAATTATTCTATTTCGAGGGTGAAACAACACAACCCTCCGTTAAATTTTATTCCTTCAATTTCATTACTAAAAACATGATTTGCTCCAAGATCCGCGATTTATTCGTAATTCTCAATAACGTGAAAGCTGTGCGACTATAAAGTAGTCTACAGCTTATGATTTTTATATTTGCTAATAAAAACTAGTCGCGATTAAACGCCAATGCAATTCGATATTCTTACGATTACTTAAAATAAAATACGCCGCAGCGAAACGATTAATTTGCATCCATTGAGTTGCGCAAAACATTATCTTTAACGCAAATCCATCGTAATTTTTGTGCTCATCCAATATTAATCACCCAAGCTTCGAGAGTTTCGAATAAAAAGAAAAAAAAAATATATAGCACAAAGTTTCGTGTGCCCCACATCCCGATTTTATCGTTAATAACAAAATGTCAAGTTTATATTCAGCTTGATCGCAATCGATAATCCGCGCATATGATTCAATCGTGTACACCGTGTTACGTTCGAAGAATTTCGTCTCTATAGGATTCTCCCGTGAATGTTAAAGTTATATTCCGCTAATAATACGCGTTTACTCAGCACATATTTAATTTACATAAACTCTGCAAGCCCAGCTTATCATCGTCAAAAATGCACTTTTCGATTTTACGTTCTTCTTTTTTTTTTTTTTTTATTCGTGTACGAAATCGCTGCTTATATGTGTAAGTGTGTATAAGTGTTAATAAGTTATCAATAAGAAATATTAGAAAATCTGTACTCCACTTATAGTTACCACAATTTCCGTATATTTCTTTGATCGGGTTATCTCTCCTGTTTTTTTTCCCCTCCCCCTTTTTCTTTTTGTGTTTAAAAAGCGACACAATCGACAAGCGACCGAATACGGTTTAATCGTTCTTCGAGCTTTCTTGGATAGAAGGTGAAATTGTCTCTCGTCTTTTCGTGAACTCTCCCTGACTCGTATCGGCGAATATTTATCTTTAACTAACGCATGCCGTGGTACGTACACACTTTATTTTTAGGAAATAAAGACACGAGAATATAGGCCTACCGTTTAATATTATCTTTCACTAAACAATGACAATAAATGACTAATCGAAACGATCGAAAGCTTGGCTTCCCTTGCATAATGGTAACTGCCGGTATTAAATGCTATTATTATTAATAATTAATGGGGGCGGGTGGTGGGGGGAGGAGATACGTTTACTCTAAAAAAAAATCGGCAACGAATTCTACGAACCGAACATATACGATTATCTGGGATACGAAGGAAAGTATTGAATTTTGAATTAACTATCTAGGAGCGGGCGCGCAAAATTAAATTGTACTACGCGCGGAAAACTTACAAAGGACAATACTGAGTTGCGAATAAAATAGTGACAAGTTACAGATTAATCTCATTGGCACATATAATCGATCCTACTTCCCGTTTTGCGCTTCTTAGGCATTGTTTTTTCTTTTCTTTTTCAAGTCGCAAATAATTTATCAAGCAAAGATATTGTGCGCTACGCGAGCGTTTCTCAACCTGTGAAATCGCGTTAAGCTTTTAATTGGCCGGATATTATTTTATTTATAACTCGTATTGTGTTGTTCGGAAAATTCGTAACGATATTTGAGGAGTACAAAACAATCGCTATGCTTAATATTATTGTTTAACGTTATACGTAACATTAAGCAGCTTCATGGATCCGAATCCAAATCTTTGCGAGACTTTGTGTCTCAATATTGGATTACGTTTCTGATTATTAATCAAATTTTCACTGCCAATAAATAATGCTGTTACGTTTAGAATATCCTAGTTATACTTTTTAATTGCTGCAATTAAGATGAATTAAGATTATCCCTATTCCAATCTCGCAATATACAAAATAAATTTAACGTCGACACCGTCGTAAACGTTAGGAACTTTCCGATCAACCCAATACGTAGATAATATATAGATAAAAGTATATAAAATATAATTGAATACGGAGCGGCTGCAAAAAGTATTAGCATGCCGCTGTATTTATTTTGGTACTTAAATGCTAATTAATCGGGGTCGAATATATTAACTTTCCCATGTTTTACCTACAGGCATTAAGCAGCTATAAAAATTCACTGCTATGGAAATGAAACGTAGAACTTAATTAAAGAGCTACTCACTAAAAATGCAGGTATGCGCGAATACTTCTTGCAGGCCACGGCGTGTGTTATTTTCTTCATTTACGCAAGGTGTCCCCGTCTAAATGAAGCCACCTAATTGTTTCCTACATTATACTACCGCGTTTATATACAAATTTCATTCGAAACAAAATTATTTTAGAGCAAATCTATATTCTTTACCAAATATGCACCTTTCGATATTATCGAAACGCGCGTACGAAATACTTTCCGCGCCATTATAATCGAAGGAAACTTATTTTAAATGGGATATCTTGTGCAATACGACTGCAATCAATATGGGGGTTTTAAAATCGTTACATTGGAAATATTTGGGCCGCGACAGAAGGCGATAAAAAGATTGAGAAACACTGCGGTACGCGCGTGTACCAAGGATATACGCTTATCGCGCCTAGCGACGAATTAATTCTATTCGGTTGGTCCTACCGCGTGTTCCTTTCATATTCCGTTTACGTAGAAAAATCACCTATGTTAAAAAGCACTTGAAATTGTACACGGTATCAAAATTTCTATGATACAAAAGCGAACCGAACATTTATTAATGGTGTTTGATTAAAAAAATAGTTAAATAATAACCGCCAACACGAGTCCGTTGATTGGTTTGAACTGTACACACGTACTTCTTTTCTTTTTGTTCCTGTATCAATGGGCAATGATTCCACGTGCATTTTATTTGAACTAGCGGATTTCAATAGTTTGAAGAAGAGCTATGCGTATGTCTCTCTCTCTCTGCTTGCATGCATTTATATACACATATACGCGCGACAAGGTGTTACGTGCAATTCTGTATGTCTCTCTGTGTATACATAGTGTGTATGAATATGTGAGCTGTGTGGACGGCGCTACGTACACCACTTTTCGATCAGTCAAACCATTGACGCGTTAATAGTCGACTTTCGTCAGTGTAATTCAGACACCCCTTGTTCCACTGGGACCTCTTCTCTTCAACGTGCCTTGCTCACGTCAATATATACCGTTGAATGATCTGAAAAACCAAGCAATTCGTCTGTTTTTTTTTATTTTCTTTTTTTCTTCCCCACCGTTTCCAATAAACGTGCTTCTATCTACATCAGCAATTCTCAACCCTTTTTCTTTATGTACCATCCAACCGTTTCGTAGCACTTTGTAAATAGCGTCCATTTGTACTAGCTTCTCTATATTTACCCTGTCTCCGCGTATTACACATCTTTCGTAACATAACTTCTCTTTTATCGCTACTTGTAAGTTTCGTCTCTTTGTTTTTACCCGTTCGCGTCTCTTAACTTTAATTAAGCGTTAATTGATTAGATAAGTCGAGAATCGCTGATCTACATTTTTACGCAACGTCGAATAATATTACCGCGTACTTGCATACAGATGTGCTAGAGTTTGTCTTGAAATAGGAAGAGATTATTCGTAGCAGCAACAGCCACCACATTTTCAGATGGATGCCAAGCGGTATGTAATATCTTTTTATTGAAATCCAGGCAGTCGACGCTAATTTCATCCTTCTTACGTTTACCACCGGTACAGACCTTCGATTAGAACATTTTCAGAGCATACGTTAACGAAACACATTATCCTATAGATGATGGCTTCATTTATCCATTCGATCTATTCGAATTCGCGTTTTATACCAACCTTACGTGGTTTCAGCAGTGTTTTTGGTTTGGCAATGTCGCGCGCTGCTTCCAATGTGAGATCACGTTTAGTCGTACGGTCGAATACTCTGAAGAAATTATTATATGAACCCGTCATAATAGCGGAATCATTACCACTCCAACAACACTCGAATTTGTCGAAGATACAATCATTCTCATACAATGAACATAGCTTTGATCTTAGGTATTCATGTACCTGAAACAACGCGATTAATAAGTATCCTCCCTTATACAAATATCGCGTGTAGTAATTATCGCAAATGCTTTGCGAGGTGAAATTTACGTACAGGGTAACATTCAATGGGTTTCGTTTCCATTTGCAAATCCCACACTTTCACACTGAGGTAGTCTCTACTGATCATATATCTTCCTGAATTACTAAGTTTTACATCACTTATACTCGAAATTATCTCAGAGAAGAAACTTCTATTTGTCGGATCTTCTGGCTCCTCGAAAAGCTTACTATGTTGGTCGCAAAGCGCGGCAGATCTCATGTCACAAAGTCTAATAGTTCCTTTGCTACTACTATATACCAACACGTTACATTCCGCCGGGTGAAACTCCGCGGCAGTTATTACTTCTGTTAATTCCTCCATATTAGTTGGCTTAATGTCTACTATATCTGTATATCGTTGTTAGGAAAATTACGCGCTTTATTTACTCTTTATTTATTCAATAACATTTACAAGTCAAATGTCAGGTGTTCCGATTAACTTTGAGGGCTCGCTATACACGACTGCAAAGAGAAATCTACTAGTGGTACATTGAATTTTGCCAACTGATTTCACAATTTGAACCGTTCTACAAATAATTCTGCATCTGCAAACAAAGTTACATTTTTTCTAGTGCGATTGAAAATGGAACGCGATAAAGACCACTTTCGACGCTTCGTGTTTTGATTCGGAAAAGAACAACAGTTGCTAAAGCCCACTAATTTATTTTAGAAACGTAATCTAGGTTCGTTACATCAGTTGAAAAATGAAAGAAATGGTTTAATAAATCGATTGCTACCAAAGACGAACTTTTATCGCGGCGTTCGTTTCGTGCCAGAAAAATTGGAACGAGTTACAGCTGGCGATAGAAAGTATTTTAGATAAGTAGTTTTATGCATGAAATGCCCCAAAACTAATGCGAACACCTTGCAGAATACAAAGTATATCGAATGGTAAATGGTATGGTAAAAAGGATACTAAAACTCTGGTCTGTGATCTCAAGGTGCCAAAGATTAATTCTAAGATCATCAGCACTGAGGTATGTCTCCTGATCACTGTTGACACTTATACTGTTTATATGATAGGTGTGCGCATTGGCGAATATTCTCCTCGGAGATGCTTCTACCATCAACTCCATCGGCTTTATAGTTGGTACCTACATATGTTAAAGCGAATAAGCATTCAATGCGCGACATTCGTAACGTTCGCTCATCCAAATACTATGCGCATATTTGAACTTTTTGACCATACTTCTATCGCAAATACGTTCGTGAAAAGAAGAACCAAGCCACGCGCGATTTTAACTGAACTTATTCATCGCGAAATATACAACTAATATCCCGCGGATTTTCATGCATTTATGGGGAATTTAAATGTAAATGCGTTTGATACGCAAAAAGATACGCGACACTTAAAAGTGAAATGTTTGTTATTTTATTTGGGAGATACAACGATTCCATTCCCCTTTAATGTTGTTAACGAAGATAGGAATTAGTGCGAGGATAAAAACCCGCCGTGTAATTATCGTAAATTTATTAATTGTACAGAGATAACTCACCCTTAGGGAAGTGATACAAGCAGGGTCACGCATCGAACCATTTTCCTCTTTCGTATTATACCCTTCTACTCTTTTATCTCTTTCGCTAACTTTCCACAGCTTAATCGTCTTATCGTTCGTGGAAAGCAGAAAGTGTGCCGGATTTTTCCTCTTTAACCACCTAATTTTATTAATTTTTTCCTCTATTTCTAGCGATTTCAGGTAATCGAATTCAGGTTCGTGGCTTTGGAAGGTGCTGTATACGTTGTATTCGCCCCTGCGAGGTATACTGTTTTTGCTCTACACGAGAACACAAACGATTCTTCGATTAACTCTCCCACCATCGTATATATACATATATATATATCTTGTGCTCTTACTTATTTTAAACGATATTAATTCTATTTAAAAAAATCGATTCGAACGCTAGCGAAAGATACTCGCGATATCTACTCCTTGCATTGTGTGTTCGACGATTATCTTTAGAAATATGCTAAAGATAGAGAAATGTAACATATTATACACACACATCTGGCAATACTCCAATACTAACGTATAAATTTAATTTTTATTTACAGGACAGAGATAAGTCTCTTTTTATCAAACGTGTAAAAACTCGTAACGAGTATCGCGATATGTATTAATAGAATGCGGATTTTTGTGCAGCTATGGGCAATTTCGATGCGTCGCGTAACACGTAAGTATATACAAAATACGCGAAGCAATGTGCATTTTAAAATACTTAGGGGATGAAACTAATCTCTGCTCATCTTCTATTCCTTTTAGCCGTGTTTGTAAAATTACGAATTCGCAATAAAGATCTGCAGTCTATGTGTTAATATTCTGTTAGAACTCGATAATTATCGAAACTCGGGACAACTTACAACAGGGTCTCTTTGAAAAATAACAACCCGGCCACCTTTATCTCCCGTTGCAAGAAGATCGCCATCGTGATTAAATTCAACGCATGAAATTATATCGGCTGGAACAGAACAAAATACGTACAATTAGAACAACGTATTCTGTAGCGTTTGCTGCAACAGAGAAATCTAAGAAGATCGAAATAAGGGGTGGAACGCTCGAAATCTCGAAACTTTGCGCTACTTTGGTCATTCGAAACCCTCGAAATCTAAGTGAATAATAATGTGCACGAATGACAAGGGTATTATCGTGATACGAATTTATTTAACTAATAATTCAATTGTGCTTACATTTAGACTTTATATAAAAATTAATAATCATCTCACGAAGTTTTTCCACTTATTCATTTATTTAAATTGCAGCTACGTTCAATTATATTCAATAAATCTGGTTTAAAATTTTAATTCACGACAAAATGAATTCCCATGAGAAACAAAAAGAAAAGGAGTAAAAATTCGGCGTTTCGAAAGTTTTGCTTAATCAATCGAGTTGGGAAAAAGTTCGTAGCGTTTTAAAACAAAATTTAATGCGAAGATTCGTACAATTGTACATTATTTTATTTTACTACGTGCTTGACATCTCTTTGGTAACTTAAAGATTTCATCCTTTTAGAAATTTGCAACTTTTTAACCAATAAACTGGCCCACTTAGTTCTTGCAAGCTAATATTATATTCTTTTAACATCAGACAGAGTAAAACCCTATGAATGTTCTTTCCAACCCAATTAGAAATTTGCTTTCCACCCCTTTCTAATCCAAATACTTTGCTACTTATCAACAAGAAACCCACCTTCAGTGACATCATCTTCCAATGTTCCTTTTACCTGTGAGAAACACCACTGTATGTCACCATTGCCTGAAACAGAGACCAAAGGGTCGACCTTCAAATATCAGCCATATACAAATACGATTGGAAGGTAGATCCAAACTATGGTGAATCAAAAGAGGAGTATCAAGTGCTCGATGGCATTTAATTCTCAATACCAATGTATTTGTTGCAGTTGCAGACATTGCAATGATTCTACACACAAGTGTGCGATATTGTAAAATGGTTCAAGAACCAATACTATAATCAGACCTGGGAGTTTTGAGAAATTTTCAAGATACGCTATTATAGAATAAGCTTTCATGGTTATTCAGAGAGTAACACAATTATTTCACCTGGAAAAGGAATGAATATATTTCCAATTAATGACTTATTTAGTATCTCAGACAATGAAGTATTTGTTACTTGGTCTTGAGCAAAATAGCTTCCTAATGTGCTCCAGTTTTTTTTACATTATTGCTATTTATCTGCATTCAACTTTGAAGCGTGAAATATACATACATATGTACTATAATAAAATATTCTGATACTAACAGGATAAATATTAGTACTAGGAACACTATGGTACATTTATTACCATTATTTCTGTACATTATTCGAGGTGATTGTTTTAGATTGCTATTTAAACCAAATTTTGCCCAGGTCTGACTATGGCAAATCGAAAGAGAAGTATCCAGAGCTCGATGGCACGTAATTCTCAATACGTATGCGCGCAAATCTGATACTGAACTTACAACAATTCCATGCACAAATGTGTGATATTGTAAAATGGACGAAGAACCGATACTAAGGCCAATCAAAAGAGAAGTTTCGAGTGCTCGATGGCATTTAATTCTCAACACCGACGCACACGAATCTCGTATTCGTTGCAGAACTCGCAACAATGATTCTGCACGCAAGTGCGTAATATTGTGAAACGGAGCAAGAACCGATAGTAACGTTCTATCGCCGGAATTACATCACGCGTGTTGAATATGAAACAGGTGAGTACATAAAAAAAAATGCGGAGTGGAAAAACGACGCGTAGAAATGCGCTCCGAAAGGAGAGAACAAAAAAACCTAAGCGTTCTTTCGAACGCGCGGCGAAATAAAAATCAAGAGAACAAAGACAAGTTGTAGTAACGAAATCGATAAAGAAGACACAACGAAGTGAAAAAGCAGAGGAGAGTCAGGAGAGCGCGTCGCGACGGTATAGAAAAATACGTGTACATACATATCGGGTGTCGAGTTGGGACGCGAGTGTGAAAGTACAAAGCGAGTATAGTAAACGTGTAGTAAGCGAGAGAGAGAGAGAGAGAGAGAGACAAAGACAGAAAGTACTCTAAACGGAGCAGGTGGACGAAAAGTGGCGGCGATGGTGGTGGTGGCACAGATAAGAAAAGAGACGAGAACAAGTGTAAAAAGAAATACGGAAGAAAGAGAAAGGTGAACGGGGAAGGGAATAAGGTAAAAGGTATAAAGGTAAAAGTAATCCTACTTGAAGTTTCGGCGCAATCCATCGTGCTTCTAGGCCGTGGCCACCGCCGTCGCCGCTGCCGTGGCCGTCGCCGGCGACGGGCGCATTTGGCCCCGCGCGCAGCAAGAATCCAGAGAGTGGGTACGGGGTGATTATATTTGAGGATGCGGAATTGACGAAGAAGAGCGTTGCGTGCACTGCGAGCGCTGCGGATATACCCGTGAACCCGTGATAGTATGTGGGTCAAGGTTCAGGTTGCCGCGGCGCGGCGAGGCGGCCAGCAGGAGCGACGCACTGTGTTCGGCCCGCGGCTCGCGACTTGCGACTCACGAGGAGCGACTCGCGACGTGCGCTAGAAATACGCGGAGACCACGCACGCAGAGTAAACCGGCGCTCACCACGCTTACTTACCGGCCATCTCGCATACGAGACACTACGCAACCAGAGAGATTCGCACCACACGCGAGCTTACTCCCGGTGCGAGCTCCAATACCGCCTACTCGACCAGAAAGATACACGCGCGCGGCGCGCCACGCCGGCGACCAGGAACCACAGCAAACCTTCGCGATTATTAAACACGATTCCCCCGAGCTTTTATCCTGTCACATATTCGTCCATCTAGCCCGCCGCGGATCCCTCAACGCGATCACAGACTTTCAATGGCGGAATTCACGAACGCATAACCGCACAACACTACTATGGCGTGACGTCACCGACACAGCCAGGTTTCGCTACTTCCACGGTAATCGCCATCTTGTATGCGAAAACCGACTGATCGCGAACACCGTCGGAAAATAACGAACCACGCCGAACTCAACCGCGCCATCTGTGCCGCGAAAAATTTGAATCCGAATTTAAAAGCCACCCCATTCTTTGCGTTTACGTTTCGTCGATCATTCGTCTAACGATTAGCTAGGGATTCGAGCTTCAATTCGGATGCAAATTCGCGGTTCGAGTTTAATTCGTTCGCGATCGGTACCAAATGAATTCTGTTTAAATAAAGTTCGCTGAAACTTATTGTCGACTACTATTCTATAGCCGAGGAAACTACAACGAAGGAATTAAAATCAATTTGCGAACGGAAAACAAGATCTTTATGTCGAGTATTTTGTTGCTTTGCTGAGCGTACAAGTAGCGATTAATTAGCGAACGTGTTAAATTTGAAGTCGAACTGAGAAGGGAAGCATTAGAGGATTAAATGGAAACTATTGAAGTAGCATTAATCCTTTCACTGTTGAATCGACACGTGATATAGGCATTTATAAAAGCATAAATGATTAATCTAGCGATGATACATGCGCAAAAAACAGGTTTCAAGAGTGTCTCTATATTCTCCCTGTTAGCAATGGAAACGCAAAGAATCTGTAAACTTGTTTTGCTAAGTTTCACTGATTGCAGCGTATCGTCGTTTTAATCAACGGTGAAAGGGTTAAGAGAAGAGGTTACCTAAAAGTTCCGAGAGCTTCTCGTGTAGCTCCTCCAAAGAGGAAAACATTGGTACGTCCCTGGATAAACGTGTAAAATTCTTCGCCAAACGAAAGTCTGACATCGACCGGTCCATTTTTAGCGAAGCTAGAACGCGCCTCCGATATAAAAAGATTTCCTTTTCCCGATTTCAAGAGTGAAAACTCAGCTCCGACTTGAAACGCGCACATCACACATCGCATCGCACGTCCTTTGGCACCGAAATGCGTCGAACAGTTTGGATGCACACAGGCGGCGATCGCGGTTTACTATAATAGATCTGGTCGATACATTCTCTATACGGTCCTAACGTCCGGCCCGTATTGAATATTAATGCTCCTTTTTTCCTCGCTGCAGATTCAGCATCGACCATTTTGCGCTTACAATCTTGCACTCGAATAAAACCGATCGTTGCTCTCGCTTTCTCGTTCACTTTACTCCAAATACACTCGAGAGCAAAACTGAAGGATCAAAATATTGCGATGGAATAGTTGTCGATATTTAAACAGCTGTAGCTTCGTAAAGAAGCATCGTACAGTGATCAACTTGGGCCTACTTTAAAGCTCAAAGTCTCTACTAAAATATCGGTTCATCTATGCGAAGGTAGAGACTTAAACCTTTAAAATGAGCCCAAAATGACCGTCGCGCGATGCTTCTTTGCGAAGTTACAGCAGATGAAAGGTCGACACGTTTTCCAACATTTTTCATCCCTTAATTTTGCTCGCTGCTGATTTTCGACGAAAACTTCTTAATAGTCTGTGACATATATCAATTCCAATTTCGATGGATGAATCTAAGTAGGACTTAAATGCACAGCTACAGTGGTGGGCGAATACTTTTTATAGCCACTGTATCTTCTATCGTGATACCAAAGGGATTACCCGATCCGTTAATCGTAAGTAAGTAAATAAATAAATGTTTGCCACTACTGTATAAACGTGCATCAGATTTTGCGCAACTTGCGCAGCCAATAAATCGTACGTATTTGATAAGATGCTAATCGCAGTGATCATTTGGAATTCTCAGTCTCGCGTAAATCGTCGTCCGTTTTTTGCATTGCTCGTAAATTTGTAATTCAAAGCCGGCGGAGGAACGTTCACAATGGACGTTGCTTTGGACGGTGCAAACGGAAAGTTCGGCCGTAGTTTCGGGCCGCTACTCCGACGCGTGGAATTGAAATTCGACTCACAGCGTACGTATACGCCGCAGGGGAAGATCGGCTTCCTACGTGTTCGAAATTTCGTGTCCGTCCTTACGACCGCGATTTTTGTGCTTGAAAAATTCAATCACGCTTAACGCGCGTTACGCGACCGCCGACTACCACGTCCCCCCTTCCTTTGCCGCGTCGGCAAACAATCGATTTTTGCGTTATCCATTCGGCCCAACAATTAACCGACACTCGAATACATTAAACAAACAAACGAAGGCAAACGCGCGGTGTTTTTTTCGTCGCTGCAACCGAACGCGGTTCGCGAATTCGACGGCTGTCTCGAACTGGTACGAAAGTGCATCTCAGCTAGCACGACACACGAAACTCTACTTGTCGAACGTGTTAGAGGGTGGATGCTAACGAGTTTGCTCTAACAAGCGTGCAGAGCCGGTGCAACGTTTACCTGGACGCGATATTTGTCGCGAGTCGAGTGCAACATCGTCCGCAGGTGTTTTCGAAAAGGTAGACGCGGATGAAAACGAAAACGCCGCGCGTAATAATCGGATCGACGCTGTTTGTAATGTTCAAACGATTAGATACCGAAACGCTCAACGGAGAGTATCGAAAGGTATCGATATTTCAGGTACTCTATATCAATTTTCGATAGTTCAACTAGTAGTTCTTAAAACGATACCTCTACTAAACTAGCACTCGTTTGATACTTCACGAACAGACTGTGGATGGTTAAACGAATTCCTATCATTCTAAATACAACTAAAGGAATGGAACTTAATTAGAGGGATGTTTCAGCGTTCAAATGTTACAATTTCTATCGCACTTCGACTATTTTATCATATTTTTGCGTATTACGCGCGTTCTGTAATTTATCGCGCGTTAAAATAATACAAGAAGTACCCAATTCTATTTAACAAAATTTAAGGAAGAAGAACAGTAACACGTAGTAACTTTCTTGTAGTTATCAGACAAGTATCGATTCTTTTCAATACTTCTATCTTTAATACTGTTCGATACGAAATCGCAATTTATATATTACATCGCGCGCAAATTATTCCGATACTCCAGCTTTAATATTGATATTAATATTAATTTTAATAGATTTAATAGGCTTTAATATTACTATGATAGAACGCTTTAATATTAATAGATTTAACGATCCTCAGTCTTGCGAAGCAAAGCTAAAGTTACGTGTCCAGATTAAATTTTATTCCCAATAGTATCCGTTTTTATCGGATCCGATGGCATAATTCATAGAACAAGTGCGATTCGTTATTGCAAGCCAATGGGTTAAGTAATCCCCCTTACCCCGTTTTAATAACTGAATTTCATAATTTAAAAAAATAGAAACCTCGCAACTTTAATTTTCCAAAAAAGAAGAAAAAAAGAACCCACCCACTGCTGTTCGTAATTCGCAAACCCCGCCGCGTTAAAGAATACACGGCTGTTTATAGGCTGCTCCGGCGAGTTCGCCTTTAAATTCGGATGCCTCGAATTCCTTCCACGTGCACGGAAAATCAATCGGAGCAGGCCCAGCAGCGTGTGGCCAGTATTATATATCGTGGAAGCTACGTCCTCTCCTTTTTACGTCTCCGAAGCGTCGCGTCGCGTCGCATCGCGCGTCGGCGGCACGTGTCGATTTCAAAAGCAACGTTTTCTTCTACTCACAAAGGTGACGCTCGTGGCCGTTGCCGTTCAAGCTGCTCTCGCCGTTCAATATTCTCGGCTCCGAAACGGGGTTCTTTGGCAAAGTAACGCTGGACCTTTTGGTCCTGGTGCGACTCCGTGAATTCATCCTCGACGACGATCCTTTGCAAACCGTTTCCCTTCAACGATACCGGCTACAATCGCGACAACATACTGTTGTCGCCGTGTGACATCGGGTCCCGACGAGTTTACCAACTGACCGCCAAATGTAAACGGTACTCGAATCGGCGTTCCCATACGTGTTGTTTCCGTGTGTAAGAGAGACGACTATCGGCGATCGAAGCCGAATAACGTTCCGCGTAATCATCGGAGACGTTTGAAGCCACGAATTTCAAAACGGCACAGGCTCGCTTTTCGACGTTACGCGATCGTTTGCAGCTCAGTCGAGCTTTCGAACCTTTGACGCTTGACTTTGTCGGCGATTCGCGGACTAAAGAGAGCAAGACTCGTGCGATAAATGAATAACTTTGGGAATATCGTGTCATTCCTGCGATTTTAACGGTGCACCATCGGAATAGATCAATTTGCGCGGTATACTTATAGAACGTATTAACTCTAACCACACCACGATCGAACAAATGGCCGGTTTTAAACGTTCTAACGTTGTCCGATTAATCAGTTTCTAGCGTCTTGCTTCTTTCTCTATCGAACAGGTGGTACATACGTACAAAGGCCGGCGCGGCAAACGTTAAACGTGCCCCTGTGCAACGATATCCCGGCCTGCCTATCGGTAGACGAGGCAGCAGCTCGTTCCAGGTACAGCGGGACAATGGCTTCGAGTAGACTCGCGTCTATTCGCGAACGTTTAAAGAGCTTCAAAAATATTCCGTCGGCTGTCGGTGACGTGAAAGTTTATTCCCCCCGTAGGAGTACATTTTTTCGCGATATATCCTTCGGCGATGCTTGCCGCTGGAAAAATTACTGTGCTCCCCAGGTCCCGTCGACCGTTTTGAGATGCGGGGGATTAATAAAACGCGCGCCAGAGGAAAGGGGAGAAGGGAAACAGAAAAGAGCAGAGGAAAGAGGAGGAAACGTAGAAAGGGAATAAATAGAACTCACCGACTCTCTTGTTCACGGCGGTATTGATCATAGAACCAAGCTTGGTGAGGCTAGACTGCCTCATGATGTTGGAGGGGCTCTTCATCCGTTTGGACGGTGGTACCGGAAGCGGGGCGGTCTTGGACCTTGCCAGGATGGCACCGTTCCGGCAGCTTCCGTTTGGACTGGAGCCGGGGGGCCGCTGGGGCGGAGCCCCCCATAGACCCACAACCCCTGCGTGACGCGTGGTGATATTTCGCGAACTTCAACCCTGTTCCACCTGTTAACCACGCTATTATCCCCGATCTCAACCTCCACTTTGCCCCCGCCTCGCTGAAACAGTACAACAATTCCGCCTACGGTTACTTCGTCCCTCCACGCATACGCAGACGTTATCGCGGACCAGACGCGATACAGTTGGACGTTACTCGAATAAACTCTTCGAACAACATTTTACTCGAATAGCCTTCGAAAGGGAAGACACGTACGCGGAGCAAGAAAGTAACAATAGCTACGGAAAAAGGTAACTAAACTTTCTCTGACAAGGTAAATATTGCAAGTTTATTTTTCGAGCAACTCTTAGAGCTCCTTTAGAAACGTATTACGCGTGTTACTATTTTTTAGTTTTATTCGACATGTTGTTCGAATAAGATACGCTCAACACCGAGACTACGTATAAAAGTAGATCACACGTGCGATGTGTATTTTTGTGACCCGAATTCCTGCAGCTCTTAGAGCCCGATTACCATTCTCATTTTTACCTTCTCGATTGCGCAAAATGTATAGCGTTCTCGTGTTTGCTTCTCCTTTTTCCAAGTTAACATACTTTAGCGGTGTTTCAATTCCCTCCGAGGTAACAAAGGGGAATAATATCCTTGCGAAAATTCTGATCGTTCCAATCGTCGGTATTTCAAACCGTGCGACGCGAAGTCCCACAACGCGATACGTCTATTCTGCACCTCGTCCGTGATATCGCGGTACACGATAAACCGTAAAACGTGCCAGCATTCCGTACGTAAGTACGATAACACGCTAGTCCTTCGTACGAACCCGAAACGTGTCACCCTTCGTAATGCGCGTCGACACGATCTTGCGTGAAAAGAAAAAAATCGCTCGCCCGCGTCGCGCCTCGCTCGCGATACATAACGCTTCCACCTGTTGGATCGCGGTTCGAGTATCTCCGGTGGAAATCCTCTTCGGGATTCTCGAGCACCCGGAACGAGTTCGCGAGCCCGCGTCGCCTTTTAATCTCGATTTAAGTGCGATGTCACGTAAAAACCGCGGGGGCTGCGAAACGATAGGCGTGAACCGAGGGGCAATTGAAAGCCGTGAATGCGTCCTTTTCCTCTTTGCTGGTGTGCGCCCGCGGTGCTTACGCTCGTCGTACGATACGCGTGTACGTGTGCATGCACGAATGCATAAATATTATCGGAGGCCCGGTGAAAAGAAAGAAAAGAAGGCAACAGGTAGCCGAACGTGGGTAAACTCGTTCGAGCGATACGAGAGAAAGGAGTGAAGGAAGGAAGGAAGGAAGGGATGCGCGCGAATGCGAGCGCGCAGGGGTTGCAAAAGTAGCTCCATAGGAGCTCCCGTTCTTCTTCTGCGTTCCCCACTGGCACCTTCTTTTCCCCCATCGCTAATCACGGACGTTTGCAATTTCATTTAATAACGCGGTGCGGTTTGCGACATTTGCAAGGCCCGACGCCGACGCCAGACGCCGGACGCGTAGGCGTCAAGAGAAAACGCAAATAATGCGCGTAAAGTTGTGCGATGATTTCAAACGCAAATGCGACCTTGTTACGAGAGAGAGAACGCATGAGCGTGGGTAAGCGAGGATGAGCAACCGATTACACTCAGGCTCGAAAGTATTGGCGCAGTCGTTGTTAGAAGGCAAACGAGACTTTTGCGCAACGCGAAAGTATTTCAAAACGTAGCCGAGGTAACGAAATCGAGACAGGAATTGGCTTCACCCTTTAAACGTTACGTTTCTCCTTAAAATCCGTTCCAACTTTCGTTAGACGACTGTAAATGATTATTGCGATCGTATAATAGCCGTCTCTGTTTTCTCCGTTCAAAGCTACGAAATGGTTTTTTAACGGGGTAATGGAAATCGTGCGACGAAAAGCGGCCAATATAAGAAGGCTCGAAGATGTTTGAGCAGAAGTGTACTCAGCCTGGGATAAACCAGGCTCTGCCAACGTTCGCGTTAAGCTCTTCAGATTACTATATTGCGCCGGTCTCCTCTATCAGCGTTCTGCGTCGCGTAGCCTATTAATTCGGCTAAATCGACGAACGACCCCCCTCGTGTCGCCCTCGGGCTTTACGAAAACTGAAATTCGATCAACGCGGCACGCATCCGCGTGGATCTTGTAACGTTAATTTGCCGTCACAATGACGTAACTTGAAAATCATAATTTTCCGCAGAGCAATTTAAGTGCTTCAAGTCGGTACAATTTTATAAGAGTTCACTATATCAGTATTACCCCCCAAGTCAGCAATCTGGGTTACCGAAGTCTACGAAAACATTTCCTGATGCTCTAAGCACTTGGAAAGTGTGCACAAGTTTCGCGTCACTCTTCGAAGTCTGTAGAATTATCGCCTAACTGTTTTCACTCGCGAATATTGCACCGTTCTTCTCTTTTAGCACTAGGTTAACGGACGTTACGTGCGTAATTTGACAGACTTCCGGAAGAATACGTATACTGCATATAAATAGTCGAACGTAGATAGTTGAGGACGAAGAAAATTACGTAGCATACACATTCATACCATCGTATTAATTAAAGTCAACGTAAAGTACTGAAAAATAATATTTATGGTCTCTATAATTTTACGTATGAAATCTGAACGGCGTCAACGTGACGAGTTCCGTAAATCTAGTGTTAAATAAAGTGGAATCGAAACTTGCCGTTAGTCTTATTTCCATTACGATTCGTACACGTTATCCTACTAGCATTATTGACACAGAGTATCCGAATACGTATTTATACTCGATAAAAGCTGCCCCTCTCGTTTGCGCATCGATAACCCTTTTAATTTTTAAGTGCCGCAGCGAAAGGATTAAAAGTGGCGAATTGGTATAGGAATAAAATATCGATCAAAGAGAAGCCCGTGTAATATTATCGTGACTCAAAGGTCGTCCTTTAATTTTCACTTCCTGCCCTTTTCTTTTTCAACAACAGATTGCGGATCTTTATGCAAATTCATATTTTTGTGAACGCGACGCTAAATACCGATCGATTTCACCCTTCAAATATTACGAAGCGCGTATGTTTGCGCGTTCCCCGTGCATCTTTTGCTCCATTGCACGTTTTAAATTTGCAACAAATGCATAAGGATCGAATAACTCACAGTCAGAAGCAGCGAATTAGCGGTGGCATTGTTGCAGCAGCAAACGAGCAACACGATCCACGGTTCGAAACTCGGGATCGAGTACAAAACGATCTCGTTTCGCGGCGGCTTTAGTAGAAACCTTTGGACAGCTTCGTAATCGAAAACGTTACCGACGCGGCTCGCGACACACCGAGAAACCGGCAAGAGAAGACGCGTGTAAGACGAATGTCCGCACGTGACGGCGAACGATGCAAGTGTCGCGTCGTTTTAAACGTGTATAAACTCTCGAACGTAATCTGATCATATTCTAACGAAGCCGGGACACGGGCACGGCTATCGGTGGCATCGCCTCTCTCTCTACAGCAGTACTTGCGCACATATTTGCCGTGACTCAAGTTTGTACGATCAATTTGTTCACGTGGTCGTTGCATTCGTCGTACGATAAAACCGCTTAGTCCGGGATGATGACGCGCGCGTGAGTGCAGACTCCGAGAGTTAAAACCTTTGTTTTTCGCCAAACGGATTCCTCGTTAACGAGTCAACCAGTTGCACGGTGCGACTAAACGCTCGGAAACACCGTTTCCAAAGCCTTCCAGCAGCTTACGTTTCTTTCTTTTTTTCTCTGCCTAAACCTCGACGCGGACAACGCTTTGCGTTAACCCTTTCATTGCTAGCGGCGCCCATAGGCGTAGCACAGTTCCTCGTCACTTCTGTTAATTTTCGTAATTACTAGACTGCGGGCTTTTATGGAAATTCGTGTTCTCGCGGGTGCGATTAACACTAGGTTTTCGGAACGCGTCACGTTGACGCCGTTCAGATTTCATACGTAAACGTATGGAGACCATAAATATTATTTTTCAGTACTTTACGTTATTAATTATATTATAATTGTTATTATAAATATTATTAATTATGTTATAATTAATACAATGGTATGAATATGTATTCTACGTGATTCTCTTCATCCTCACGCTTCTACGTTCGAATATTTCTATGCGGTATACGTATTTTTCCGGAAGCCTGTCGACGTATGCACGTAACGTCCGTAAACCTATTGTTAAAGAAATGGAGCCCCGGTAGGAATGGCCGATTTTACGTAGCCCAAAATATACCCTACCCTTTAATAGTACTAAAAAAATGCGTTTCCAAATTTCTGTACAGTGTGGTTCGAAAGCATTGTCGAGTATCGGATTTAAGCAGAATTCTTAGCTCATCTGTTAACAACGTTAAATTCAACAAGCTTGTGCTCGCTAAATGTCATTTAATGTTACTTTAACTTCGTTAACCCTTTCGCTACCGGCACGTTGGAACTAAAGACTAAAAGCGTAGGTAATACGAACGTTTATTACTGTAAAAATAATGTAGGTATAAATATTTGGATACTCTACGTAATTATGTACGTATACCGTAACATTCGCGTACGAATGATATATTCCGTTATAGACAAAAAATATACGTGTACGCCTTTAACGAATGTCAGCCCAATTCTTAGAAACGTATATATGCGTCCATAGCAGCGAAAGGGTTAATGACTAGAAAAATGTGAGCTACGTAAACGCGACCATTTCCTACGCAGCAACCTGATAAATATACCAACGATATTTTATATATATTCTTACACGTTACGCGCTCCCTGCATTTTCTCCCACAATTAAATTCTATACAGATGCATACAAAAATCCGCAATTTAGTAATTAATATTCCCCATTCCCCAATCGCGGGATCTCTCAAAAGGCAACAGCACACCGCGGAACAAACGAATTTGTTACCCGAGCTAATAGAACAGCGGATCCCGGGGGCTACCTATCCGTTCGTTCCGGGGAACGAACGCAGCAGAATTAATGTAAGTACCTTTAGGAATGGAGCAAGGTTAAATCTTTACCGCTAATCACTGCTGCCGGTTAATCTTGCAATTTAAACGCGCTTAAGGTCATCGAGCTAATCTCTGCCCAGTGGATCATATTCTCACACTAAACGAACTTCCCCCACGGCTCTTCTTCTAGATGTTTCTCATCGTCGCTGCGCATAGCCGTGTAATCGTGCAAGTACCACGAGGAACAAAGAAAGCAACGAATTACCGCCCCTTTCGTCGAAGCCCCGCCGTCGCGTCGTTTCATCGGCAAGCGGAATATATTTGATATATCTCGCTGCGAGACGTGGAAACCTGGGGAAGTCGTTGGACTCTTTTACGTTAGCAGAAGTAGCTAGACACGGTCTTTTTTTCCCGAGCGGGCGACAACATCCTTTTCTTTTAGCATGCTCGGAGGAATGTTGCCCGACTATGGATTAGCGAAGACGAGCAAGAAGGGCGGTTGCAGACGGGGGTGGCAGTTTGTTAAACTAGCGAAGTGTGCGCGCCGGTGGCGGTGGCGGCAAGTCCCTGGCGTTTAGCCAGAGAATTCTACTCCGACCATTTTCTCTTAAGCTCCAAATTCATTCCTCTTCGCTTGTAACGCGAGTTCCGTGCATCCCCGGGTTACGCTAATTACCGTCTTCCCGATATTTACACGTAACACAGCTAGGCTGCGGTTTTTTTTCTTTTCATATAAGGTACTTACATGTACGCCACGTGCTGTTGCTACTTCGAGTAACTTCGTTTAACTGTTTTAGAGTTAATCGAAAATGTACAAGAAAGTCCAATGTCCCTATTACTGTCGCTCGAAAAGTTTTTATTTAAACGGAAACACGTTTTCTACATGTGTGGAGCTGTAGAGAGGAGATAGGATAGGAAAAAGGAAGGGTGTTGCGTTTTGTCCTGGGTCTGCTAGTGGACTCGTCGGTAAGGCTACTTAGCAGGCTTTGCCTTAGACACTGGGATATTGGAAGGAAGGTTAAAGGCAGTGTATACATATATGGACGAGGTAGTTGGAGCA
Organism: Eucera pruinosa; assembly: GCA_028830335.1. Lineage (NCBI taxonomy): Eukaryota > Metazoa > Arthropoda > Insecta > Hymenoptera > Apidae > Eucera > Eucera pruinosa. Next base: position 19,843,761 of record JAMYCR010000006.1, read on the forward strand.
AGTGCTTTCGAGAAAGTCCTATTTCGTATGTCCCTCTAGTGGTAGGTACAAGAGAGCCGCCACACATGTATTTAGTTCTCTAGTTTGAGTAGCAGATATAAGATACATAGTAAACGTCCCGTCTTTATTGAATTATGACACTTCCCGGACTTTATAATTACCTTGATCGCGTTGTAATGTTCAACGGCACGTTTACTTTCCATTATGTCGTTTCTAAATATCAAGCGTAGACGAATATACGATGTCCCATGTGTTGTTACGTGAACCGAAGCCAAATTTGGTATAAAAATTCTGATTTTAGTTAAAGAAAAAAAAAAAAAACACTATGAGTTTGTATAAAAATGCGCAATCTGATAATAGGAAAGTCTAATAACGCATTCCGACGATTATCGAGAAATTTTTTAATTGGGATTCCCCCGGGAAGACGTTGAACTTTTATCTTTTACGAGTGAAGTTTATTCCGAGACGATATTCCACTTGTACAATAAGGATCCGTAGAAGTAATAGCAGCGGTGGAAAGTTTGCGGGAAGTTTCGCGGGACGCGCGATTTTTATTTCGATGGAAACGCGAAATAAGCGTAACGCTGGCTCGCAAGTATTATATAAAGTTTGGAATCGATTTAGGTTGCCTTTTGTGCGGACGTTCTCCAGAAGAAGGTAAGCAGTCCTCCTTTGTATCGCCTTAACGATGCCGGAGATGATGCTTTCTTTCAATTTCGCGGTCCGTTGCTTTGTTTAAAACGAGCGGAAGTTTCGTAAGCGGCGAGAAAAAGGTCAAGTTTACACTGCCCGGCCCCCGTCTATTTGATTCCCCGCGTTCGAGTTGAATGAATTGCGCCAAAAAGTGACCCGGCAAACCTCCTTCATAATTAACAGACTGCGGATATCTTTGTGCGCCTCTGAAGAAGAATTTAAACGCGCGCGGAAAGAATATAACCGGTGGCGTTTAATATGTAAAAATATATCAAACATTCAAAGCGAGGCATTCGTTGTAACATTCAGAGCGTACAGTCAATCTCTGTTTTGGTCTCATTCCTTTAATTATGGTTGCAAAAAATACGTATGAACGCGTTATAAATAGCCGCAAGCAAATATAATTAAAAGCAGTTTTCGCGTAGCGAGCAATTAAGCGGGGATCGAATGATTGCAGAACGATAATAATCGGACAATACGATATTGGTGGAATATATACGCGAAGCTTTAAAGGTGTTACTCGATACGGCGATGCTGCTGATAAAATAACGCCAAGCGTTAAGGATAATTCGACCATACGATATCCGTGGAATAGCGCGAAATTTGGAGGATATTATTTGACAATTCAATGCTGGTTAAGTAGCAAGAAATTTTAAGGATATTATCCGACGATGCAATATTGGTGAAATAGTACGAAATTTTAAGGATAATGCAGCGATACAATATCGATGAAATAACACGAAGCTCTAAGGATAATTCGACGATACGATATCCGTGGAATAGCGCGAAATTTGGAGGATATTATTTGACAATTCAATGCTGGTTAAGTAGCAAGAAATTTTAAGGATATTATCCGACGATGCAATATTGGTGAAATAGTAGGAAATTCTAAGGATAATGCAGCGATACAATATCCATGAAATAACACGAAGCTCTAAGGATATCGTTGAACAATATTGATAAAATATCGCGAAGCTTTAAAGATATCGTTGGACGATACAATGTTGATACAGTATCGCGAAACATTAAGGATATCGTGGCGGATAATATTGACCAAGAGATTGCGGATCTGTATGCATTTATGCGAAAAAGTGCAGATGGTGAAAATATGCAAAATAACCAGAGCGAAAATGTCGCTTACGATATTTAACCTTTCAACCGGGCATGACAAGTTAATATTCGTCCTACAAATTACCAACGGTTTGAACGCGATATTTTATTCGCTCGGAAATTCTCCACCTCCTAAAGCATTATTATATTTGCACTAAAATCACATTACATTCGTATTCGTACCGATTAAAATTCCCCCGAACCAATATTAATTCCTTTTTGCCAGCTCTCCGCGTATCGAGAAGAGCCCGACTGAAAAATGACCCGGGTAACGGATGAAGGAACGAAACTATTCCGTACTTCAAATTCTACTCCTTTTAGTTTACCGATCAGTTTCCGTGTGCCGCGAAATAAAGACGGTTGAAAATCGTTGCTCCAAGGATATCCTTCGACGCGAGAACTTTTAGCCACGTTTAATCTCCTTTCCCTATAAACCCTTGATTAAAAATCCTGGTCAAAGAAGAATGAGAGCGATGACAATAATGACGAGCGCGCGGCGGAGACGAGAGAGGGCGGAGAATAGTCTACCGAGACTCGACTATAAAACTTTTCCCGTCTCCGCTTCTCGATTCGTCGCCGCACCGCGTCGGCTCGAAAATTCAAGCCAACCTTTTAATTCTCCCTTTTCTGATTGTCCCTCCTCCTATCGATTCGCCAACTCCGGCTAATATTCCCATGAATATTTATTAATTGGCCCGATAATTGAATGACGGTTGAGCTGCTGCTGCTGCTGCACGGGTCGCAGTTTTTGGGATCTCGCCTCGCGAAGCGAGCACAAAAGGGACACGTCCGCGCGAACGAGCCACTCGGGCATGACAAAACCAATTCCTGTTTTTCACAGCAGCTGGAAAGCAGTCGCGATCAATAATCGTGCACGCGGGGAGAGTTTAACCTTTCACTCGGCGCCTTTAATTATTACGCCGTGGCCAGAGGTGATATTCATCTATGCTCGAACGTTGTCCAGTCAAGTCGATTCGATTCGATCGACGAACTGCCACGTTCCAATTGCAAACTCCTTCCCTCTTCGTTTCTGGGCCTCTTGCTTGGCAATAGCGGACAGGTAATTTGATTCGCTCGATTATACGAAGCACAGTTGAGGGAACAAATGTAGCCGGGTCGTAAAAGTTGCAAAGGGTCAAGGTACGAGTGTTTGTGGAGAGCTCGAGAAGACTTAACTCCGAAATAAGGGACGAGACCTTTGTCAAGAATGCGCGACGCAGCGAACTCGAAACTTTTTCTTTTGCGATATACGCAGCCCGAGATTCGAGATGAAGTAGGCGAGTAGCCGATCGATCGTTTCGAGTAATCTGCACGCGCGTTCGCATTTGAACCGTCGAGATTTAGCTGACATTAATAGACGCTTTTGTTAATAATTGGACGGGGAATTCGTCAATCGTTACCCCCTACGCAGAGGGTTAACATAGTTGGACGAAAATTCGTTAAGCGTTACTTGTGTTCCCTCCGCGGAGGGTTTTTAACCATTTACTCTGCAAAGACGAGTCCGATTTGTGACGAATTCACGGACTAAATGCAACGCGTACGCGATTAAACTTGGCTGCTACTTTAACTATAGCTTCGGTATATAAGGAATTAATTACAGCGTTGCGGTGTTCCCTAACACTGATCTGCGTGTCTCCAAACGCGAAAATTAATCTCCGAATCATTAATTAATCAACTGAACATTCAAACGGATAAGTATATCACAAGTTACTCGGATACTTTCGTCTTGTATTCGCGCGAGGAAGAGTATCCGTATGCGCGAGGTAACTCGAATTAGCCGTGGTCAGCAGAGGATTAGTGGTTACAGCAACGTAACGTGTCTCGCGTGTTCGGCGTTATATTTTCGAATCGCAGCCGGGGACGAAGCTGCAACGACGACGGACTTCCGGAATACGCGTGCGGCTGTGTGTATAGAAAACCTACAAAAACTCGCGCGCACCACGGTTGTACGGATTCATCGGGATGGCCTACTGGTACGCTTTCGTGATCCCTTTAACATTGAGCGTTGACCTACTATCGCAGAAGGACGTTCATGTCTGTTGGCCTCGGGGTTCCTTCGCCGTTCTCGTTATTTTTTAATACGCGCATGTTTCGCCGCGATGCGCCGGTCTGACCATCGGCATTCTCCATGGCCTCGCCCTCCTGCGAAATGTCTTCGAAAATGAAAACGGAAACATCGAGCAAAACCCCGCCCGCTTAGAAACCGGCAGCTTCTTTTAATAAATGAAAATTGCTCACGAGCCACCGCGCGTGAGTACGATCCGTTCGACTGGTCGTGGGAAAGGATTGCGCGTTTATTCCAGTAGCCTTCGCTTTACTCAGGGCTGTCCCTATCGCAAGGCCGAGGGACGAGCTTAGCGAGAATGTTGGTAATATCGTTTTAACACCTGCGCACGATCATTTCGCCGCGAACGCGCATCGGTGAGCATATAAATAAATAAGGACAACAAAGTAGTTTTTAATTCCTTTCTTCCTTATTCTCGATTAAAAGAAAAGAATTTGCATGCAAACTCGCAATGTATCGATTGCCACGAATAAACTGCTCGGATAGGAAAGAAATTAACCTTTTCCGGACGAGTATTGACAAATAGTCGCCTAATCGTTCTCGGTTTTCCGAACCCGTGTCGACTTTTAAAGCGGAATACTTAGCGCAACGAATACTCGACGCATTAACAAACGTTTGAAAACGTTGGGAATTAAACGGTTCGGAACTCGAAGGCTTGAACATTCAAAGCACAAGATTAAACAACGGCGGGCGTACCAAGTGTATAAAATAAAATTGCTCGAACGTAGCAGCACGCGTGCATTGCCCGAAACTCGCGTAGCGTTGCAAAAGGGTTAAAATAGATGCTATAAAATGGCGAAGGGGGAATAACAGGTGGATCGCGAGTAGAAGCAAGAACAAGAGGGTTAAAAAAAAAAAAAAACATCTGGCCGCTGAAGTAACGAAGCGATTACGGTACGACTCGAGTAAGCAAGAGGCAAGGAAAGGCAAGAGTACGCGTTGTCAGCAGCTGACGCGTTGCAACGGTGGCCTCAGGTAGGAGAGAAGCCGAAAGATCGAGGGTTGATAGAACTTTTGCGAGCTTTCCACACGGACTTCTAGTGGCCTGCCGTCTGAAGGTGTGTCTTCTGTCTATCTTCAGCCTACCGCGCGTACTACGCGCCAACTCGCCTTCCACGTCGAGATAGAAGCAGCTCAGACAGAGAGCCAGACAAGGAGAGAGCGAGAGAGAGAGAGAGGACCTTTCGGATCAATAGGTCGTGGCTTTATTGACTTGCGAAACCGCGTGCCAAAGAAACGCAACGCCGCTTGCACGGGTTAAATGCATGTCGCCGCAATTACCTGCCACTTTCAAACCCGCCACCCTAACTCTTCTCTTCCCTTGTCTTCTTTCTTTAATCCAGCAAAACCACCTTCGCGTTCCTTCCTCCATTCGACGCCAGCTAATCGTTCTAATACTTCGGGAGTTTTACACTGGCTCCTAGCAACACTTGGACGCTTGTAGAGCTGCTCGTGTAATTATTCAAACGAATTCGAAAGTTGACGAACCCTGTTAACGTTCGTATCCGAAAGCTTGGAAATTCGAACGCTTGGGAATCCGGGAATATCAAAAGTCAAGCGCTGAGAAATACGAAAGCTTTGGTAACTCGAACGCTTCGGCGTTCGAAAGCTTGGAAACCCAAATTCTAGAGTCAGAGAATTCTAAAGTCTTGGTAACTCGAACGCTTCGGAGTTCGAAAGCTTAGAAACCCAAATTCTAGAGTCGGAGAATTCTAAAGTCTTGGAAACACGTACGCTAGAGAATCCAAAAGCTTGAAGAATTTACTTCGAGTCCCCGCGTACATTTAATGCGGCATTAATACGGCGAATAGGTTAAAAAAAGTATTCGAAAGCCAAAGGGGTTCACGATTAGCCGGCAAGCCATTCGCGAAATTAATACGATGCGCGAAAGCTTTCACCGTATTTTATCGCGCCCAGCGCATTAGCGGGCCGTCCATTTTGGCCGCGCCGATAAATCCGACTTTGCGAACAGTCCATGGATTAATTTCAGTTTCGCAAAAGTTTCTCTATTTTCGTTTCGCCGAGCGCGTTCCATTGAAAACAATGCGGCAGGCTCCGATAGACGTTTCCCCATTGACGGGGGGAAAAAAAAGATACGGGCGAGAACAATGGGCGATGCGTTAAACGGAAGAAAGACGTTCCAATTTTTTTCCCCCCGTACATCGAAGCTGGCTCTGGCTGCAGTAAGCCGGTAAACCGGCAGGAGTCTCGTTTGCTCGCGTTTATTTCCACGGAACCGTGACGACGCGTTCGCGCTTATCCAGCGTCACGCGAGAGATTTTAACAAAAAGCACTTTCGCGCGTCTAGATCGCGAGATCGCGGGGTCGCGGGGTCGCCACTGGAAAACGTAAACGCCTAAGTGCTACCCTGTCATTGCTTCTTTCCTTTTTTTTAGCAACGCGCTCGCGACACCGTGAAGCAAAGCGATACACATAGTCGAGGCGAATTTCTCTTCGAACGAATCGGACTCGTTTTTGCAAAGTAAAATAAGACGATTCGTTTGCACAGGTATGAAGGCGAATCTAGATTTAAACGTCGAAGCGTCGCGCTCGCGAAGAACGTTCGCAGTCTTCCGTTGATTTGTCCCCAGTCCTGTTTTCATCTTTGATAAGCGGTTCCAACTGGCTTTCAATGATTGCACTAAAAGGCAGCGTAAATTGTGCAATTGCTCTATTACGCGCCACTCGAACGCTACGTGAGCGCGAAACCCAACGTGGACACGTTGCGTATAAAACCGCGCGAATGATTACAGCGCGTTCGGCGAATTAATGCGAGCCCAGTGATTGCTATTTTTGCGTCACGAGTTCAATTGCAGTTGAACCTCTATACTCGAAATCCTCCAAGCAACGGTACGAAAACGTTGTTCGCTCCCTTCTGCTTCGTTGCGAAATCCCGTACGGTTCAATTGCAAAGAGATAGATTTTGCGCGGTCGCGCAACAGTACAGTTTAACACGAGGCAATTTAATATATATTTGGAACTGATCGATTAATACTCGAATCGCGAAAATAAACACAGGGATGCGCAAATACTTTTCGTAGCCACCGGTACGTATCATCTACGCAGATGCGAATAAAATTACCGCAGAGATACACAGAGAGCTACATTGACAGAGTGATCAGAACTTAGCAAACGCCTTCACGTTTTTAATATCAACCGCAATAATATCTCCGCAACTAGATCAATATATAATAACTATACACACTGTACATATCGTGTAATAGCTACAGAGCAATATACAATAAATATATAATAACCTAATTAGTACGTATTCGGTTCGTCGTCTCGAAGCTTGTCTAAACCGTGTTGCAATGACTTGCGAGGAAGTAAACGAAATACAAATAAAGGAGCTGTGAACGCGCGTTAACGTATAAAGGTTCAACAATTCGAAGCGATAGGAGCGTCGCGAGGGATCTCGTTGACAAAGTTCGTATTAGATTCGCATCCCGCGACGGATTTCCGTCAATCGAGCAGCAACTCCCTTCATCCCCGTCGCTCCCGTACGCTTATCCGTTCTCAATTTAACTTGGTCGCGTATCAAGAGATTGTTACGAACTGCGCTTGCCGCGACAACTCGAGAGCTAACGCGTGTGAGAAACAGTCGATGAAACTTCGACCCGAGGCGCGGCGAGGCACGCTCGATATCGCGTCGATGGTTTTAACCCTTCTACGGACGGAACAAAACAATATTTAACGAATTTTCCTTCAATTACGCACCCTTTCAGGACAGAACTTAAAGTATCCTTGTTCAATCATTTGCAGCAGCGACTATTGACGATATTAATTTGAATTTGCTGCTTTAACACTAGGTTTACGGAACTCGTCGCGATGACACTGTTCACATTTCGTACCTAAAATTATAGAGACCATAAATATTATTTTTCAATACTTTATGTTAACCTTAATTAATGCAATGGTATGAATTTGTATTCTAACAATAAGTGATTCCCTTCATCCTCACGCTTCTACGTTCGAATATTTATACGCGGTATACGTATTTTTCCGGAAGCCTGTCAACGTATGCACGTAACGTTCGTAAAGCTAGTGTTGAAAAACTGGCGTGTATCCAAAGAAATCAAGAAAAATTGGGTGACTATTTGCGACACACGTCCGCAAAGGGTTAAGAAGAAATGGCTGCGATTACGCGCCTACTTGCATTACCCGATTTAGGATAGGGTAGATGTCCCAAGTACTGCCACTGTCCCTATAACCGACGCTTTAATTTGTTTATTCACTAGCAAAGTAATACGCACGAAGAATCGTAAGTGAACAAATCGTAATATTAAATTAGAACTTCGGTGTTTACGTAGCAACGCCTGGACATCGTATATTCGTTTACACTTTCTGAAATATTTCTAAAATAGGCGAATAAAGTTACGCGCGAACTTTAAAGTGGCAGCACGCGTGGTACATCTACCCTAGTGCTTTCTCCGGACACATTTGATGATATCGATGTTGAACTCTAGAGGATCTTCGGTGGTACGCGCGTAGCAGATCGAAGAAAAAAAAAAAAAGTTAGGTCCAACTCCCTTACTGGAGTCCCAGTTACGTAAATCGCAAGCTAATTGCAATTTGTAATCCGATCACGATGTCGCCGTTATTCGCGAGGGACTGGCAAAATTTCAGCTCGTCAAACTTGCAAACCAATCTACGTTCGCGTGGAATTATTTAAACCCTTCGATGACCCTTTCACCATTAACCCTTCGGCCTTGCATTCTACCGCCCACCTATGGGAGCGCTAACTTATTCCTGTTTCTACATCACGCTACGTACAAGTCGCTTAACGTGTAGACGAAAATACCGAATCATTTAATCCAATTTATTTGATTGATTTTGGCCAAGATTCGATAGCTTCGTGTTTTCTGCCCCAGTCTTCACGTAAAGTAGATCCTCTTTAACGCGCAATCTTTTACGTTGCATGGAAGACTCGTAGTTGGCAGACAATGCGTTAAACATTGCGGGCAATTTGTATTTAATATGCTTCAGTCTTGTGAACCGAAGCTAAAGTACAGCTAATACGCTGTCCGCAGCGAAAGGGTTAATTCAGTGTTTCCCAACCTTTTTCGTGCCGTGCCTCCACCTAAGCCTCTCTAAAATTCGTATACCCCCTATGTAATACATGTACATACGTTTTAATTTTCAACAATTGAATTGTTCACTGAAGAAACTTAAACTATATGTTTTAAGAAGAAATCACTAGGACATTGTTGAGATAACACGGTAAGTAAATTTTCCAAACGTATAATGGAGAACTGATATTCAAGTACACATAATTTTAATGAAAGACTTTTCTATATTATTTTAATTATCACTACGTATTTCGTTTTTTCTTTTTTAAATGTAACGAGATCCTTGCGCTTGATGCTTGCTGCGAAGAGATTTTATGTTAGGTTCCAATTTAGTTAGCTTCAGTCTCGAGTTTCCCCGTTCTGTTATATGAAGCCGATTCCTTTTGACTCTGGACGAGTCCATTTTCGAATTGCCCCCCTTAACGATCAACGTGCCCCACGTTGGGAAACACTGGGTTAATTAATGGATCCGGACGCAGCCTCTCAGAGACGGTTGGCAGGCAGAAGGCAGGCATTTTTCAAAATTGCCAGCCACTTGCAGTTTAGCGCACTCCGCGGACCAGAGATCTCTTTTTCTCTTTCGCCATTTGCCTAATTTAATGCGCGTGGGGCGGCGATACGCGTCGCGTACCTGCGTACCACCACTTCGACTATCTGGGTCAACTGGTTGCGCGGTAATTGGCAGCAAACTAATTCCCTTACGAATTAGTTCGTTGACGGCGTGAAAGCAGCGTCTAGCGTACAATCGGATGCTATTTTTGTAAGCAGACCCGAAGCAATGAATCTTCGATTGCGAGTTCTTTCACCCCGCCAATCGCGGCAACGTAAATTAGTTTAAAATCATCTTTAATTACCCCTTGATCACTGTTAAACGGTCCTCTTAAGCGTACATCCCATTGCAATTGGAACGTAGAATCCGACGAAAAGTTAATCAATCCTTACGTTAAATTTCCCATAAACGCGCTGCAGTTCGATTACAATAATTCACAAAGAACAATTCCCTCGGTTGCAAAGCTAACCTCGTACAATTCGGATTGCAGAGGCGACCTTAGGCGAGGCTTAATTATTAAACGCTTAATGGAAGCCCGAGGAAAATAATTAGACGGAAAGAGGGAATTTGAAACAGAGTTGGGGAATACCGATTTAGAGAATTACTCGAGAAACATATACATACCGCTCCCTCGGCAATTAATCCGTGCAACGGTTTACCCAGTTGCATCCACCGTTCGGTTAAGTACTTTACTTGCTTGTGCTAGCACAGCTTTCATACAGCCAACGCGATCGCATAATTTTGCATAGCTTTATCGAGTGTCGCTATACACGCTCCGTACACGATCGTTCGCTGCGCATAGGATAGAGTAGAATCAACCGGGGGGCTACTTTTAGCATCGCAACGTTCATTCTAGAATAAGACGATAGCGCGCATAAAATCACAGGAATTGTAACCAAATATTGCCACGATCGATCGTTCTCCACGTATGCAATTGATCTCGCAACGACGAAGATACAAATGCGCCAATACAATGATACGCAAAGAAGTTAAAATTTAACCAATTTAAATATACGAATGTGTAACTTTTAAGACGTACGCATTACGGAGGGTTAACTTTATCAACTTTACGATTCTTAAGTCACTCTGCCGCTTTTACGCGCGGTCAGTATTTCTATTCGAAATTCACGAAGTTTCCTATAAACGCGTAGTCTGTCTTGTACTTTTAGTCAACGGCCCCCACGAGAGCGTCTACTTCAAACGTGTCCATAGACGAAGAGGGAGATCGGGCAGAAAGTTCTTAATCGAATCGAACGGACGCGCGCCTACCTCGGCGAATATCAATACTCTTTAACTATTTCATGGTTCTTTCCGAAGTACACGTAGCGTGCACGGCGATTCGCGGGGGAGAGAAGGTATCGCGTGAAATTCAATCGGGCGCGGCGGCTTTCGATGGGTAATTGATACGTAAGGAAATTCGACGATTCGGCGCAATTACCGTGAACGAATTTTCGAAACGTTGAACGTGCCGCCGGGAAACCGAATCCGGTTCCCCGCAACGAGGAAATACGCGATACCTACGTTTCAACTTCTACAATTACAGAAAATCAACAATTAACCCCTTGCCTTACAATGACGAGTCTATCATCACAAGACAATGAAAATATGTACACGGTTTTTGCGATAAACTTTAAGTTTAACCGTGACAATAATTTTAGTCCGTAGGATTGACGATTATCAAGTATAAATTACGTACAACATTTCAGTGCCAGTGTACAATATTATAATGGTAAGTAGCTGACGTTACAAAACACGATCCTTGGAAAATTCGTAAGGCAAGAAGTTAATCAGTAATAAAGGGTTATCCAAAAGTACCTTTAGGATGTTGAATTTAGAATATCCGTGAAACGCCGTGTTTGTTAGTAAAATAGAGGTGAAAAGAATAAAAATTGAAACGAGAACGAACGAAGATAATAGAACGAAAAAACAGATTAGAAAAGGGTAAAGCAGAAATGGAAAGAAAGAAAGTGAAGGTAGTAGTTCCTATAGTGTATTTTGGATAACCCTATACGTACGTATGTCCAAAGCCGAATATTATTTCCTCCATCTCTCGTGTGGTTCGTTCGTCGATTCGCCGCGAAAATCCCATGGCAAATTTTTAGGACCCTTTCTTTCTTTAAATTCTATTAGTTGAAAAGTATGCAGAATTAAGAAGACATGTCACGCATCTGTTTCATGCGTTGACCGTAAAAATCGGTCTGAAAATTGCATAGAAATTGAATCGCCGAAAATTGCCACGGTTTAGTTTATCGCGGATACTCGCTGAATAAATAGTTGCCAACGCAAACGGTTAACACTAGAACTACCGACGATTACGGTGTACTTGTACGAAACCAAGTACTCTACTTGCGTATGTACTCTACTTATACGAACCCAATTAAAGCATTAGATATTCGAACAAGTATATAATGCACCGGAAACGAATCTTTATTTACCCCCTGTATATAAAATCACGGTTAAATTTGTTCGAACGAATTACTGTAAGTTGATGTAACCCTTGCGAGGAATCGCAGACAAGTCATTTTTCTGACCACTTCGGTAGTTCTAGTGTTAAATGTGTGACAGGAATTGGGACATTCAACCGTACAGCTATCGTACCAATTTACGGGTGGACTGTAAATTTAAGCGAAGGGCTAATATAAGCAAGCCTCGAAGAACGAGGAGTCCATCTTGGAGTAACCTGATTTCAGGTTCTCCGGGGCGGGCGCGGAGAGAAGAAAGAAAAACGCCAGCAAAGAAGTATAAGGCTCGTGAGTAGTTCGAGATGGTCGCGAAACGGCCGAGAAACGTCTGTGTGGGTGGCTTTTATTTTTCGGCTGACGCTTGTAAGTGGTTATAGCTAGCCTTTATTGTACTTTATATACGTACACGCGGCGCACGGCACACGGCACACGGCACACGGCACAGGACAGAGACGGGGATGAGGAGCTCGAGCGCGCTGTCAGCGAAGTAAGAGGCTCGACGTTGCTGCCAGTTGCTCTACAACAACCCGCTGGCCTAGATAATTCGAGTGCTAGGTCTCTTGTACCACTGTACTCGAGTGCCGTCTGCTCGTTTCTCTAACCGTGGTATAAATATTCCCCTAAACTTATCCGTCCTCTCGCCGTTTCACGTGATTTTTAACCACCCATTGCGCGCTACGATTATTCGATTACTTTCGCACGCCGGCGTTGGCTAATCGTTACTTTTATATCGCGTTACGTACGACTTATTATTCGAACAGCACGGGCCAATGCTTATTTAATAATTCAAATAGTATAACGCGAAGCTAAAATAATCTGGGTTCGAATGAAATTTTACCGTCAGTGGTGTCCATTCGTGTCCAATTTATTATCATAATTCGTAGAACGAGTGCGACTCGTTGTTCGAGTGCAATGGGTTAAATATCGTAGTTACTATTTCCTCAGAATACTGTTGTTGCTATTCGAAAGCTGATAGCCGTTCCTGCTGCTAATTCCAGAGGCTTATAAATATACGAGCGCTTGGAAATTGAAAAGGTGGAAAGTTCAAAAGACGGAAAGTTCGAACGCTTGGAAATTGGAAAGGTAGAAGTAGGAAAATCAAACACTTGGTAGCTCGAATGAGTGAAGATTCGAAAGCTTGAAAATCTCTGGCAGCTAAACTTAAGACACTACGGAGTAGACTACGAACAGTTAAGGGTTAACCGGTTCGATAAGAAATAATCTACGCTAAAAGTAACATGGAAGATTTGCTTATGTTTTAGAATATGATTTCTGTCGCTCGAATAATTATCGGCGGTATTTTCTGTTATAAATAACGACATTTTGAGCGGCTTTTCCTTTTCCGGTAACAGAGATATTTGTAAAAAGCTACCGGCTGCCATTGCGCGGAATTCAGCCTATCATAATTCCTCCACCTGATAATTTAACCGATACGTTTATTTATTTATTTATTTACTTAACAGGTATAGCTCTTTGTGTATACAAAAATACGATAATATAAATATAAAAACGTGTACAGAAAACGAACGAAAACTTTACGCAATACAGTGGAACGAAATGAAATGTATAATGCAAAACAGAAGAAAGAAAATAAAATTTAATTCTAATATTCTAATGTAATTCTAATAAATAAATAAATAAATAAATAAATAAATAAATAAATAAAAGTCCGCAATCTAATCTACTTGAGCTCGAGTGTGCATGGAGAGAGTCCGAATTCGCAACGGATGAGTAGAAATTCGAGAGACAGAATTTATGCAGCAACCTTAATTGAATCGTAATAACGAAGCGGGTTTAGTACCGCGTATTCCTCGTTAAACATTCGCCGATTCAATTTTCCGTTGCGCTTCCGCAAAGTCGCGCCTTCGTCGAGCAAATTGGCCGTGAAATTTTGCACGCTCCCCGTTTTGTTATTCCGTCTCGCGTGTAACCAAATAGACGGGGGTAAAGTGCGCGCGTATCTCGAACGCGCCGTCGTCTTCATCGACCTCGTGTCGTTTCCATAGCAATATCTTCGGGATCGTCGGCTCCTCGGCGGCGGAGCTTTTGCAACCAGGTCGCCCTCTCAGCTAATTCGTCTCGTCGCCGGTAGAAAGTGCGTTTCACCGGGGATAAATTAGCTTAAGTGTGCACTTGTATCGAGAACGATCGCTGTGACATGGTACAAGTTGTGTCAATAATTATTCGAACCCCCTCAAATGTTGATGAATATTCTTGATAATTTAGGGGCTTGAAATTCAAAAGCTTGTAAATTTAGTAGCTTGGAATTCGAAGGCTTGTAAATTTAGTAGGTTAGAATTCGAAGACTTGGGAAATGAAACGTTTGGAAATTTTAAAGCTTGACAATTGAAAGGTATAGCAATTAAAAACCTTCGAAATTGAAACGATTGGAATTCGAAAGCTTGTAAATTTAGTAGCTTGGAATTCGAAGGCTTGTAAATTTAGTAGCTTGGAATTCGAAGGCTTGAAGAGTGAAACGTTTGGAAATTTTAAAGCTTGACAATTGAAAGGCATAGCAATTAAAAACCTTCGAAATTGAAACGATTGGAATTCGAAAGCTTGTAAATTTAGTAGCTTGGAATTCGAAGGCTTGTAAATTTAGTAGCTTGGAATTCGAAGGCTTGAAGAGTGAAACGTTTGGAAATTTTAAAGCTTGACAATTGAAAGGCATAGCAATTAAAAACCTTCGAAATTGAAACGATTGGAATTCGAAAGCTTGTAAATTTAGTAGCTTGGAATTCGAAGGCTTGTAAATTTAGTAGCTTGGAATTCGAAGGCTTGAAGAGTGAAACGTTTGGAAATTTTAAAGCTTGACAATTGAAAGGCATAGCAATTAAAAACCTTCGAAATTGAAACGATTGGAATTCGAAAGCTTGTAAATTTAGTAGCTTGGAATTCGAAGGCTTGTAAATTTAGTAGCTTGGAATTCGAAGGCTTGAAGAGTGAAACGTTTGGAAATTTTAAAGCTTGACAATTGAAAGGCATAGCAATTAAAAACCTTCGAAATTGAAACGATTGGAATTCGAAAGCTTGTAAATTTAGTAGCTTGGAATTCGAAGGCTTGTAAATTTAGTAGGTTAGAATTCGAAGGCTTGGGAACTGAAACGTTTTGAAATCTTGAAACTTGACAAATGGAAGATATGGAAATTAAAAACCTTCGAAATTGAAACGATTGGAATTCGAAGGCATGTAAATTTGATAGCATGGAATTCTAGAACTTGAGAACTGAAACGTTTGGAAGTCGAAAAGCTTGACAATTGAGGAGGCATGGAAATCCAGAGCCTTCAAAATTAAAACGCTTGGAATGCGATGGTTCGAAAATTTGATGGCTTGGAAGCAGCAAACATTTAAAAATTACTAAGCTTAGAAGTGTGAGGGCTCGGAACTCTAAAGGTTCGAAGCTTCAAAGGCTTGAAATTCGAAAGCTTTTACACTTAGTAGCTTGGAATTGAAGAGCTCGAAAATTTGATGGCTTGGAAGCAGCAAACATTTAAAAATTACTAAGCTTAGAAGTTTGATGGCTTGGAAAATTAAAGGTTCGAAGCTTCAAAGGCTTGAAATTCGAAAGCCTGTAAATTTAGTAGCTTAAAATTGAAGAGCTCGAAAATTTGATGGCTTGGAAGCAGCAAACATTTAAATATTACTAAGCTTAGAAGTTTGATGGCTTGGAAATCTAAAGGTTCGAAATTCGGAAGCCTGTAAACTTGTTAGTAGCTTCGAATTCGAGAGCTGGAAGAGACTGAAACGTTTCAGGAAATCGAAAAGCGTTGAGACGCAAAACTAATTACGAACGACACCGAAATTCGATACAAATCCACGAGAGTAAAAATGGCGCGAAAATAATCGCGACCTTTTTGGATAGAGGAGCTAATATTTCGCTCGATGTTGACTTTATAGGCTTCCCGCGTTTCCTAATTATAGCAGAGTTGCGATTCACCGCGAGGAGCTTCTAGAATCGATCGAACCGAGCGACATTCGACTTGCTAATGGCTAGAGTGCGGGGATGCTTATGCATTTATGGAAAATTTGAATGGGCAAAATGGATATAATGTACAAAGCTACGCAAAATACACCGAGCGAGCTTCGTATTATACGATAACGCATTACAATAATAACCGTATTACATTATACCGATGCTATTTAGTTAATCCGTGCGTCACTTTTTATTTCGCCAATAAATAACATCGTTTCGCTGCGCACAAAAGTTTTAGCTTCTGTTTGACGATTTCATTATTTCGCGACGGAATCCGAAATTTTATGCAATGGTGGTGCAGAATTATGCAAAATGGGCAAAAATACATCCGAGATTAATTTGTAAATCCTACTGGGACTCGCGAAATTAATTAAATACATTCATTCACTACAATTCGTATTTAAGCTTAGCGCTGTAGGGAAAGGGTTAAAAAATCCTTTTTCAATGTTTTACGTTACATGGAATCATTTACGGTTGCAGCGCACCGTACCATTAAAATTTTAATTTCCTGCTTCAAAAACCGACGTATATCGAAAGGTTCAAAAAAAGTTTGGCCGGCTATCTGCGGAAACTTGTTCGCGAAGGGGTGAAAAACGAAGCGCAGAAGCGGATGCAACTTTTACGGCAGTCCGCACTTTGGAATCTCGCGCAGTTCGACGAGTATGCACGGCTAACCCAATTTGCGGCTGGAAAATGAGCCGCGAAGGGAAATATAACGGCGCTGATAATATTTTCATTCGAATGGAGTAGCTGGCATGAAGCGAGGCGCGTGCTGTCGCATAAATTTCACCCCAACGCGATCGCGTTCCTTCGCAGAACGCGGATCGTTTCGACGACTCGCTTTTTCACCGTTCGGAAACCAGCTACGTGTAGCAGCTAAGGTAAACGTAGACGACGTGCAACGGCACGTAACGTGGAGCTTTATAAAATCTCGATAATTAGATAGCAAATACCGGCGACGATGTACGCGTATACGAGTTCCTTGTAAACGGTAACAGATTATATTTGACACGTAATGGCCAATCGAATATCCATTATCGAAAAAAAACGCGCTTCCTTTTAAATATTACGAATAAATATGAGAACTGCGATCCGTTGATGACAACTTACGTAAATATAGCAGCTAACAAATTGTAAGGCAAAGGGTTAACGTGTCCCACATCGCCAGCGTTTACCGTACACGTATTTTTGCGCAACCAAATAAACTCTTATTAAGCGGGCTAAAAATTACATCAACGCTGAAACTCGCGCGCGTATATCGCTGTATTTAGAGGTTATTACGAAAGCGACACGACACGACGGCGTGGAAAGTTTATCGGAAACAAGGACTCACTCTCTCTCTCTCTCTCTCTTTCTCTCTCTCACCGGTGGAGCCCGTATTTACCGCGCACAGAGCGGTTCATTTGCACCCTCGTTGCGCAATCGGTCGCGCAGGCAGACATGTGCGTGCGATGAGAACCGGAGATCGTGTTTAGATTATCAAAGCTCGAAATTGAAAACACGTGGCCTTAAGCGTAAGGTAAACGCGTCTCGCGTGCGAGGACAGGCCTAGCCTCATGCTTCGGTTATTGGGACAATCGAATCAGGTGGGGACTTCGTCTTAATCGAAAGCTTATGCTTGCCTCGAGGATTGCAAAACTTCGTCGCTTCGGAGATATTAATAAAAATATGCCACGACCCGAAGTATTCGTTCGGAGCGGCGATCGGCGACTGGTAATACAATTAAAGTTGGGAGCAGAGCTAAGCCAGCTGCAAATAGCGATGGCGAACGGCGATACGCGTGAATTAAGTCGATTTTCGCAATTAACCCTACGCCATCGCGACGAGTTATTTAAATCCAGGAGATAATTTCTAGGAAAAGGTCGGATTACATCGTCGTGGAAAATTTGCAGGCCGCGAAGTAACTTGCACCTACGAGTAGATCAAAGTACACACTTTCTATACGTGTCTCGGAATTTTCGTGGATTTTTTTAATGCGTAAAACGATGCAAAATCAGGCCTGAACTTGAAACCGTAACGGAAACTTTTAAGTCCGTAATACAAACAGTGGTGGTTAAAAAACATCACGCCGACCAGGGGGTTAAATTAGAAGCAATAAAATGTAGAAATCAGAGGTACGCGATATTAACACTAGATTTACGGAACGCGTCACGTTGACGCATGTCAGATTTCATCCCTAAAATTATAGAGACCATAAATATTACTTTTCAGTACTTTACGTTAACTTTACGTAATACAATGGTATGAATATGTATTCTACGTGATTCTCCTCATCCTCACGCTTCTACGTTCGAATGATTATACGCAGTATACGTATTTTTCCGAAAGCTTGTTGACGTATACACGTAACGTCCGTAAACCTAGTGTTAAACTCGATTATAAGATGGAGAACATTTCAGTCGGGATGCAAGTCTTCGATAGATAACAATCTTCGCGTCCCGTCGAATATAAAACACCGCAACTCGGTATCGTCGCTAGTATTATTAGCCGTCGATGCGACGAAAAACTTGACAACGACGATCGCTTCGAGTGTTTTTGGCCGCGACGATTCTCGCAGCAAGCGCGTCGAAATTTCAACGCGTACAAGTCGAGTACCAACCTCTGGAATATCCGATACTCGATATCGAAAAACACCGATACCCGAATCGGCCATCGCTGGTCCGAAAGACCGGCTCCGAAGCGTTTCCTGCTATCTCCAAGTGGCAACAGCCAGGCACGTGCCATGATTCTAGGGTTACGATTAATGAAGCGTTCGAGGAACGATCGCAAGGCCTCCGATACGTAGATTTAGAAGTGACACAATCGGAATTTGTACGAAGTAATTGGAACCAAGGCCCCGGCCGCAGAAACCGCGTTTAGGATCGTTTATCCGTTGACCAAGGGAATCGAAAAGTTTGTATTCCGCGACGCTAGCCGAGATAATAGCCCGCGAATGCGCGATATTTGCATGTGGCTCGCAAAACGCATGCAAGATGCGGACGAAAGGAATAACAAACTGATAGATCATGCAACTTTCAAAATGTACCGCAGCCGCTGCTCGCCGCTCTTTTCCACTGGCAAGATTAAATTGTTCCTATTCGCTTGCTCGAGTGGCGGTATTTTTTATTCCGCTCGCAATATCGTGCGGAAATACGTGACGGCGCTCTGTAACGTTTGCGTTCATTTTTCACCGTCGCGTCGCGTCGTTTCGAACCTCCTTCCCGCACCGACTTTTTCCTTCCAACGTTTTGCAACCGTTACGACGTTTCTTCCTTCCAACGTTGGATTGTCCGATACTTTGGCGCCGAATTTTACACCGACACGGTGCGGCTGAATATGCATGGAAAAAGAGTACACACGGAGATCGCAAAAAGTATCTCGCAGACGTCGCCATTTTTCAACGACGCAAATTCTCTCGAATTGGATTCTATATTTTATTAGGCGCGCCAATAAGCACGTCAGTATTTTTTATTCTTGCGAATGATATACCTCCCAATATTTATTTATAAATATTAATTATATTTATTATTAAATATTTGTTAATATTAATATGAATGTCTATGCGTTGTCGCGTAAGCCGAAGGCGACGATTCTTTATACGTTACTTCGCTATTAAGTAAAACGAATTGAAGTGGCAGTTATAGGAACGGAGACGGTACATGGGTCATTTACCCTATTTCCGAGACAAATAATTCCCCCGCGGTTTTGTAGCGCGAAAGAACTGCGGTAAGTTACAAAGGCCTCTCGAGACGAGCATCGGAGAGGGACTCGCGCGATATTACGACGCGGAAGGAGGAGCCACAATTTGCGGGAAGAGAAACGAAGTTACTTAAAGGATTGGAAATGAAAGCCGACGTCTATGCATAATATATCCGATTCGGGATACGGAGGCGGTTCTCGTGACGCTTCGGCGTCCAACGAAACGACGCTGGCGTGCTCGTAAACAAGCATCGTACAAAAGGCGAAGACAAAGCTTCCTAGTAGAACGCGAACGTCCCCGAAAACGCCAGCTACACACGTGCACCAAGAATCTAGAACGTTGCGCGAATGTTCCATGCAAAAACAAACCCTTCCACGTCTAATACAGCCCCCCCCCCCCTCAGCTTCTCCATTCTTCTCCTCATCCTCGTTTTTTCTTTTTCTCTTCTCTCGAAGCTCGTCGTCAATTAGAACACGCGCGACTCGCGTTTCCACGATTCCTCTCTCTCTTTCGTGCTCCTCGTTGTTTCTTCGCTTTAGAACCCGATCGATGATCCTTGAGACGCGGAACGGAAAAACGACGCGAAAGCTTCCATGTATTTTCGCACGTGAATTAGCTCCGCTGGGAAAATCTACCCCTACAGCGTATCGCGTTTCAATCGAGGCTCTCTCGCTGACCCACGGAGAAACATTCGCAGCGACAGCGAATTTATAGCAAATTGGAGAAACACTAGGTTCACCTGCAGTTTAAAGTAGTGAAAAATAATATTTATAGTCTCTATAATTTTAGGTATGAAATCTGAAATGTGGTAACGCGACGAGTTCCGTAAACCTAGCGTTAATTAAGACGTAGACTTGCTGTAATCACCCTTAGCATACAAGAGGCGCACCCATAGCAATCAAAGAGTTAAAACGTCCGTTCCAACGAAATCAATTCGTACGAGTTCCGTGTCCGAATGAATAATACAGCAATGCTCTTTCCTACAATAATGTTTACTTAAACCGAATCGTGCCGTAAACGTTTCTCGTCTCGTTGCCCAACGTGAATCGACCTTTTTACGGTACGAGTTCTAACGAGGTACGATGAAAGTAGCAGTAAGAAACTGAGTTTGGTAGTCGATCGCCCGTATCGTCGAAAACGCGACGGTTTGTTGCTCGCGAAGCGGCTCGGAAGACCGGCTTTCAGGAACAACGTTCGAATTACTTTTTGCAGGAGCTACTCGACGGTAATGCAAGCACTTGCATTTTATTGGCCTGGCATCTTTACGTTGGCGACGAACCGAGACGCGCGGGAGGGAGGGCGTAAAAAAGTAACGAGATGGTAGCGGAAGAAAATGCAAGATTAAAGGGAAATACGGAGTTGCTTCGTAAATTTGCTAGCGTCCCGCTGAACTCGAATCTCTTTCGGCGATGCGGTCGCGGAACGAGAATCATTTTGACGTACCGCGACCACTTGTTGTCGTAATCAATCTCCCCCCTTTTTCTTTTTCTCTTTTCAAGCGGCGAATTTATTCCCTTGACGCTTTCTTTTCTCGAGTGGACCGTCGTCCTTGCCTCGATGTGTCCTTGGTCGGTGCAAAGAAAAAAGCTCGCTGATATTTGCGCGTCTTGAATTGAAACAAGATTGAAGCACCGCTACTGCTACGTCCCCCGTTCAAAACGTGACCGTCGGTGTAACCGAACGATGCCGCGGCGGAAATAGACGAATAATTTGCTTCACTTTAACGCTTGTTTTACGGAACTCGTCGCGTTGACGCCGTTCACATTTCATACGTAAACGTATAGAGACCATGAATATTATTTACCAGTACTTTATGTTAACTTTACGTAATACAATTGGTATGAATATGTATTCTACGCGATTCTCTTCTTCTCCTCACGCTTCTACGTTCGAATATTTCTATGCAGTATAAATATTTTTCCGGAAGCCTGTCAAATTATGCACGTAACGTCCGTGACCCTGGTGTTTCTCCGTGCAATCGAAGTAATTGAAAAGAGGACAGAAGGAGAAGAAAGAAGAGTTTTGTTTAGATTTACGAAGGCGGGATGGAGGAGTTGCGACGGTCTAGTCAGATGTCTGCAACAAAACCACGACAAATTCCATTATCAACGGATTTTCGCATTAGCGATCGTATCTGGAGGATATTCCTTTCACGGAGGACCTAACACGCGGCATTTATTCCCTCTTTCTAAGTCCCGTCTGGTGGAAATGGATCGAAGATCCTTGGCGCCGGGGCGCGCGCCTGCCGAGGAAAATATCGTGAAAATTTCCCGCGTCTCCGAGTTTCAACGACCCGTAAATTCGTTTCATTGTGACGGCCCTTATCGCGGGAATTATGCCGCCGGCGCACGCATTGTTCGGCCCCTCCCGCTTTATATTCTTCGTTTTCCCTCCCATAATTACTATCCTGCCGCCACGCTGATCTAGCCGTTCGAAGAGAGAGAGCCACATTCCAGTCGATACCGCTGCCTCGAATCTCACCACCTCGCCAACAGCCTCCCCTCTTAATCGCGCCGAAAAATAATTATTCCAACGATATGCCCGGAGAAATCGCGAATATTCGAGAAACGGAGGTAGAAAATTCGTCCACTCCAAGTTGGAACGAGCCCCGTTTGCACGGTTCGAGAAAGCCAAATTATCGTTAGGCAAACTTGAGAAAGGCAATTTTGAGAAACGAGTAGCTGCTTTTAAGTTAACCGCGTTTTGTATTCCATTTCGATTCAATTCGAAGCCGTCGCACCAAAAAATATTATTTACTCCTGTTCAATGTTTCGTATACGTAGAGATGAAACGTAAAACAATTTGCGCGGGTTTCGAATCATCGCGTCTATACATAGGGTCATCCAAAATAGACTATAGGAACACCTACCTTCACTTTTCTTTCTTTCCCTTTCTGCTTTACCCTTTTCTAATCTGTCTTTTTCGTTCTATTATCTTCGTTCGTTCTCGTTTCAATTTTTATTCTTTTCACCTCTCTATTTTACTAACAAACGTGGCGTTTCACAGATATTCTCATTCAATATCCTAAATGTACTTTTGGATAACCCTTTGCAACGATGACATTCTCGTAACACGTACGTGTTACTCCGTTGTAAAAAGTATTTCCCAGCAAAGGACTGCTGTTAATTAATGAAAAATGTAAGTTCCGATTTCTGCGTTGAAGGACATTTTTCATAGAATTGCAAAGCTTTACGAAGAACAAAGGGTACGATTGAATTTAACAGAAGCTCGAAAACGTACGAGATCACCGTTTAGCTACTGTATTTTATTTTCTCTTATCACTGCACGGATACTACGCAGTCATATAACGACTATTAACACATTCGTGCCCGCTAACGCCAACGCGTTACGTGCAAATCGGCGGCTGGGTTGCTTCGTTACGGCGCGTTAAAACGAATGCAAGCCGAAGCTTGTAATTATTTGCGTACATCCAGAAAGTGTCACGTAAATCGAGTTAGCGAATCGATAAGCACTTGTAACGATTTTACGCAACGCTTACGAAATTTAGATTTACGATGATAAAGTCGCCGGCAAATTAACGCCAACAATTTTTTGCCGTTTCTCGGATCGAAATGAAAATCGTAGCCAATTATTACTATTTTCACGATTAATTCGATATAAAATTGCAAGCAATTATAATTCCCTAGAGATAAAGCCGGGGAGTAGATGATTTGCGAACGTGTCCCGCAGCGTTCTGCATCGGAACGTGAGTAAGGACAGTGGGATTCGTTGTTTTAGCGATTATTGGCGAACGGTGTTATTTATTGCGGGTTCTGTATCCGTGCCCGCGTGCGCGACCAGTGTCACGTAGCTACGTGTCAACCGAAGAGAGACGCGTTAGAGGGTTGCTCGAGAGCTTGCCCGAAAATAGAGAACGCTCGGTTATTTCCGAGCACGTTGTTCCAAGGTAAAAGGCCCGCTTTGCGAGTACGTATTCCTTGCCCTCTTTCCTGCACCGTGCGACCCGCACCGGATCTCCTTGCCTCGCCCTTGCTCCTCCGCTTTGCCTCGTTTATCAATTAATAAATAAATCAACGGAAACGTCGGATCCTTTTTAGCTCCTCGGAAGCGCGGGATATTTTCGGAAAGACGCTCGCACTATTCTTGTAGGCTGTGAAATATTTATTTCCTTAGTTAATATTAAATTAACCCTTTGCGGACGAACGTCGGAAAAAATCGGCCAAGTTCTTCGGTGTTTTGGACGTATATCAATTTTTGAAACAAGAAATTCAGCTTAAGATGATCGCTATACGCTGCTGTTAAATACGTGGACAAGTATTCGTTTAATAACGTCTTCGAAATGTTAATAATCGGATGAAAATTCGTTAAACATTATTCTGCTCCGTCCGCAAAGGGTTAAATTACAACTTATTAAAGGGTTTACCCCCGTTAATAAATAAATAAATCCATTTTGATTAATTTAATGGAAGAAGTCCATTGACGCGCGATAAGAAGGGAAGATGAAATGCGACAGAATTTGGGCGAAGCAAGGTAAAGCAAATTTGATTGGTTCCGATTTTTAACAAGCTTAACCCTTTGCGCTCGAGAGGCGACCGTGAGTTACAATAAACTAGATTTGAAAGCTAGCGACGTTGAACTTTTAAACGATGCTCCTATTTTTACTGCAACTCGGAGACTAATTGTTTCGCTAAATATTCGTAACAAATATTATATTAACCCTTCGCACTCCGAGTGGTCAAAATAAACTGGTTTGGAATTAAGAGCTCAGCTCTTAACCCTTTGGGGATTGTTAACGAAACCGGAAGAAATTGCTGGATTTTGCAATTGCCAACGAAAACCGTCCCCCCAAAAACAGGATTTAAATCGAACTATTAATCCGACGAACGAGCGAAACGCGCGACAAAAATATTGCACCCGCGATATTCACTAAAAATCCGTTACCGTTTCATCCTTCCTTCTTCTACTCTTCCAATCTAACGACAAATGGATCCTTTTTGCCAACGATATTCGTCAAGATATTAACTTTCTTTCTCGGAATATTAACGTACATATTTAAGTCCCCGAACTCTATCAGCATTTTTCTTTTCACGTTAAAAAAGATTCGTGCTCGTTCGCTGTACGCTCTCCGCGTTATCTTCGTTCGTACGAAACGTGGGTTTTTTTTGCCCGTAGAAGAAACGAGCAAATAAATACAAAAATAAGACGCAGCGTGCGACACCGCTGTCGCGAACGGCCAGCTGATTCCGAAGCCAATTAACGTAATTGCAATTTTTTACCACCGCCCCGTAATCTACCCCTTGCGATCGATGGGTTCTCGTTGTTCCGTTCAACCCTCTCGGCGCGGCGAGAGGGCTAATTTCGTCGGCGAAGATCGATGCAACGATTAGAGTGGTCGAACGGAATGAACCGGTATCCGAGGAGCGAGGCGGAGAGCGTCGTTGCAAGGGGGGAAAACCGAGCGTCGCGTCGTCCGGGTGCGATAAATTACGGGTAGATGCAAATGGGGTGTCGCGGCGGCTCATAATCGACGAGCAAACGGTGCGCGAGTCTCCGGTAACGCGCGCCGACTGAGAACAGTATTATGTACGCATATACGCGGGATAGGATTCAAGATTTCGAAGAAGTCCCCGAGATTAGTAACTCGAAAGAAGATCGCGTTCGCGAAAGATCTCGGCACCGTGGAAGGGGAAATTTGAATTAGTAAACATTGACCTTTCGTTTCGTGTACCTTTAGATTTAGGAGACTGTATATGAAATTTATTTTACGGTAACTCAGGTGCTCGTACAATGTCCGATTTAACCGTTTGGCTTACAACAACGAGCTACACTCGTGATTTAGTTTATGGACCACGTACAATGAAAACACGCTGTATTTTCTAATAAACATTAATTCGTTTCATTTAAATTTGCAGGATTTAGAGATCGAAGATCACTGGATACGAATTACGTATAATATTTCAGTGCTTTGCATTCGATATAGTGTTATAATAAGTAGTCAAAATTCCAGTGAATACGCTTTGAAAAATTCGTAAGCCAAGGGGTTAACCCGTTGCACTACTTTTTTTTTATTACCTACGTATGCTAGTATTAGCTGGTTATACTGTTTTCATATCATTTAAACTTACAAATTATTTAAATATCGTTTGGCAATTATTACTTAAGAACAACCTCCAATCTTACAAGACCAAGCTATAAAATTTCAATTCAAATTAAATTCCACTCTCGGTAGTGTCTGTTTTTTCGTTGAATCTAAGGCTATAATTCATAGAACGAGTGCGACTCGTCGTTGCAGGGCAAAGGGTTCAAACAAAGCGTTCGATATTGTGAAAGGAAGCATAGAATAAAAAATTCAACATTGAAGCTTTTTTTCGAGTATTTTGACTTAATATATTTATGCAATTTGGGAAATAGAGATTTTCGAATTGCAAGGCCCTCGCAATACTAAAAGCAACCCTAACAACCCTAGCCGATCCTTAATCAATGGTTGCTCGTGCACCATAAACTTCCGAATATTTTTGGCAATATCTTTTCCTGTGCAACGATAAATTAAAACTCTCATACCTCTTGAAATACGTTTGCAATTGGTACCCAAGATCGTACAGATTATTATCGTTGTATCGTACCAAACGCGCTTTAGACTAGCCTTTGCTATGAAAAAAATATGTTTCGTTAATGGAAGCTGAGAGAGCTCGTAACCTTTTGCGGAATACTTTTATCCATCGCCGTAGGATTCAGGCGAATAAAATGGATCACGCGGCGAAGTATAGCACGGCGATGCTCTACTACTCGGGGGCAGAGAAAACTGTTATCCGCTGCCGCTCGGATCGAATTCCATTAACATTATAATCCGTTAATGGCGCCCAGGAGCGGCGTATAAATTTATGAAAGTTCAAAGGTGCGCGCGGTCAAAGCGAATTCGATTGCAACCGTGTAAACTTTGTCCTTGGCTCGCTACGTACCGATTGTTGCTCTACTTTAATCGCTTCGCGAAAGTGAAACTTTAATCGCGAGCTGATTTTTCGAAACGCTGCTGAAATGTTTCTCGTTCGAATAACACTTGTACACAGTGGAACGCCGATTATGCGAATTAATCGAGGGGATAATCTGATCCGATAATAATCTGTCCGAAAGAGTCAAACTCTTAACCCTTTGAGGGCTCACGAGTTACGAAATGTACGCAGCGCTTCTAATCTAAAAATCAATACATTCGTATACGAGATATTTATGTTTTCATTTATATATATTATATTTTAATTAACACTAGGTTTACGGACGTTACGCGTATACGTCTCGACAGGCTTCCGGAAAAATACGTATACTGCATAGAAATATTCGAACGTAGAAGCGTGAGGATGAAGAGATTCGCGTAGAATACATATTCATACCATTGTGTTACGTAAAGTTAACATAAAGTACTGAAAAATAATATTTATGGCCTCTATAATTTTGGAAACGCGTCAACGTGACGCGTTTCGTAAACCTAGTGTTAACTATACGGAGTGTCGAAATATTTACACTCGTATTATTTCTAAGTCTAACTTAAACCTCATCCAAGCATCGAGAATGCTTTCGGTCTAAAGAGTTCGTAACGAAAGGGTTAAAGAAAAATGTTTTTCGCGTTACTTTTCCCATACATCCTCTGCCTAACGAGCGGCATTTCTCCATAGTCTAACGTATTCATTTCTTGTATATTATTGGGTTACTACTCGTAGAAGAATAAATAAATAAAAATGAAAGTGTTCCACGATTTCGAAACGGTTAAAAGCCACCACTCTAAAAGAAGAAGCAGCAAGCAACGATTGGAGGCAGACGAATTTGCCATTGGCAAGTTAATCGAACACGTGTTAACACGATTGGAAGGCTGGATGAGGGCACGCGTATGGAAGATTCGTAGCGTGGAATTCGCGGTGTCGCGAGCAGACATAAAGGAGAATCGCGTGACACGCTTATAGACAGATAGATAGATTCCCGGTTTGCAGGTTCCGCACGTGGCGACCCATTTATCGCCGCTTCAACGGAGATTCGCTCGAACGTATTCTGCGTCGAAGGAGATGAACGAGGAGGGCGTGAGCCGTGAAACCGCGGCGCGATTAGCGAACGCTTCGATTAACGAGAAACAACGACGACACGGCGACGCAACGCGATGCGACGCGACACCAAAGAGGGCTTCTATTGCTTTAATCGCCGAGTGCAGAGAGTTCCCCTCGGATCGACGCGCCACGGTATCGATGTTGTCTCGTCGCACCGTGTCACGAGGACAACGTACCCTCTCCACGGAACGTGAAACAATTGTGTGTGTGCCTCTGTTCTCTGGCTGCTACATGGGAACAATCGGTGAAACGAGACGACCAGTTTCCTCCGGAAAAAAGAAATTCTGCCCGATAAAATCTGTCGAAGACGGGATCGTAGTTGGGAGTTGGAATTGGACGACGCTATGTCGCGACACGGTATTCCGTCGACGAGACACGAGGTTAGGCTAGGCTTGGCTTTCGGGATGGAAAATTTGCGGCGCACCGTGGCACGTTGAAAAAAATGTAAGCCAAAAGAAAAAGTTCCGCCGCAAAGTTGGCCCGCGGCCATTACAAGTCTGGCACAGGCGAGCCACGTGTCCAGCAACTTCCAAATCGTATATCGAAGGCGCAGAAATTAACCCTTTGTAGGCGGAGAGCGGTAACGCTTCGGAAAATGATACACGTTGGCTACGGATTTTTATGCTAGCTCAGAATTTTTACAAGCAAAGTTACAAAAAGGAGATCCAAATAGGAAATTATTTCACCCTTTAGATATCGGCTACGAGAGAAAGTTCGTAGCGTTCTTGAAACAAAATTTAATGACCAAATTAAATTTAATGACCAATTTTATTCCACCAGGTATACCAGAAAGACCTTCGGATATATCTGTGAAGTTTTACAATTTGTTTAACATAAACACAATGACATTGACGCTAGAACTACCGACGACTAGTGTATACACTTTCTTGTACCGAAAGAAGAAGAATGGTTGACAGTTGCAAAACGTTACGTAAATGAAGTGTAATAAATCTTCATTTATATTCTGCACGGCAAAACATGAGACGTTCTAAAAAATGCACCGTTGTAGGTTTGTATCATTTTTATGGTACATTTGTAACCAGTCGTTTTGACTGGCTTGGTAGTTCTGGCGTTAAATTAATTTTAGGAGCACGTTTGTTCGCGTAACCAATGATCCTCCCATTGTAAAGCGTCTTCTAGGAATCATTCTCACTTGTACTTTTGTACGTTACGAATTTTCACGCCACTTTTATTTCTCCGAAGTAAATGTATATATATATATATACACACTTTATATACTTTAGAGAAATAAAAGTAGTGCGACAATTCGTAGCATATAAAACTACAAGCAAGATACATGTTTGAAATATAAAACATATACGTAGACTTTCGTCGCTTCTCAATTTTGAAAGAACGAATTCGCATAAAAATCCACGGTCCAGCGATAATGATCTACGCGAAAACTAACAAACGCGATAGCCGGGCTTGGTTGATCTGAGGCGAACTGTCGAGCGTTCTAAAGGAAAGTTCCAACTTTCCTTTAAAACAAGGTTTAGGTTTTCCGAAGGACCGCATGTTGCGTGCGACGGAACTCGAATGTGGGCAATAAAAGTGAAATTTGCCAGAACCTCGATTCGGAGGAAAGGGCAGTTTTGAGGAGCAAAAAAAACGACAGAACGTTCCGAGCAGTCGCCACGTTAACTTCGCGCGTTAGGAAACACCGTTCTAAGCTAGTTGTTGAGAACAATAAATATCATTGTTTATTACTGTTCACCGGTATAATTAATATAGCGCACCCACGTCACATCCCAAAGATCTTTGATTGAAATGCACTCGCGCTGTGGGGGTAGCTCTATCGAGATCTCGGGGAGATTGAAAAGCCCTCGAGCCGTCAACTCGTGCGTCTTCGCGAGAGCGAAAACTCGGCTTTTTTGAGATTTCGAAATATTTCCAAGGCATCTGTTTCCATTAGCCGTGCTTTCGAACACAGAAAGAGAGAGAGAGAGAGAGAAGGAGACGAGTTCGATCGAGCTGCTCAAGCACACGGCAAAGAACCGGCAACCTCTACGGAGTAGGTCAAATGCAATTGCAAGGAAACCAAGAAACGAGGAACGAGAAACGAGAGAGAGCCTCTCTTTGCTAAAATGCTACGGATGAGTAGCGAGAAGATTTAACCGAGCATCCGGCAAATATCTCGTCACAATTATTTACCTAGCCGAGGCTTTCGCCTCTCTGAGCCGCTCAAGTCTCAAATTAACCCTTCCTCAGACTTCCAAATTTTAGGTTCGCGGCTTATTTCGTCCCGCGATATTATCCACGCTTTAATTAGCGCGTAGCAGCGGCTCAAACACTTTGGCGAGACAATACGGAATTAAATAAATTTCCAAACAATTGTATCAACCCTCGTTAATCCTTTGACTGCGGAACACGGCAAGTTCGAACGCTCGTCGAGAACGAAACGCTCTTCCACTCCGCGTTCCTTATTCGCCTACCGATTAATTATGCAACGCGCAATTAAATTTCCTATCTACTTTTGTCGGTTAAATTGCTAATTATTTTTATAAGTTAACCCCTCAACGACGCAGCAATTTTCTTTTCCTCTTGCGCGGATTTAGAAGAGAAAGATTCGATTAATTTCATTCAACGTGACGTAACTTAAAACGCGAAGATAAACATCGCGTCGTTATAATGGACAATGCTCTTGTCTTAAACAATTATTCACTAATTTCCATACGAAGAAATTGGAGCCTGTGCAACGCATCGAAATCATCGCTGAAGGGTTAAATTGCTGCTTAATCCTTTGACTGACGCGCGATATTCGCACGCCAACGCATGCGAAGCATTGATAATAAAAAACGCACGCATAGTTTATAAATATGCGAACGAGTTACTTGCGAATAAAATAAGTTGAAGTTTAAAGTAATAAAATGTTAGACGCGTATTAAAATATTGTTACGTAATGATAAGTTACGAAATTAATCTATGTTGTATTGTATAAAATCTACGGGGTGTGTATACACGCCTTTCGTAGTCAAAGGGTTAATATTCTAGTACAATTTACATATAAATTATATATTATTATTCGTGTTCGTCTCAAACCTTAACAATTTTCATTCGCGTCTCGCGCGTGACGTAATCCTCAAATACAGCGACAGAGTTAAAACCTGTTGAATTTCCCCGTAATCCAAAGAAGGGTTAAAGATGCTCGCGCAAACTCGTCGCCTCGTTTCTCTCGATTACCATGGAGACTTCCTTTGCGATCTAAAGCGGTTAGCTAGGCGTGTCTGCGCTTTCCGAATGCTTAAACACGATCGGCAATCATCGCCGCGGTTGGAGTTCCAACGAAATAACGCGCCCGATGGTTTCACCTACGTGTTCGATCGAAGATCACGTACGCGTTTATTGAGGGGAGCTTGCGCGATGCTCTTTCTCTTCCTCTTTAATAAACAGGAAATAACCAAAAGATCGTAGCAGGGGTTGAACAATCCTACGCCAAACGGTTTCTCTGCCAATTAACCCTTTCAATCTTCGCATACAGGCAATGGAATCTCCTTAGATCTCAAAGAAAAAAAAAAACAAATTCCAAGAGTGTCTATGTTTCCCCCGTTCACAACGAAACCTCGCAGTATCTATACAGTAAATAACACTAGGTTTACGGAACTCGTCACGTTGACGCGTTACAGATTTCATACGTAAAATTATAGAGACCATAAATATTATTTTTCAGTACTATACGTTAACTTTAATTAATACAATCGTATGAATATGTATTCTACGTGATTTTCTTCATCCTCACGCTTCTACGTTCGAATATTCATATGCAGTATACGTATTTTTCCGGAAGCCTGTCGAATTATGCACGTAACGTCCGTCAACATAGTGTTAAAACCATCGTGGAATCGCAGCGCATCGCCGTTTCGATCAACAACGAAAGAGTTAACTTATCGAGCAAACAAATCCACGGATACGCGAGCAAATAGAGTAGCAGCTTAGTCGCGTAAGCGGAAAAGACGCGTGAAGTGCGCGAAGCGGTATAAGCCGCCGATAACCGGCGGCAATTAGTCGTCACCCCTGCTGCAACAGGATGCATGCAACAGGATGCGAAAGATGTTGCAACGAGCGAAACGAAGAGATATATATACGGTGGACGAAGGCGTTGTTGCAGTTGCAATTTATAGCAACCCGCCGGATTGTTTGTTTCCCAAACGCGCGCGTCCTATAGAAAGTTTTCAAAGTGGCCTGGAGGGATGGAGGGGAACTAAATATAAAACGCGTGCACGCATCGGTGCAAGTGCAACCTCGTTGCCCTGCGACCGGCACCGCAATGTAGTGGATCGCCTTAACAATGTGTAATCGATGATACGGCGGTGGTCGGGACGGGACGCGAGATTCGCTCGACGAAACTCGGAGAAAGGAACGGTTCGTTGAACCGCTCTCGACGCTTCATTACACCGGGAACAGTTTCTTCTTTCTCTCGTTTTTTCTTCTTTTTTTTTTTTTACTTTTTTTATTACGTAAAATCGATACGAATTATAGGTTGCGTAAAGGCATTGAAATTAAAAATAAAGCCCCCTTCGCGCGTAGCCATGCGAATAGACCCTAGGTGTCACGCCCAGAGAAAAAAAAGAAAAGGAGCAGAAAAGTTTTGGGCGAGGAAATAATTTTGAGCGTCTCTCTCTCTTTCTCTGACGCACACGGAAAAATCTGCCGACCACTGGCCTCTGCTGGCCATTGTAACCGGTCAGACATGCTCGATATTTAATTGCGACGTCGCGCCGCGTTCACCGCGACAATTTATTTAGTCGATTAAAATGTTTCGCGCTACAATGGACGCGCGCGTGCATTAGATTTGCTGTTTTATCTACGCGTAAAGCATCGGATCGTTGCGAATGGAACGACGACCAATTTCACGTAGCTGCAAGTTTCCTGCCCGCTAATCGATTAAAAAGTACCACCGAATGATACTTTGCTTTACACGAGTATAAACCGCGAAGCTTCTCGAATGAAACACGCGTAGCGAATTAAAATCAAACGGCGGATGGTAAAAAATGAAACGAACGATGAATTGGAAATGAAATTCGAGTGCTCCTCTTATACGAATTTAAAGCAAGTCGTGTTTCGAAAGAAGCCTATCGCAATGTGGGAGAAATATAGCTCGTCGATGAACAAATCGATAGTTCGTTTGAATGGTTTTGCATCGAAGGTGTATAAACCTTGAAAATGAATCTTGCGAGCACTTAAACGAGACGATTGATAATGATCGACCAACGATTTGTAAGATTGTTAACCCTGCTACCTGAAGATTTTTCTATAACATTTCCTACCTTCGCGACGAAGTATAAATACAGGTGGGCCTCCTACAACGCGGTATCTTTACAACGCGGTACACTTTTACAACGCGATTTTGCTACTACAACACGGTTAAAAAAAATGCGGAACGTTTCCTATAACGCGGTACTTTTGCAACGCGGTTTAGGAAATGTGGAACGTTTCCTTTAAAGCCACAATTCTATAGCGTATTTTCAAGGAACGTATCTACCACGTTGTAGGAGGCCCACCTGTATATATAAACGATATAAAGGTTGCTATTAACCCTTTACACTCCGTTGGCTCCGCTACGGAGACGTGCGTAAATTTGATCAAAAGTCAAGGCTTAAATTTCCCTAATTTTACTTTCGCCGACTAAATTTCCGTTTCTTCGAAGTAGAAGCTAGTTTCTTCTTTTCGAAATAGATAACGCATTAAGTTCCCATGACAGTCGGGAAAAGGTATTCGAGTTGCTGTATCATATTATTAAAAAAGGGTTGAAGTTCAAAGGGTTGATATTTGTAAAATCATATTTCAGTCTCTACATTGAACTACCTTCTTTTCCTCGAAATTGTAAAACGTTCACTAAAAAGAGAACGGAAATGTTGTTGAATTTACGATCAGTAGAACTTCGAAGACTGCAGCGAAGTTAGTTAATTCCAATATTTGCGTAGGTGTACAAAATACTATGTGCAAATTAGGTGCGCGCTATTCGATTAATTAACGGCTAGGTGACTAAGCTGCGTAAAATCGATCGTTTCATACGCACCGACCTAATATTAAGCGACCAAGGAGGTTCGTGCAGTTTCGCCGAAACGTTTAAAAGGAGCTACAAAACCACTGTTTCGATAGCGAAGAAGAACGA
The DNA here is from genome assembly GCA_028830335.1 of Eucera pruinosa. Classification (NCBI taxonomy): domain Eukaryota; kingdom Metazoa; phylum Arthropoda; class Insecta; order Hymenoptera; family Apidae; genus Eucera; species Eucera pruinosa. Next base: position 19,877,525 of record JAMYCR010000006.1, read on the forward strand.
GAAACGGAAAAACTATTACACCGTTGAAAGAAGCTAATAGAATCCACAAAAAGGGACACGATTACTTTTCTGAATAAATTGTCGTTTGATCCGCTTCGCGTATCGTTTACGTCTGGCGATTAAAACGGCACATAAACTATCCTGGTTGCCCGATATACGTATCGAGATCGATCTGTATTTCGGTTGGTTTCGATATACTTGTCGCCACGCCAGCGCGTCGTCCCGAGTAAAGCTACCTGTCCTAACATAGCCGATGGAAGAAGTGCCACCGACTGCGTTCTTAGAAACCGTCGATGCATCGTATCGGTTATGTGTGTATGCCTTTCGCAATCTCGACCGATTTAGTAGCCATCCGTTATAGGAACATCCTCTTTAAGCGCGCGATATCGCGCGAAATAAGGAGACGGCGTGTTTCAAAACGGCCAGTTTGCAATTATCGTACGGACACCTACGTTTTTGGACGCTACTTACGCTACGCGGAGATACGAAAGAATGTTTTCGCGTTCGAATCCAAAGGAAGAAGGAACCACAGACGAGGTACGGAGTAGACCCATCGTTCGATTTACATATTTTTCTGCCACGCGATTTTTACCTTTTCGATTGCCCGATCTACAACTTTTGCATTTGCTTTTACCTATTTGGTATATTGAAACGCTTTAGAAGTGTTATCTGTATTTTAGACCGTGTGACACGAAGTCCCGTAACATGATAAGTCTATCCTCTAGCTCTTTCAAGCAGCTCAACCTTTCGACACGATTGCATTCGCGTATTCGCCGAGTAATTTGCATATCGATGATCTTTCGATGATAGAGTAATTGGACGACGTCGAGAAGAAGATCGAAATCGAACAAGATTAGATCAATTCGCGCGACGAATGATTAGAGTGCAACGCGCATAAGCGTGTCTTTAACCCTTTGCGCAGCTGAGAAGTTGAGGTTGAGTTAAGAAAATTCACGAAGATACGATTGAAATTTAAAGAACCTTAATATCGACACGATTGATCGATCTCGGTGCCTATAGAAGCAACACTTGTTAAAGTTTGCAGCTATAGTCGTGAAAGTCACAACTTCGTGATTTAATTGGATACAGCTATTCTACGATGCAAGTACAGATCCACCAATTACAATCGTGTAATGAATATATATCTGTTAAAAGAAGGAAGGAAGATGAAATCTATCGAAGAAAAATTAAAAGGGCTACATTTTGTCCCTTTATTATTCTAGCGAGAGACGAAAATTGCCAAGGGTAGTTTTCGTTATTAACCCTTTAACACTAGAACTACCGGCAATTAAAGTATATCACTTATTTACGCCAAGGAGATCAATGTGATAGAGTTTTCGCAAAGAAAATAAATCTTTACTCAAGCTAATTATTACTTATTAATACGTTCTTTTTGTAAATTGGGTATTTACCCGTATGTTGAAGGAAATAAATAAAATCTCTAAAAAAATCCTTGAAAACGCAGTGGTGTAAGTTTGTACAATTTTTATAGGAAGGTACGAATAGGTGATTTTGAACTAGCTTGGTAGTTCTAGGGTTAATTGGAAGAGTATTGCTCCGAGAAATCGAGATCGATTAATCGCAGAGTAATACCTGCTGCCAATCACGTATCGAAATTCAATCGAATGCAGCAGGTCTCGTTAAGAAACGTTTCCTTTTTACCAATTCCAGATATATCTCTTCATTTATCGCGCTTAACATCTTCAACTAAATACGATACTTATCCTAACCCTAAATTTACGCAGCATCTCGATTTGATGGGTTTCGGATTTTATCCCCAAAGTTATAGAAATCATAAATTATCTGCTTCGAAATAAATTGAAATAATTTAGACCTAACTTATTTAGCAAACCACGACTCGCATCTAAAACAGTGGATTACATAGGTTTCAATTTAATATCCTGCGATACATAGAGATTCTAACTCGTAGAAAACAAAACTGAATTTGCCAACACGTGAACACCGCCATTTCATACGCAACACCCTAATATTTTTCCGCGAAACCCGTGAAACTATACCCGCGTATCAATCTTCGCAAACCAAGCGTCGAGAACTCTACTGTTTTAACAAAAGTTCGTAAGAAACAATCCTCCCCTAATTACACGCCTCGCGAAACGATTCAACGCCAATACCGTAAATGCTTTCGTAAACTCGTTATTAACCGTAGCACAAGCTGTGCTATTGCAAACGCTACGAACTTTCCCAAGCAACCTAATATTCGACGCACAGGCGACGAGAATAATTAAAACTATTCGTCGCTGTTACGCGCATCGGGCGTGTGTCTCCATTCCCAAAACAACAAAAACCACCTCCCCAAATTTCCACCGAGTTCGGTTTACCCGATTTTTTCGGCGGCAATTTTTAATCCACGCGAAACGCTGCAATTAAAGGCGACGAGAGTGTGACTTACGGTGGACAGGAAGTGGAGGACGATGGGGGCGATCGGGCGGTTCGGTGAACGACACCAGGACCACTTCGAAGCAGGTGCGACCGTCTGCTTGAATACGTAAAAGTACCAGCACGATGTGCACTTCCGATAAACGCAGCGACCAGTGGGCAATGCCACGAGTAACGACGCGTCGTAGTCGTCGTCGTCGTCACGACCACTTCGAAGCACGAGGGCAAATAATGTTCTCCGTACGCAAGAACGAACGCACGAACGCAACGCACGCACGCACGCAGCACGGCACGACGTATATACGCGCGGCGAATATACGCGTGTGTGCAGTTGCTCAAAGAACGCACGTACTAGAAAGAAGGCACACACGCGACGAGCGCGTAAGTACACACCACCGCCTGCAAGTACGAGAGGAGTACAAGTACACGCAGCAGCGCGTAGTAGCGTGGTAGCGAGCGTGCAACTATGATGACAGCCATCCGACACTGCCTTACGCCAACTGGTGTTTACTACTGAAACGCTCCGCACTCCGTCGACCCTCGAGCCGACGGCTCGGGACTCGAGTCGGGGAGTCGGCACACACCGGAGTCGGAGCAACACACTCCGCTCCACACCGCGCCTAAGCCGCCTAGCCGCGCCAGGGCAACCTCTCCGGCGAGTGCAACAGTTGCTTGACCAGGGCGCCCCACAATGTCGACTCCGGTTATTAACGCTATCCTAACGCCGCGGTCGATAAACAGAGAACGCGGCGGCAGGCAGGTATTTTTAGAAACCGAAAAAGTTCGTAGCACCGTGCATCCGCGAGACAACCACCGTTCGATATACATAGGTAATTCGGTATACAGGTGGTCGCAAAAAGTACGAGGTTCATTTGTTTACCAGCCCCTTCACGGATAATAACGATGAGTCATATTTCTCTCTTATACTTTGTATCGTACTTTATACTGCTACTCTGTGTGTATTTCAATGCTTGTATACTGAAGGGTTCTTATGCCCGTTGATTCACAATCAAATTAAATAAATAAATATTCGTGGTGTGAATTGGGCACAGATTTAACCCTTGCACTACCGTGGACGTATGTTTATATGTATACGCTTTCGAGAATTGAACTAACGTTTGTCAACGCTGGATTTACGGGCAATAACACAATAATTCGACAGGTTTTCATACTGTATATAAATATTTGACGTTTTATTGACCTGAAGGGTGGTAAAGTGGAATACGTATATTTCGTACCATTACACTAATTGAAGTGAACAGAAATGATTGAAAAATAATATTTATGATCTCTGTATCTTTAAGCATGGAACCTAAAGTCCGTCAAATTAACGGGTGCCGTAAATCTAGCGTCAAAAGCATAACTATATTCTTTTGATAACACGGTATAATTTTCTGTATTATTTGTACATCGATATTACGATACAATTAACTTATGTATGCAAATAATTATACGTATATTGCTTCTATATTGGTAATGCTATCCTAATTTACGCTTTCAGTTTTCGGCCCTAAAATGCTGGTAGCGAAAGGGTTAATAAAGAGATTAGCATTGGGGATGAAATTTAACTCGACGCCTAATTTTGGTTTTGCGCTACAAATTCAACTTCTCGGCAAGTCACGTTTGTACGTTCGCAAAACGAATTCATCCTTTTGCAAATTTAATTCAGTTATTCTAAAGAAACTTCTACTGGAGATTCAAGACACGATTGTAACTCCAAGACGCGCATAAAAATGCTTATTATTAGACAAACATTGTCTATAATATTCGAATCATCTGTACGTGACGTGATATGAAATCAGAGATCGGATAGCGCTGACATACGTAGGTAATCAAATAATCGCGGAACAAGGGGTTAATCCCGTTGGATGACTAATGTGGGTGAGACCCATTACTCGCGAGTAAGATTGATGCGTCAAAATATTCTTATGGGAAAGTTGTCAACCTTTGAACTGCTGTAACTTCGCGAAGAATCTCCGACCTTAATAATACTTTCTTGCGATTCACTTTGCATCGTTTTTGTAGAGGAAAGTTTCCCCTTTGCAACGAGCCCCTAAACGACGACGTAAGATTTTTTGTTGCGGAGTTCTTGCAGTTTGAACGAAAAGCGAACCCAATGCATGCGGCCTTATTTTTCGTTCAAAGTGCAAAATGCGAACTACTTGAATTTCGTATACTTTTTCAAGAAAGGACCTCCGGTTTTTCGCGCTACTCTTCGAAGTAAGAAACGTTTCGTAAAACATCCGTTCGCCTATATAAAAGTAGAGACTTGAAGCTTGAACGAGTCAAAGTTAATCGTCGTACGATTTCTTTTTACGAAGTTACAGTAGCTTAAAGATCGTTATAATTTTTCGATCCCTTAATTTTGCTCACGAGCGTATGTAAAATATTTTTGCAGACTATTTCTTTGGAATTGGTCAGTGAGTTATCCCGTACGAATAAACAAACGATTAAACAAATAAATGAAACGAGAACTCTATACTCAGCTGCGCGCATTCATTGCGAACGGGACTTTGGGTGTTCGAATAATTTATGGTCGTTGATCTCTTGATCCAAGCATCCATATATTGTTCCATATAAACAGTTACACAATTGCGCTGTCAGTATAAAACTATAGTACAATCTAGCCTACGGTATATCACAGAGGGTTCTACCATTTATTTAAAATAAAATTCCACGCAATTTTAGACAGCGGATCTAAGTTACCGCCGCTCTTCTCCTTGGAGATCGAAGATCTCAAAGGATGCGAGTGATAGCTCTCTATTAAACATACTTCCTCGTATAAATCATCCGCGGTCATTTCTACGATATTCGCGCACTCGTTTAGCAGCCAACGAAAACTTCTCGGCAGCGATTTCTCGAACACCGAAAAGTTTTTCGGCTTCACGCGGCTGAAAACGCAATGATACATCCAGTACTCTTTAAAGGGTCTAAAAAATCGATGATCTCCCTTGACATTATTACTCTTCCCGTCTTTGCTTTCACCGAAAAACGTGATGTCACTCAAATTTGCGAAGTCTTTCGAATCCAGGAAATCGCTTGCGATGTCTATGTCGTTGATATCGATATCGAAGTCGATATCGCTGATATTAATATCTCTGCCCAATGGTGATTCTCTTTCCCTCGTATTTTCCAGCTGAAGTCGCGTTTGGTTTGTCAGATTCGCTTCCGTGTCGCTGTAAAAGCTTGCTTCTTCCTTCGCGGGGAAGGAATCGTCCCCGTTTCTAATCATTCTTGCGGACAAACCACTTCCTTTCACAAATTCATCCTCGCCGTTTCGCGTAACTCGAGTTTTCACTCTCTTGGAGCGCGTTGATTTGCGAACGGATTCCTTTTCCGCCTGCGACAATTGCAAATTGTACTTGTCCCAAACTTTATTATTTTCCACCAGCATCGATGCTTGATGCGTACTATTATCAAAGCCTGCGTCTTCGTCGCTTTCGCTATCATCGTCAGATGGAATCGCTAGCTTCCCGTTTGGCAAAGTTTCGGCGAAAGTGAATTGAATTAAATTATCACCCGCATCGATGTTTTCGGCACTTTGTTTTGCACTTCGAGTATCGTCGTAATACTCTTTCTTAGCGAAGTCTACTTTAACGCTGCACGGGATCTTAGAGTGCAAATAGTCATTCAAGCTTTCGCTTCCCGTTTCGTATTCATCCTTCGAATCGTCTTCCACGTCGATTAGCTGTTTTAATTCGTTTACGTTTGCCATTCTAGCCTGCTCGAACGGAGGCACAATTTTTTCGAGGAAATGTACGTTCGAATCGATTATCTCTAACTCTATATCGCACTTCATCGCTAGCTCTATCAGACTAAAAGGAATATTGAAATATCCCGATTAAACACCGCCAAGTATATTTAAGTTGGCGCGTACGAAATGTGTTTCATACTTATTACTCGTTACTCGTAATATTAAATATTATTATTAGCTTGCTAACCACTTCGCAACTGAAGACGTATACGCGGGCACGAGGTTGGTAAAAATATGCGTGTATTAATTTTCTGTAACACGATAATATTTTTCCTATAATTCAAGTACTTAGTGCACCGTAATTAATTATCCGAAACATGCAAATATTTATACCCGTACTGCTTTTGTAACGATAAAAGCAATGCCAATCTGTGCGTCAATAGTATTTATTATTTTTAGAGTGCAGTAGCGGAAGGATTAAATTAAAAAGGTGGTATCTGTCTATTAGTTTCGAACATCGAGTAAACGGCATTTCGTACGCGCCAACTTAATTACGCGCTCTTAATCGATACTATTTCTCTCTCTAATTACTTACGAATCAGGTTTGGTCATGTAGCCGACTTTCGTGAGAAGAAAATCGTCCCGCGCGACGTTAGGAATATCGTAGAGCGGATGATCCAACAGATGTTGGAAATACGAGTGAAGCGGAGTTAAAGACGGCGGAAATATATCAATCGCTTGCGGCGATAAGTCGTCGATATTTAAGCTAGTTACGTGCCTCGTCATGGCGTTGATAAGCTCTTCCGGCAAGAAGTGCTTGGAATTTTTCATCTCCGGTTCCTGTCTGCTCGACTTCGATGTTATGAACTCGAGAAACTTTAAATACAGGTCGTCGATGCCGTCGGAGTCCGGGCTGTACTTCATTTTAGTTGGAAAATGCGCGTGCACTAAGATCGTCTTTCTACACTCGATGTACCTTTGCCATTCGTCGAAACTGAAAAGCTTGTCGCTAAGGAAGCCACGCTCAATGGCTATGCTGCAATGCAAAATCGTATTTCTGTGTTCACCAAGGGAAAACGGAAGGAGCGATAGCGTTAATGGGAATATTAAGTATTGGAAAAAATTCGTGCCCTCTTCTTGTGACAAACAATAGCAATATTGGAAAAAAGAATGTAACAACGATGAAATCGTTTAAAGATTTCGTGTCTCTGTTTCTAGTTGCTTAAACGTAATCATAGTTTCTAATTGAAGCTACTTTTCTATTTATATTTAAATTTTAACTTCGTGAAAAAAGCGTCGGACGAAGGATTAACTCGGGCTCGTTTTAAAGCTTCGAGTCTCCACTTTCGCATACGCGGATAGACGTTTCTTAAAAGATTCTTAAACCAAAGAATGCAACGAGAAACATTAGAACAACCCACGTCGAATCGGTGTGAGTAAACAAAAAAAAGATCTTGAGCTTGAACTTTTGAAATTTACGAGCACCGTCGTAGCGGCGCCAAAGGATTAAAAATGTTCTACCGCTGAATCCGCGCGAATCTTTTCCAACGCCTAATAAAAGCGTCTTATCGAAAGTACAATTAGGAAGGGACATTTGCACTCGCAATCTTTCGCATCGCTCTTATACATTTCCCTCTTCTCTTCGTACGATCGCGCGCCGTACGTGATCAAATCGTTCTCGATCGCGGCGTACGGCATTTTGTCGGAAGTGAAATACGTCGCCCAACGGCCGTTCGATTGAAGCACGATTCCGCCGCCGATTCGATCGAACTGCTTTAGCATACAGGAGAAATGTTCGCGCAAGGCTTCCTCGCTGGGAACGTTGCGCTCGACATCTTCCACGATCGCTCGCGCTAATCCTAGCTTTATTATAGATTCTCCGTGGCCTGTTAGAGAGCAGCCTACGTTCCTAGTGGCGTAAGTGCCGCAACCCAAAATCGGCGTGTCTCCTACTCTGCCCACTAACTTCTTGTTCAAACCGCCCGTGGTTGTTCCAGCGGCTACGCTGTAGCCGTCGAACGCTACGCAACCGACGGTACCGAAACTATCTACGGACAATAGATTTCTCGGATGGACGAAGAACTATTTTTTTTAATACGATCTTGCGGAGACAATTGAGGCCGGCAAGAGGGGAGCTACTCCACTTTTAACAGGTTCGAGTAAATGAAAAAAGACTGTTTACACGGTTCGCGCCTGAACTTGAGATTAAAAAGCGAACGCTAAGGGGAAAGATATATTTTTTCGCGTAATAAGTAGCAATCATTGAATCTGCCTCTGACTTGCAGCGAAGCGATAAAAAAGCTGGTGCGCATTAAAAGGCACAGCTTATTGATTTGCTGCTGTTTTATTAATCGAATATAGAAGAAATGTATCGACGACGAGAAGCACTGCTCGTAATCGTCCTAATTAGGGATTTCCAGCAACGTGCTTACTTTTAATCGGATTTGCATCGACTTGCGTCGAACGATGCAGAGATCTTCTTCTAAATATTAAATATGATAACTATTAGGCGCACAAATTAATTCGGTGCTTTTTCACAAGATTCGCAAAACGTGACTGATAAAATCGCAACCGAATCATATATAATTTTGATGTTCGTAATAATTTCGATCATCGAATAACTACTTCGACAAACTTCACTTTAACGTACAAGATGACGACTCCAAGTCGATAAAATCTTCCAACGCTTTCAACGTAAAAGTGGAGTTGCCCTCATTTTGTCGCAAGCTCCTCAATTAGTTTACTTGTCAACAAATCCAAGTCCAGCAAGCTTTGATTATTATCGACGAGCGCGTCGAGTTCTCCTTTCTTCTGTTGCGATTGAAAAGCTAGGCGCGCGATTGGCGCCTCCATATTTCCCTCCGACAGCCAATTCATGTTCGCGTGTTTCGCTAAATTTTTCGCACCGTCGCCGACGAAAATGGAGTTGGGAAAATTGTTCAAAACGTACTTCGCGAGTGTTATGGGATGCTCTATGTCGGAAACCGCCGCCACCGAGCCGCATTTTAAAGTGAATCCATCCATTATGCTCGCATCCATTTGGACTTTCCCTACGATTAGGACGGCGATCAGCTCGTGAAAACGTATTTAATTAACCCTTTCGCTACCGGTACATTGGAGCTAAAGACTAAAAGCGTGGGCAATCATAACGTTTATCAACTTAAATAATACAAGTATTTGGACAATCTACGTAACTACGTGGTACCGCAATATCGACGTACGAATGATTTCAGAAATTACATTGTAGGATAGGAAATTATATTACGTTATAGGGAAAACTGTACGCGTGCTTTTAACGAAAGCCAGTTCAATTCTCAAAGGCGTATATATACGCACGTTCATAGTAGCGAAAGGGTTGAACGCAAACTACCTATTTCGTTTAGAACCGATCCGTAGCTGCAATTGAAGAATTCGTCGCACTCTAGCCACCATAGCGCGGCTTCTACGGCGTCCACCGAAGTTTCGCCGTTCATTAATTTCTTGTACCCGTTAACGGCAGCTTTTCTGCAAGCCGTCATCTTCTCCATCACTATGGAATCGTTAAAATTCCCCGCACCGCCGTGCACGATTATACACGGAGCGTTGTCTTCGTAGCATTTGCATTCACCGCCCCCCAATTTTATCCGGCCGCTATTTAATCCGCTATCGCCGCAAAACGTAATTCTTTCGTGCTGCATTTTGTTTTAGCAATAGGATTAGAAGATAGGGTGTATTTTACACGTTTACCAATTTTGAGGTTCGAAACAGAAAACGAGAGACACAGTGGAGGTTCAATTTTTTTTGTACGCAACATACCTGTTGATCTTTTCGGCAATTTTGCTGATGCGATACTCGGTTACGCCGTCTAATCCGAGCAACGTTTTCAACACTACCACGATGAATGCCATCGCGCGGCCCTCGTAATTCGGAATACACGATGTCTTCCTATCGAATGCCATTTTAGGAGGCGACAAAGCTATCAATCGTTCCGCGTACAATCGAACGCCTCCTAGAATCACACGCGTTACTTGCGCGAGATTAAGTTAATTAATCCACGATTAATCCTCGCGCGATAATGACTGGATCATTGGAAACCTCTACTCAAAACCGCGACGTACATCTTTTCAGCGCGAGCGAGTTCGTGTAATTGAGCAAGTTACATAGCAGATATTTATATTTTCGAAGCGTGTCTTATTTTATTTATCCTATACGGCTGTGTTTTATTAAGATACGCTCGTGAGCAAAATTAAGGGAACGAAAGATATCGACGGAAAAATTGTCAATCTTTCAGCTGTCATAACTTGGCGGGAAAAAATCGTACGACCTTCCACGTGGGCTCGTTTTAAAGCTTGAAGTCTCTACTTTGATTTAAGTAGGCAGAAGATTCTCCAAAAAAATTTTAAACCAAAGGGGTAGGGCAAAGAACCGAAGGGAGACTTTATTTTTAAGACGTGACTTGAGTTACTTTTAATGGCAGCGGCTCGCTTTCCATTCGAAATGCACGAACTCGACGACAAAAAATCCTACATCGACTTTTAGGCGCTCGCTGTAAAGGGGAAACTTTCCTCTAAAAAATCGATGTATAATGAATTGCAACAAAAAATTATCACGATCCGCGGAGTCATTCGAATTCGTCGTACGGATCTCCAACGATCCAGCCACTAGTTTTCGCGAACAACACGAGGATCAATGCTATCTTATTTCGCCTGTATGATCGGCGACAATTCGACGAAAAATATACGTACTTGGCAATCCTAGCTCTTGACAATATCTACTAACTAAAGGCAGAAAATTCGGGCAAGCTACGTCCCACACGCCAAGAAATTTCGCCATACCCGCGACGATTCGCCTCAACCCTTTATGCGTGATTTCAACGTTTTGCGTTAGGAAGCTTCTCTCGCTAGCAGTTAAGCTGATTTCCGGCGGCAACAAGTGATCCAACTTATAGTAAGACAAATGCCCTTCCCTTCCATACCTGAACGAACAACATTTCTATAAATATAATCGAAAAGTTCTGGAAAAGAATGGGGTAGAAAAATACGCGCGCTACGTGCCTCAACATATCTCCCAACTGTATAGGCTGATCGTGAATTCTTAAAGCTAGGTATATAATTGCCCATAATCGCATAGGTGTAACCATGTGAGGTCCCATTTTGTACCGAGTAGTTACGTGCTTTGCCCTGTAATTCGTTCTTTCGTCTCTGGGCAGATTTTTCGATAGCCTCTTGATCTTTTTCGCTTCCTCTTTAGCGTGAGAGCTGAATTGGACTCTGGACAAATTAAGTAACGTAAGATAGTTCTCGATCCGCGTTAAAAATTTGTCTCGCGGGAAAAACTGTGTATATACGTACTTTCCCTCGTTGTCCGAAGATTTCACGGAGCTAGATTGAACGCTATACGCGCTTTGACTGAACATACTAAGACCGTCGGCCTCGGAACTGCCTTGAGACTGAAGGTATCTATCGTAATCCGCGGTAGCTAGCAGCCTCTAAAAGTAATTTAGCACGCGTTAGATATTTATCGAAAATTCACGCTTTGCTGTGCGAACGAGTATTGCGAAAATTACTTTGTTTTTGTTCAGCTCTCTCATAGAGCTGCTGCCCTCGCTTGGACCACCAGAGATTACAGAAGTATTCGTGCTACTGCCGGCTCTTTTACGTTTTCGGTAACGTTTCTGCGATTGCACTTTGCCGTAAATAATTTCGGCATCTCTGTCCGCGGCGAAAATTAAATTTACCCAGTGGTAAATTGAAGTGAGATGTTTTAAATATTAGGTACAGTAATTTTAACCCTTCCAGTGCTAAGCAATTTTGAGAGATTGGGTGTCTAGATTTCATTTCGCGGATAACATGTATTTTCTTTCTTGTGTTGAAACTATATCATTGTTATTAATGGGTTTGTTTTTCCGTATAAATAAATAAATAAATGAATAATGTTTTCGAGTTCATATTTGGTGAACATCTTTGACTAATTGTTCACTGCTTTCTAGCAGTGAATAGTGCTATGCAGCTATAGCACTGAAAGGGTTAATAGAGGTACATTTAATTATACCTTTTCTTGTATCTTCTAGCCAACTTTGGCATGCATTTCTTTTTGGTAGAAATAAATGCCACCTCAATGTTGCCCAAATAAGTTGCCCACAATTGCAACACTGTTAGCTTTATATCAGTTGGAACTCCGAGCTCTAAGAGTTCATTTGTCAAGCCGATTAAAACAAAATTGTACAATTCCCAAGAAGTCCATCCAAGTTCCTCCCCTAACAATTAAAGTGCAACTCATAGCATTTCAAACTGTGATATCAAGAAAATTTCATTTCCTATTCATCAAAACTACCTTTGCTTACATACAGAGAAGCTCCACAAATTGATACTTAAAAAGCTTACAAATAGACTGTGGATCTTTATGCAAATTCATTTCTTTACAAACAAATATAAGAGTAGATCCCCTAAGTATTAAAATATCTTTTCTAATTTGACTATTTCGTATATACCTTCATACAGTGCATGTACTTTCTACTTTTTTATGTTTCATTTATCTATAAATGCATAAAAATCCGCAGTCTACTTATTAGTTATACCCAAACGAATCTATTCTACTTATATGGATTATTGTGCTCCCGTAAAGGGCAACACTTTTTCCATACTTCAACCTCAAAAATTTAAAGGGCAAACCTGATCTATCCGATCTCAATTGTCTAATCCTGGTTTTTCGCAATCTCGTTGAACTATCTACGCGCAACTCGAGAACTTCTTCTCTGATGTCCTATAAAGAGCAACAAAAATTAGTTACTAATTCTTCGAAAGAAGGAAATAGGTTGCAATACCTCGTTCTGAGTTTGACAGGTTTGACAGAAATAGTAGCCGGCCTCTTTATAAAATTCTGCGCCACCGCAGATTCTACACTTCTGCATTTTTTCCGCACACTCCTAATTACGGGAGTCTCGCAATTTACCAAATGCCGCATTTATCTTAATACACAAATCTGTGCGGTCACGAGCACGTTGGCGGTTTAAAACCACCCCTCGTGGTTCCTGTTTTGGAAACGGTATTTAACCCGTTCCAGCGAATACTCAAGGCGCATTTCCACGTAACACTCAACCGTGATCTTTCACTGTCATGACAAGAGATGTCATAAGTTTCTTCGCTTTGCAAACTAAAAATTGGCATCGTCGTAACTAATGCCGTGGCATTAAATTGCGTAAAAAGGTCGGAGACAAAAGTATTACAACATAATAATAACAAATGTCATGACCTTTATGGTCACGTGAAAACGCACCTTTGTGCTGCGTAGTATCGATAGTACGATGTATCGACGCACTAACGTCGATACAAACTATCGATATTCGAATAGAAATGTATCGATACTGCAGTTATCGATAATGCATCGCCCGTCGCTAATTTACGGTTGAGTTTTCAAGCGAATGTAAACAACGATTGTAGTTTTTCTAACGAAAATTTATCGCCACTGAAATGCCACGCAAAACGAGTACGGAGTAACGAGAATCCTACTGATCTTTGCTGTCGCGGCATCATCATTGAATTGCGCATTAAAAAAATTCGTCGCGAGTAGCTCCCATAAACGAATTCGTTTACTATAGCGTCCTAACCTCCTCCCCTGTTTCGAATCCTGTTTTTCCGATGCGGTGCTTTTGCAAAGCGAAAAAGCATGGATAATTTCGCTTATGTTCGCTTGCAGCTTCCGTCGCCGGGGAACTTAGTCATTAAAATGTGACACGGTGCGCGGAACGATGAATGAAAGATGACAAGGCACGCATAGTTCGTGATTATGGAGTATGACTCTGCGTCAAATTGCGACGGCCGTCTGAGAGATTTTGAAGCCTCGGAAGATCTCCCGCGTTTAAGAGAAATCCAGAAACTCGAACGCTCGGCTTGCACCGCGAGCTCCGCGCCATGGCATTCGCTACAAATCGCTGCGCCGCAGCCGAAGCTCAAGCTTTCGACCAACCGAAGTCTCTCCTCTCAGGTGATGGAATATTACCACAAGTATTCCCAAAACGCGAACTTGGACCAGTATTTCTCGCTGCCCGCGACCAGCGCGTCCCCCGAGGCGATTAAATGTTACTACAGTATATACGAGGCGAATCCCAAGCTAGAGGCTAACAGGCAGGACTGCATTGGGGAGGAGTACAACTTGCAGTCTTATGTTCCCAGAGAGAGAAGAAGATGGGTAAGGCCTCCTCTCATAGGTCAATCCTCCAATGCTGAATCATCTTCTAGGTACGTTCAACCATTATCAAATCCAGATCAAGAGTCTCCTTCTCCAGATTCCAAGAGAGTTACACCAGAGACTATTTTGGAAGAGAAAAACGAGAGTCAGGAGATTCTGACTGAGGGCTCAGAGAGGAAGGTAACTTCTCCAACGTCTAGCATAGCTTCTCACAAGCCTCTCGAATGGGACAGTGGAGCAGATGTGGGCTACTTCAACCTTCTGCCCAATAGTAAGCAAAACGACAAGAAGTTGAGCACCATAGAACGTATGGCTCTAGCTAGAGGTTGCTCAGCTGCCTTGAGATTGGATCCAGAAGGCACCACAGAATCAGGGATTTCTGGGAAGCTTGCAGGAGTTCAGAAGTCTTCTGCAACATCCATGACTCCTGATGCTAATTCTACTCCTCTGTTGGGAAATGCTTCTGGCTCAGAAAGCGAGATAGAGATCACTCCTATTGTAAAGAATCATTTGCCAGGGATAATTGCAAGCAGTAGCATAAAGTCCAATGAGAGGCCGCACATTAAAGATCCAAAGCAGCTGGATATCTTTGCTCAGTATTCCAAAAGAGAGCTCAATCATGACACTACTCCAAAGTCGACTCTTGCTTCTAGAATTCCCTTTGCTAAGCCTCTGATAGAACTAAAGAAAGTAGCGGGTAAACAAATCGTGAACAAAGAGAACGTTTGTCCGCCCGCGTCGCCATTAAAGAAGAGCACCTCGATGAACACGTTAGTCATATCGGCGTCGAAATTATCGTTGAAGAGAAGCCAGAGCGAGTTGAACTTGTACGCGAGGGACAAGAGTAGAGCCGCGTTGCCGTTGATTTTTAATTCCTCGTCCTCGATCGCCACCATTGTAAATAAGCCTTCCACTTGTGATAAAGTAATACAGACGAGTCTGTGCGCCTACAGCCAGGAGTCCGTGGGCGTGCAGGTCTCGGTGATCGAGGAGGAGAGGCCGCCGTTACCAAAGAGAGGAACTAGTTTGCAAAAGGGGGGTATACTCGCCTCGGCGAAAAAAGGCACGTACAAAGTTGAGAATTCGCGCAAGCCGGAAACCGACGAGGCGAACGAGCGAAGCAAGCAAGCCAAATCGCGGCGCGGCTCGGAAGCGTCGCAAAACGGATCCGCGAGGCAGACGCCTCAGCCGGACGACACGGGAAATATAACCGGAAGAGCGAACAGCTTCGAGTATTTTCCTGGCCACGTGTACGAGAACGTTCCGAACGGAAGCGGAAGCCACGTGTCGTCTTCGGAAACCGGCAGATCGCACTCGACTCTGCCTCGCACCAGCTCCAGTATTAACGAAAAATTATGGGGAGACTCGGACAGCTTGGTGAGGGACTTGGAGCGAAGCGTAAATATTCTCAAGAGTCTGGTGGACGCGAACAAATGCGACAAGGAAGTTAAGAAAAGACTGATTCACCACGTAGTCAAGAGACTGATCACGGCCAAATACACGGACGATAAAATCGAGCACAATTTGGAAGACAACGTTCCTTGGAATCCGGACGACGCGCGGAGCAAAGTCTACGGAAGAGAGATACTTCAGGCTCTGACGAAGAAGCACCACACGAGCGATTCGTCCGGCGACTGGAATCCGCGGAAGGAGATCGCGCGAGGCAAATCCGCGAGGAACTCGAGAGGAATAATGAAGGACGTGGTCGGTTTGGAAAGCAGCAGCGATAAGATGGACAAGAACACGGATAGAACGGAGACCGATGGACGAAAAGCGAGGATGGGACTCAGATCGGACGACTGCCATCGAAGCAGCAACACGATCACCGACAAAAGCGAGAGCTCCGAGTGCTTTTTTCCCCAGAGAAATCGCAAAGGGAACAAAGTGCAGGATATATTCTGCGCGAAAGAGCGATGCAAGATATCGCAGCGAGCTTCGACGACTTCCACAACTAATAGCACGCCCCCGGATCACAATAGAATGTTGCTGGACGCTGTTGTAAACAACAGAAGAGCGGCCGTTCATTCCAGCAACACGGAAGCAGACTGGAGATTGCTCACGACTTTCTCCGAAAGACAATTCGAGCTGAAGAAGTGCGGCAATTCGGAATCCGGGGACTCGAAGCTGGTAAGCTACGCCGAGATGGAGAAGCGGAATCAATTGATTTGGATCACGAACGAGATCAGTCATCTGTGCAATTTGAAGAAGCTGCTGGAGGAGCCGCGGCGCCCGGAGAGGCCGCGAGCGTCGCCGAAGAAGTCGAGACCGGCGGGTTACAAGCCGAAGGCGATGGGATTGTTGGCGCAGACGCACGAATCGTCCAAAGCGGATTACTCGCAGAGGAACGGAACGAATTCGGTGGAGGAGCCGTGGTCCTCTCACTGCAACTTAGCGGCGTGTCAACTGTCCAGCAGATCGAACAGCATCATTCAGCGCATAAAGAAGCGCAACAGTTGCGCGCAAACCGCGACCAACGTTATCGGCGCTCACTCGAAAACGGGCGGGGAAATAGTTTCCGCTTCGAACATGCACAATTCCACGATGAAGCTGGTGAGCACCGGGGTGCAAACGGTTCCACAGGAAACGTCTACCGTTCCTGCATTGATCCAGTCGGAGATCGTGCACTACGTCAAGTGTCCCGCGCACGAGGCGATGCACTTTTCGAACAACTACAAGTGCAACGAGCAGGCGAGCCAATGTTTGAAGTACCACGCGATCCAGAACGTGGTGACCGCTTGCATGCAGTGTGTGCAGGAGCAGAAGGATCGCACTAGCAGCGTGCAAAAGGTGCACGCGAACGCGGAGAACTTGCGAGACGAGAGTCCGGTGAGCTCGCAGAATTCGTCGGAAATGAACGGAGTTAGCGTCGCTTCCTCGGAGATAATCCATCACTGCGCGAACAAAGAGGTGCAGACGAGCCCGGTGAAGCAAAAGGAGGCGAAGAATCAGATAAACGCCTCCAAGTCGAAGTTCTGCGAGTGCAAAGGCGGCTGCGTTTGCCAGCACGGCGATTGCAGATGCGAGAACAGGAGGGTATCGTCGAAAGCATGCCAATCGGGTGGCGCGCAAACGGAGAACGTTCCCAAGTGCGAGGAGGCGAAAAAGGTACAGGGACGGGCACCAATGAGATATAGTTCAAAGTATTATCAGAGTAGCAACGGATGCGTATCGAGCTTGAATCAAAACGGCCGCACGGAGTTTTGCGGGTGTTCGAACGATTGCTCATGCGAGAATAGCCGGGAACCGGAAGTCGCGAAAGGATACTGCGGCTGCCGTTTAAACGGGAAAGCTCGCTGCTGTCGCGAGAAGATTCCGGAAGCGGAGGATCGTTCGAGCCAACCGTGGCCTTACCGCGCGACCAATGGACAAACTAACGAAACTGCACAGTACAAAGCGAAATGCGACTGCGAGAAAGATTGTTTTTGTAATAATAGAGCGAAGAACGGCGAGGAAGGGGTGTTGCACGGGCGAGGTTGCAACGGCGGAAAACCAAATTACGTGGACGAGGCGAACCAAACCAGTGATTCCGATAGAAACTGTAAATACTGTCGCCGATGCGGCGTGGTTTATCAAAGCGTGAAAAGATGTAACTGTAATCAAACGTATCCGAAAGCTATCGCGTACGAGTTGTCGTTCGCCAAAGAGAACGATCGCGGCAACGATAATTCGTCCGCGTCGCAAAAAGTGCCATTATCCAATCGTACCGCTAGCGAAGCGAAAATAGACGGCTGTGTTTGTAACATGATTAAAAGGGTTGGCTCGAAGAAACCCTTCCCGCAAAAGAATACTTTGCAGGTGGGCGACTGCGATTTAGTAAACGTAACGCGAACGGCAGGGCCGATAAATAGGATTATTAACGGCTTGCGAAATTTCAGGATTACTTGTCGAAGAATAAGGCGGAATTCGTGAACAATGCCGAAACGCGTCGGCAATACATGTCGGAAATATCTCATCTGCGACAATTGCGCAAGGAAAAGCGAATACAGCTCTTGGCGATGGCTACTACCTCGAGCGTTGTAAAGTCGCCGAAAGCTTCCTCCAAACCAACGGGTAAGATTTGCAAAAGCTACTTTGCTTTTATTTATAATCTTCCAGACTTTTTACATCGTCCAGTTGTTTTCGTCGTCTCGTTGAAAATGAACGTCGTTTGATTATTATCAGCCGATTTAATGTTCGATCGCGCGTACAATCAATCGTACAATTTACGTAAAAGAGAGCAGAATAATATAGGGAGAAGAAAACGAGGCATTGCCGTCGCAAGTCATAATTTACGTGGATACATTTTTGCCAATTTTTCACGATTATTTATCAACAGAACGAACGAAGATTTATTTTCATTGCATCGTATATTTAATAAGCGTCTTTGAAGTAAAGAATGAAATTAGTTTATTATCAACGAGACGACGAAAACCGGACAAAGCGAAAAGGCTTTAACTGTGTTCAATTGTTCTATGCAGTTTACGCGCAGAAGAAGATGAGCGACGAGGAGATGAGGGAGAGGCTGCGAAAACGGTACCTTCGACTGAACGAAGTGCGACAGAAACGACGGCTACAGGAAAAGGAAGAGGAGGCGCGACGTAACAAGCTGATGGCAAAAATCTTCTGCAAGAAGCTGCAGCAGAAGGTACTGAGGGGCCAAGTAGATCTGTCTCAAAGCGTTAGCGTTATATCGAACATGTAATATTGACACAGAGAAGTTGTTTGCGTGTGCGTAGTGTAAATGTCAATTAGTAGTTTTCTTGACGATTGAATAGACAATAGAGCAACGTACAAAGTATTTTTGCCTTTCGAAATATCTCTCACTTGAGTCTCACTTTCATTTACCGTATCACATAATACATACTAACATTGCGTTCTAATGTTTAATCGTATAAGAAGCGTCCGGGGAATCGATGATTTCACGCGGTACACCGACGTATCATCGCGTTCGTGTGCGACACGAAATTAAGCGATCGTACGACGAGATAGAAGCACAGGCGATTCTGAATTTTTGTTACGCGTCTAAGAGTTAACCCTTTCGCGCTCAAATTTCTCTGCGTTTTGTAGACCAAGAAGAAGAACAAATATTTTCAGAATATTGTATCGCGTTTTCTGCGATTTTGACGAGAAAATTGGGAAAGCCAAGAAGATGCGTCAGAAATGCAAATTACTAATAATAATAAGTGTGTAAGTGCAGAAAGAAATGTAAGGCGTTAAAGGGTTAAAGCAGACTCGTGCCTAGAACCTACGATATTCGATATTCGACGATTGCATTTAAGAAACCTTGTCTTGCCAAGATATTTTCATACGAAAAAATATATTTAGACAACGACGCGCGCGTACGATAAGAATAATTTTCTATTCCCCACGGGGAACCTCGCGGCGTCGAGGTTTCGTAAAACATTTTGCTGGTAAAATTGTGCTGGTGGAAAGGAAAATTGACCGCGTCGAGGAGAAAGGAAAATTTCGTCGAACCGAGCCGCTTGTTTGTGAGAAAGAGAGAGAAAAAAAAAAATGCTTTAAGACGATGAAAGTAGTTATTAGTACCTGAATCACAGTACACAATCCTTTGTTACTCGTAAGACTTAGATGTTAGTCCCTTGGATTTTTCTAATATTTTACCTTTTTGTATGACGATTATACTCATTTGGTTAATAAAAATAAAGTGGATCCACACCGTAATCGTCCCTTTCTTTCTTTATCCTTAACCCTTTAGCGTCGTCGAAACGTGCCTAATTAATTTTCCGGCTTAGTCTACAATCCAGATACTATTACAAAATATTTTAGATCCGAGGACCTATGTTCCACTTCTAATGAATAAATAAATATTATTTCATTTACAGCGAATCCAAAAGGTATTTGCACATCGTCGTAATTATTTTGATATTTAAGTACCGATTAACTAGCTCCGATTATGGTAAGTTTCCTATTGTTATCAGCACTCTTATGCGACTATCAAAATTTAGCGTCGCGGAAATGCAACGTAGAAAACGAGAACGAATAATTGTAGCCTTGAGTCCTAAGTCTATTTTACTCAACTCAATCGTGTCCAAAAAAAAGAGTCTCCGTTAACGACAAAAATTGCAACTTAAAATTGCACGTGTCAATCGGAATTCCTTTACACGTATCTCAAATCTAGGAATCGTATATTTTGGCGATGGTAAAAATGTAATTGGATCGAAAGTGATCCATGGATCGTTGCAGGGTTAAATCTACCGATTTAGTATTCATCGTGAAAGTGTTAAACCTTCCGCGTGTTTCGTTCTGCGCGGAAAAAGATCGGGAACCGCGACTTCTTGCAAGGCGCGACTTCGCGTGCGCAGCTTGACTGATTTCTCTTTAAACATTCGCGATTTTTTATCGCTCTTGCCGGTGTCCTTGGTTGCGTTAAACCGAAACCGTGCAAAAGTACACGGAACATACCCGAGAGAGGTGATCTCGTTTCCCTTCATTACGCGACGATTTTACATTCCTCGTAATTTGACTAATTATAAACATTTTTCTAGCGCCGCTTGGAAAATTGCCGGCATTCCGCGTCGTTAGAGAACTAAAACGACGTGCTTCGAGACGAGCGGAGAGAAAAAAAAGCCGCGAAAGATCGGCGGCAACCTTGTTCCAGTAAAGTAACGCTGAAACAAAAACCCTTCAACGATATTAGCTCGTTTGCCCCAATTACCGTTCGCTCTATATAAGAACATCCACGGATTTCGAGGCAGTCGATTCTCTCTTTAATACGCCGCATTGCGCCTCGTTCCCGTGGACAATTTTACCTGAGTCGCGACACCGTACTTCTTCGCTTGAGAATCTTTAGTCGATCCCGATCTTCGACTCGAATGCCACGATATTCATTCGTCTTCGCGAAATCGGTTCTTGCGTCTCTGATCAACGATCATTACAAATAAGAAGTCGAAGCGAAATCAAGTTTGACTTGCTTTCAGGGGGGAAAAAAGTGTTAAGGAACGATCGGACGAACATCGGTGCGCGAATTGTTGAACACAGTCGAAAAGAATGGCGCCTCAGAATGAAAGCAGCGTCGAGTTGGATAAAATTCTGAGGGAGAATTTCACGAATGAATTTCGCAAGGGGTACATCACTGTGCAGGGCGTTTGCTTGCCGGACAGATACGAGGAATTTGCACGAGCGATCGAGAATTTCGAAGTCAGGGACGACGACGTTTGGGTGTGCAGCTTTCCCAAAACTGGTACATATTTATTAGATTCATTAGTAGACCTCAGATTGTTACGCACTTATAGGAAATTCAATAATGGAAAGATACACGAAGTTAACAAGAAATACAAATACATCCATTATTATATTTAACGAATGAACCTAATCTTTACGCTCGCGAGAAAAATTGGAGGATCAACAAATTCCGACGAACAAATTGGCAATATTTGAATCGCTGCAACTTCGCAAAGAACTATCGTACGATGGTCAACTTGGACTCATTTTAAAGCTCCAAGTCTCTACTTTGACGCCAGTGAATCAGACGTTTTCCGAAAATTTTCTTACGTCAAACGGTAGAGCGAAAAGCTGAAGGTAGCTTCTTTTTAAAAAAGTACTCTACGAACTTTAATCATTTCTTCTTGCCATTTATTCGTTGTACATTTTCAATTACGTAGTAATGAATTTCTTAGATTGAACATGTAAGAAAAATGTTCATAAATAAACACGATGTTGAACAATATTGCGACGAGAAACTGCAACGATCTTTACGTTAACAACGTTCTAAAATAATGAACTAAAGTTACTTAAAGCGCGAATCTTAAAGCGTCAGTGCGTGATACATTTACTCTATGACCAATCGTAGCAATTTAATTGAATTGTGAGTATTTTAATCAGGAACAACTTGGACGCAAGAAATGATTTGGTGCATCGCCAACGACTCGGATTTCGAAGGCGCCAAAGTCCGGCTGCCGGAAAGGTTCCCATTTTTAGAGTGAGTAAGTCGATCAAGCGGAACACGTTTAATAGGTTGCAGGAATGCAGTAGCGGTAAAAGTTAAGCGTTCGATTAGGTACTCGGCGCTTTTCGATTACACCACCGCCGCGTTGCGTCACCCGGAAATTCAACTTCCCCAATTGGTGTTGGACAGCGTGGCTTACACGAAAAACCAGCCGAGTCCGCGGTTCGTCAAGACTCACTTGCCTTTTTCTTTGCTTCCGCGGCAACTTCGAACGGGCGAGAAGAAGCCGAAGATCGTTTACGTCGCTCGAAATCCGAAAGACACTTGCGTCTCCTATTACTATCACTGCAGATTGATGGAAGGCTATCGCGGAGACTTTAACGCGTTCTGTCGCCTCTTCTTGGGCGAGAAACGTACGTAATTGCGCGCATACGCGTTGCGATTATTCGCTTGCTTAATTTGTCGTTCTGTCGCAGTGAGCTTCGCCCCGTTTTGGAATCACGTCCTCGATTTTTGGAACAGGAGAAACGAGGCCAATGTTTTATTTCTGAAGTACGAGGACATGAAATCCGTAAGTGATAAGGGTGTGCAATTACCCCAAAAATTTGGTGTATTCTTGCAATCGTATTTGTTAGTATTTTTAAAAGAAAATAGGCACCTGAAAATGTTGGACGCCCAATGTTAAAATCGAGTTTAGAAGTCTAAAGTTGCGTGACTTCTGTACTTGATCGTATTATTGTTTATTATTTATTTATTAACTGACCTATTGCCCATTGTGCAGCAGTGCAGCCATATTAAAAGTAAAACAACAAAAAAGAGAAAAAGATACATTAAACAATATACTGAAGGACGTTTCTATTTTGTAAATAGAAATAAGAAACTGGAACAATGAAATAGAATATAAAATTATAGGATACGCATTGTGGAATATATTATAGAATTATAGTCCACTATATATGTGGACTATAGATCTAGTATATAGTCCACTAAATCTAGTCCACTATATATATATTATAGTCTACGATACCTGCGAATCTGAAAGTTTAAGCGAAAGACGATCGAGAAACCACGAAGAATCGCGTCCCACTTCCCGATCAACGTGTAATCGTTACCTCGTGCAACTTTAGACTCAACCCTCGATTTCATCGTCGGGTATACCAATTAAACCCTAATCCAAAATCTTCGAGTAGTCTCGAAAGTGGTGCTAATATTTCTCTGCATAATCTAGGACTTATCCACGGCGATAAAGAAATCGGCGGAGTTCTTTGCCAAAAGCGCGTCCGACGATCAAATGAAAGCACTGCTTCGACACTTGAGCTTCGCGAACATGAAATCGAACCCGGCCGTGAATTACGAGGAGCACATCGAGATGAACAAGAAGCTGAGATCGATCGACGTGAACGGGGAATTTATACGAAGCGGTAAAGTGAATCAATGGAAGGAGGAGATGTCGGAAAGTATAATCGAACGATTCGACGTGCTTACGAGAGACAAATTTTCATCGCAGAATCTGCTCTTCTGAATTTTGTTTATTGCGCAATAAAAGGATCCATCGAAAGACTTGGTAATAGGGTAGATGTACCACGTATTGTCATTTTAAGGTTTATTTAACTATTTTAGAATGTCTCGTTAACGTAAAGATCGTTCCAGTTTCGAGCATACGATTGTTCAACTGCTCTTTTACTTATGAACATCTTCTTTATACGTTCGATATGATAAATTCATTGCTACGTAATTGAAACGTTATTGCAACAAAGTCCAATATCCTTCGTACTGTCACTTGAAAGCTTGTCATTTAAATAGAAACACGTTTTTACGTATATTAACGCGTCAGTTTGCGTAACAGATATAAGGTGTATAGTAAACGTCGCGGCTTATCGAATTATCACACGTTCCATATTTTATACAGGTGGGCCTTCTACAACGCGGTAGATACGTTCCTTGAAAATGCACTATAGAATTGTGACGTTGTAGGAAACGTTCCACGTTTCCTAAACCGCGTTGTGGGAAACGTTCCGCATTTTTCCAACCGCGTTGTGGGAAACGTTCCGCATTTTTCCAACCGCGTTGTAAAGGTACCGCGTTGTAGGAGGCCCACCTGTAATTATATTGGTTACGTTTCAATGTTCAACAGCACGTTTACCTCCTAATATTTCGTTACGAATATCAAGCGTAAACGAATATACAATGTCTCTACGCGTTGTTACGTAAACCCCCCAAAAATTTCATCTCTTACGATTCTTCATACGTTACTTTGCTATTAAATAAAACGAATTGAAGCGGCAGTAATAGGAACAGCGACAGTACGCGGGTCGGTAATTTACCGTATTTTTGCTTTCGGTTCGAGGCATCGAAGAATGTTTGGCATGGTTGTTCTGCAAAGTTCGCCGATCGAAGCTTTAGTCAACGGCGTAACCACGCTCACGTCGCTTCCCCTTTCGATCAAAACGACCGCGGCGTTTCTTTTCCTCCACAAGATCGCAATTTGGAGGGCGGTGAAGCCAGCGTCGTCGCGCGCGTGAACATCAGCCCCGTGATCCAGCAAAAGCGAAAGAATCTCCGGATTGGAGCGGTACGCTGATCGAATCAATTTTAAGACAAACGTTCGACCGATGAGAATAAATATTCAATGTTCCTTTAAAAAAATAAATATTCCTTTCCGGTTGAATTAATGTTGCTTTACCTGAAATCATAAGCGGCGTTCGTCCCAGTAAATCTTCGCGATTCACGGGAGCACCGGAATTTAGGAGAAACGTTACGTTCCTCGATCGTTCCGCGACTATTGCGTACTCAAGGCAAGTCCAACCCCTCCTACAAGTGTGTCTCGTTAAATTCTTATGTCAACCCTTCGCACTCGAGAGAGAATTCCAATAGCCAAAGTGAAAACCAAGCTTGAAAATTCTTAGACGAAAACAATAATAAATCATCGCAACTTGTTTTCGTCGCTGTTTAATATACGGCACGAATCTCATTCGCGCGCGCAATATAGGGTTATCCAAAAGTACCTTTAGCATGTTGAATGAGAATATCTGTGAATGTTTGTTAGTAAAATAGAGGTGAAAAGAAGAAAAATTGAAACGAGAACGAACGAAGATAGTAGAAATAAAAAAGACAGATTAGAAAAGGGTAAAGCAGAAAGGGAAAGAAAGAAAAGTGAAGGTAGGTGTTCCTATAGTCTATTTTGGATAACCCTATAGAAATAGACGAAATTAGTACAGGCAAGTAGGAAAACCTAACATACACAATCGTGTAAAGGTTTAACCCTTTGCGGACGAGGAAGGATAACACTTAAGAAACTATTTTGGCCTTCAGTTCCAAACCTTCAAATTCCTAGCTATCGAATTCAAAGCCGTCGGATTCGCAAAACTTTGATGCGTTCATTAACCATCTTAATTTGAATATTTCGCTTTAAAAATCGACGTGCGCCCGGAAAACCAAGAAACGATTACACAGTTATTTGCAGACACTCGTCCGCAAACGGTTAATATACCTATACTCTGAAACTAAACTCTTACAAAGTTCCTACCAAATTTATCGACGTCAAAATCTACACGAGTGAAGTAACAATTGGTCTACGAATCGAATCGATATTACGCCCGTGAACAGAACGTTTAAATAACAACAGTTCCGAGTGCAAAGGGTTGCGTCCTTACGTATCCTCTTTCCCAAGATCGGCGCCCTTCTTTAAAAGGGTTTGCAACATTTCCGGGTTCCTCGAAACGTACGAGGCGTACATTAGAGCGGTTCTACCGCAAGCCTGAGTAGTGGTGTCGTCCAGATTCGCGCAACTTTTGTCTAACAACAGCGACAAGATTTGCGGATCGCCGCGATCAATGGCCGACGTCACGGGAGTTTTCAAATTTCCCGTGGGATAGCGCGCGTCTATCGATGGGCTACAATAATCGTGCAATTATCCAACAATAAATCGTATAATTATTCCAGCCGGAATTATCAACGTCGTCAAGGAAATCGTGCACTTACTTCTTCGCTAAGAAGTCTTTAATTTGTTTCACGGTGGCGAACTTGAGGAGCCACATGAATTGCTCCTCGATCGAATTTAGGAAACACGTCTCGCCATCGGAGTCGAATCGTTTTACATCTGTCATCGTCTTACCCTACTTTTGAAGAATTATTATTTTCGAACGCGAGATATGCGAGACACGATAAAGTGATCGAGTTTACAAAAGCAGCTACCGCCCAGGGGACCGTTTACCTAACTGGTTCTGCGTCAACTTTGAATCGATCAAACATTCCGTTTTACATTCCTCCTCCGCTTAAGCGTAACGCGTAACGCTACGAACAGCGACAAGATTTTGCGCTGCACAAATCGGCGTCGTTCATAAACGGGCCGAGGGATATTTATGCAAATCGTATTTTTCTTTCAAGCGTAATTAAATAATGGGATCGCTGAAACGGCGATTTGCTTTACCTCTTAAGTTGTTAAACATTTAGACATTGTTAAACGGATCTCTAACGATTGCATTTAAGTATCAAAATTCTTCCTAAACGCTTAAAGAATCGCAGCCTAGTATATTCTTTCGCGTACTAAAATTCCTCCTAAACGCATAAAGAAACGCAGCCTAGTATATTCTTTCGCGTACTAAAATTCCTCCTAAACGCATAAAGAATCGCAGCCTAGTATATTCTTTCGCGTATTAAAATTCGTCCTAAACGCATAAAGAATCGTAGCCTAGTTACGACTAGTATATTCTTTCGCGTACTAAAACTCTTCCTAAACGCATAAAGAATCGCAGCCTAGTATATTCTTTCGCGTACTAAAATTCCTCCTAAACGCATAAAGAATCGCAGCGTAGTATATTCTTTCGCGTATTAAAATTCCTCCTAAACGCATAAAGAATCGCAGCGTAGTTACGACTACTATATTCTTTCGCGTACTAAAATTCCTCCTAAACGCATAAAGATCCGCGGTCTGTCTGCGATATTTTAAAAACCTGCAACATGCCGCGTATTCTCTCTTGAATATTGAAATTACTCTTAAACGCATGAAGATCCGCGGTCTGTCTACAATATTTAAGAAACCTGATACGTGTCACGTGTACTCGTTTGCATATTAACTCTTTACCCTATAATAACGAGTCACACTCGTGATACCTAAATATTGTGCTCTAAACGCAAAAAAGAAAACATGCATCGTATTTGCGATAAACTTTAACTTTAACTATAACAATAATTTCAGTTCATAAGCTCAATGATTATCGAGCATAACTTACGCAAACCAGATCGATGTTTCGCATGCAATAGAATATTAGAATAATAAATAGCTGACGCTGCAAAGTATGATTGTTAAACAAATTCGTGGAGCAAGGGGTTGCGTATTCTCTCTTGAATATTGAAATTCTTCCTAACTACATAAAGGTCCGCAGTCTGTCTACGATATTTAAGAATCCTGACACGTCTCACGTGTACGCGTTTGCATATTGAAATTATAAAGATCCGCAGTCTAGTTACGACATCACGAAAAAGCTTCGTATCTCCCGCGCGTGCACGATTTGCATATTGAAAAATTCTTCCCAACTACGCGAAGGACCGCAGCCTGTTTACGATACTTTAAAAACCTGCAACATGCCACGCGTTTGCATATTGAAATTCGTCCAAAACGCGTAAACATCCGTAGTCTCCCTGCAACGTTTCAAAAGTTACTTCCTCTCTTCTTCCCATGGTTGCTCGTCGCTCGAACGAAAGGAAGGCTTCGATGATGCGCGAAGAAATTCCCCGCCGCCCGTGCTCGTTGCTCGCTCTCGTCGATTTCTTAATCTTTCTTCCCCGACGCGCGTTCCGTGTTTAGCGGACACCGGAAGGACACAAGTCCAGTGACACTGGGACTGGTCGCGTCGGGAGAACACCCGTGCGGACGTCGAATCGCGTACGAGGCAGCTCCAGTGGAACACGCGCACTTTCTCTCGCAAGGCGGGGAACACGTGCCAAGGTAGCCGGAGAATGGGTTATACTAACCGTTCCAACAGTCCAAGACTCTACTTTCTAGAGACGGCGGCGGTCAGAGCGAGCAGAAACCGTCGCGCCGCGTCGTCGTCCATTGCGTGCCGCTGCTGCCTTTCCCTTTTTTTTCCTCCAGGCTTTTATCGCCTGATTTGCGATCCAGCCTTTCGCGCGTGTGTGCACACCGCCGGTGACAAAAATCCGGATCGAATCATTGCGGCGTTTACGTTAATCCGAGGAAGATGAAGCGATGGCAGATGTTACGAGCAAGTTGATAACGCGCGTTCTTGTGACAGTTTCGTTGACGTGCGTGCTGTTCCCTAACGATGGTATGTTACACCCGAGACACGTATGTTTGCGCGAGGAAATTAAATACACTCCCCCGTTCGTGATTCGTAATTGGACGGTTAATGATCATTGCACCGTTGTTGATCTGTTTGGCGTTTCTATCGTTGTATGCCGGAAAGAAATTCGTAATTCATTTGTAAAGACTACGCGCTGTATTATATTCCAATGCGAGCTAAGGTAAACCGATCGGTTTTATTCCGTTGATAGGCGGATAAATAAGTAAACGGAATTGGAGGAAAATTGATGTTACAATTACGAGGCAAATTTAATATTTGTTTAGCTACTTGCGACGGGAACGGTATTAAGTAGTGTACCGCGTTCCGAAGATTACTACTAAAAGTCTAATTCAACAAAAGAGTTTGACTGAAGATTAACGAGTGCTCGGTGATTCACGAACGGGAGTGTACTTACATTGCTCGAAACAATTAGAGGATCTCGTATTGCAATCTATCGTCGCGACACACTATCGAACGCAAATTTCGAATAACTTCTTTTAACGTGCATTTCGAATCTCGGCAATTTTTCTTACCACTTCTCGACTAATATTACGGATACTAGTAGCAATAGATTTTTATCTGAAGCGTTTTCTAAGCTTCCATAATATTCTTCCATTTTTATCATTGCAATATTGCTTTTCGCGATACTATATCAAGAAGATATAAAAAAAGTATACCGATTGAAATGTGAAACAATTAATGTAGTAATTTTAGATACACTTTCCAAAAAATACCAGTAGAATAGATCTGATTGATCTCTCGCGATTGAATCAAATTGGTGTAGGATACGTCGAATGCTATTACAATTCGATTAGACGCGTCTAGTCATTGTACTGAAATTTATGTATAATATAGAATACGGTCAAAGTTACACTAGTTTTCCCTCTTTTAGAGAAAGAACGCGATAGAATTTGTCAAAGTTACAGTCCCCTAATCGCTTCGAACAGCGCGAAATATTTCGATAAGTCGACGATAGGTTCGAGTCGCAAACGCAGCCGACGTACGACGTTTCCTGTTCGGGCATTGAAATCTCCGCTCGTGAAACGTGCTTACTTACAAAGTCAGACGCACAAGTGTTCGCCCATCTATCGCGCCTGGCGTGTGCAACAGCGGATAAAAATACGCACGCGTAATCGAAGTCGACGATTTGTGGGAAATTTCGGATTGCTTTATATTAATCAAAATTTCATTCGCTCGCTGTTAGCGTGGCGTATACTTGCCAACGAAAATTAAGGGACAGAGCAATAGTATCTTTCTTACTGTAGCTACTAAGTTAAAAATATTGTATATAACTAATAGTAGCGTAAAAAGATAACGCTACGCGCGTCGACAAACAATAAGCCACCCTATTTTTAATTCTAATCCACGCGACTGGCAAAATAAGCAAAGAATACGCGAAAATTCTTAACTTTTGTCCTCGAAGCGTATTGTATTTCATTATTTCGCATTGGAAAACTATATTTTCCACGCGTTTCACATGTGTTACACAATGGAAAGCTGTTCTCGCATTCTACTATCCCCACGTTTATTACACATTAATCGCGCATAAATATTAGGTCATCCCATAAATAAACGCCGTCTCTAAACTTCCACGTTATTCATTAATATTCTATACGTAGACACGTATTTTCCTTTCTTTATTTACATTACCGCGCCAATTTTATTTCTCCTTAATTGTTACGCGAAGCGCGTTAAACAGGCCAACACTTACGCGACTTTCGTTAGCTCCTTCAAAGTTTCCAACGTATCCATCGCGTTAATATCGCGAATAGAATTCGATAGCGGATGACGCGTAGCGAGTTCCCATTATCAGAAATATTATACGAGTAACGCGAACAAAGCGTGAACTACTTTTGCCACGGTGAACAGAGAGAGAGAGAGAGACTCTGCTAGGTTTCTCTCGCGGCCGTGATTCGGAACAAAGAGAGGCTCTCTCGAGCGATTTTTCTAAATCAAAGTAGCAGCGTGATGAGAGTGAGTCACGCGAAATCGAAATGAAATGAAACGAAACGCACAGGTCTCGCTGAGTCGGACGGGGAAGAGTACAAGGGCAAGTACCTTGGAAAGCTGAACGCGTATCATCATCAGGTGTCCGGTGACGTGTACGTGGTGGACGAGTACACGTTGCTGTTAACATCGTTCAGCTATGACGGGAACGGAGCCGACGCATTTTTCTGGGCTGGCGCGTCGAATCGGCCCGGTCCCCAAGGTTTCATCGTGCCGGACGAATGGGGCAAGTCAGTTCGCTGTAACCGTGAGAAGATTAACGCCGCGTCCGTCGCGAGATTCGCGAGATTTAAAGGTGCCGCGTTTGTTTCAGAACAAATGTCCTCGATCGATACTTCAACAGGGATTTCACTCTCACCCTGCCGGATGGCAAGAAAATCACCGATATAAAATGGTTCGCCGTGTACGATTTGGGAAGCCAGGTAGGATACAAGTTTTTCTTTTCTTTTTTTTTCTTTGGGAATCAAATCACGCTTGATCTTTTTCGAAATCAAATCGTCTTATTGGCAATTAATCGACTGCGGATGTTTACGCATTAGGAATTCGTACGGAAGAAATGAAACCCTGTATACAATATAGAGATTCGTTTTATTCTACGAATATTAACTTGTCCCAGAAGTTATTCGCGTGCTCAACTATTTACGGCGAAATGGCGCCGCGGAATTTAACAACGAATAGCGCGGCGAGATGTTGAAAAATTCCGGGAGAATTCTACGTCTACCAATGAAATTAGGGTACCAATTCGTGAAAAATGCAATAGCAGCGAGAATAATATTTAATTTAAACCCTAATCTTAGTTTTGCGTTAAAAGATAGGAGGTTATTAGATAAATATTGCCTCTAATAATTCGAATGATTTTTGCGTGATACGATATGAAATCAGTGATCAACTAATGCTAGCGTAGCACGCGAGTAAATAAAATAATCGTAGGGCAATGGGTTGAGTACCTCGAGTACATTTCCGTACCATTTTCATTCTCCGCCCTTTTCTTGCGCACTAGAATTTTCCCATGAATGCATAAAAGTCCGCGATCCACGTTATCCATCTAATTATCTACTGTAATTACGAAACTGCTTGCTTTCTTCAGAATACATTTGGGGACGTGTACATTCCCGAAGAATTCGATTCGCCAGCACCGCAGAAGATCTCCCAACTGACCAAACGATCGCACGGGGTGTCTTCCGAGTCCATCGTAATTGTCGACTCGAAAACCGTCAAGATACCGGAGTTCACGTACGACGGGCAAGGAACGGACACGTACTTTTGGGTGGGACTCGGTCCGCAACCATCCAGCAAGGGAACCAAAGTTCCCGATGAATACGGATAGTAAGCAATCGGCGAAGATTCCGCCATCGTAATGAAACCGCGTTGTGAATGAAAAGCGTGGATGCGAGAGAGATAGAACGTTGCGAGTAAAGAGAAAGAGTTTTACCAGTGAGAGAGAGACTGCGTTTATCGTTGATTATCATTTAGTAAACTATTATTTATCTACTATAGTTTAAAGAGACGTTTTCTGCCTTCCCGTGCCTTGACACCATCCGCGTGGCATTTAATAGAAATAACCCTTGCGACGTTTTCTTCGGTGTTTCGTTAGCTTGGACCCGATTCACACGTACAATGGCGAGGACGTGATTATACAGCTACCGGGAGACATGACGGTTTTCAACGTCGACTGGTTGAGCATCTTCGACGTGAAAAGCAAATCCAATTACGGCTCGGTGATAATTCCGGACGGATTAAACGTGCCCCCTTCGTTGGTCAAAGTAATCGATTCTTTTAATTCCTTGTTCTCGTACACGTTGTGACGCGAGGAGTTGCGAGTACTCACTGATTCGATCTATCAAAGTACAGGTGATCAAGCACTCGCAGGCTCTGCCGAACTGCGTTCAACTTCACAGACGATTTCAAATCAGCTGGGAGATCTTCGGACCGCAGATCACCGTGCAGTTGGCTGGACAAGTCGGTAAGCGTGATGGCGCACGGATTGTTTGCAGAAATTTTTGCGCTCTCGACGCTCTCTTCAAATATCGATGAACGATTTACTCTTTTAAACGAATTGGAGAGTAGTTTCTTTAACTCTTAGTTCACTCAACTTAACTCTTGGAAAGTGACAAATTACCATTAACAGCGGATAATAGATTTGACGACTGCTGTGTAAACAAAGAATCGAAACTCGCCTAATTATTGCACTTTTATCGCGCGCCATTTAGGTTGAACAAAATAGTAGAGTAGCTTAACAAAACAGGACACTCAATTAAATAACTCTTGCATCTACTGTTAATTTTTTGATGGCGGTATATATGTCTTTTATTCGTAACGCAATTATATTAGAATCAATTATTAAAGACAGCAAGACGTTTGTATTGAAATAGCAAAAGCTCGTGGCATCGAACTACTCTTTTTCTTGTCCAACCTTTTCTCACGCAAGAGACGCAACAATTAGTAATTAACAATTAACAATATGCAAGTATTGCGACAAATGTCTTGCTTCGGATGTTTCGTGTATTTTCACGCATCGTGCAGCTTTTACGCGCGTTAAAAATTGCCACAAATGCGTATACGCTGTATCTTCTAGGCGAAGAAGAGTACATGGCTTTCGGTCTATCCGGTTCCGAAAGTTCGAGCAAAATGGTAGGAGCGGACGTGGTGGTAGCTTACATGGAGGGTACCAGAGGCTTCGCGGTGGATTACAACGTTACCGCCAAAGCACCGGTTCGTATATGCCATCAAAATCGCCCAAGCGATCTCTCGAAGATAAAGCAATTTGCCTTCCTATTTTCGCGAACAGTGCGGAAAGGTTCTCGGACAGTACAAAGGAGTCTGCAGAGATGAACTGTTCGGTGATTTGGACAACAATCAATTGTACACCGCGGTCAGAGAAGATGGAATCAATACAATTACGTACAGACGCACTCTCAATTCTTGTGAGTAAAAAAAGTTGGAAAATTTTAGACGTATACCGTGGTCACGAGGAGCAGAAGAAGCCGTGAATGTTAAACAAGTCCACCAGTCAACACTTTCAGAAGGGCAATGCTCTCCTTGTTTATTTACTTTACACTCCATTGGTTTTTCGATCCTTGCGAACGTCGTTGGAGATGTTTTTTAGGTAGCGAAGTTTTTCGTTGCCCCGAATGCTTTTGGATCGCTTCGAGCGAGCCGGAAAGCTATCTGTATTTTGACTCGTACAATATCGGGAAGTATTTGTAACTCGTAAAGTATTGTAATCATCTGAAATATTGTATATTACCTAAATTATCATTGCATCCTACGGTTCTTCGTGGATATGGAAGCTTTAACTAGTAACGATTATGATCGTGTAACTGAATATTTAAAATGGAAAGGGAAAGGGGAACATTATACCGACGACTTTTAATCGCAGCGGATCCAGGAGACAAAGAGTATCCGACGGATAGACCCGTTTACGTAGTTTGGGCGCTGGGAAAGCTGGACGAGAACAGGGAGCCAACTTTCCACGACGTGTATCACAAAAGCGACTTGAAATTGGAATTGGGTCGACAGGAACCCGAGAATACGTGCATGGATTTCACGGAAAACAATGAACAATTGATGTAAGTAGCACGTATACTGTGCTACGGTCGCGCGAATCGTTTCTTGAGAATTTCTGACGATCTTTCCGAAACGAAGTCCCCCAATCTTTCTTAAAATTGTCTTCGATTAATCGCCACACCTCCGCAATTCATTGATAACTAAATTATCCTCGAAATCTCGTTTCGATGTACTATCCAATCAAGTTGAAGACATGATTCGTTGGTGACTCGTGGAATTCGCGAACTTCCGACTCGCTACCTTATCTCACGCGTATTATTTTTACCGCGAAACTGTTCAATTGTTAATGGAACCTTTTCAGCGAGCCCTGGGAGAGGGCAGAGATATTCGACAGAAGCATTCGAACGTTCAAAGCCACGATTGGTCCATCGG
This sequence comes from Eucera pruinosa, assembly GCA_028830335.1. Taxonomy (NCBI): domain Eukaryota; kingdom Metazoa; phylum Arthropoda; class Insecta; order Hymenoptera; family Apidae; genus Eucera; species Eucera pruinosa. Next base: position 19,911,915 of record JAMYCR010000006.1, read on the forward strand.
GGCGGAGGAAAGGCTACCAAGGAATCACTGGACAAACGTCGACAGGTTTAGCGTGGTACATCGAGGGCCAATTAGTCCCCGAGTTGTACTTGCGTCGCGGATTGACTTACAATTTCCGCGTCCACGGAGGAAACAATCCTCATAGCCCTAATCTATACCATCCGTTGATCGTAACTAACGAACCGCACGGCGGATACGATAAACTAAGCGACGCAGCGCAAAGCAAAGTCCGAGTCCTAGCCGGAGTCGAGTTCACGCGAAGAGGGCAACCGAGGCCAACAGCAGGTTTGTGAAATAAAAATAAAAATAGGAAAATAGTAAAATAAAATAGGAATTCGATTTATCAATACTTGAACGATTGGGTTGCTTTCAGTTGGTCCGCTTTGTTTGAGCAAACACGGCGATCGAGATAGAAGACTGGACGATGATTTCACGACGTTTAAACAGTTCAATAGGACGTTAGTTGGCACGTGCGAGCCAGGTAAAGTATCTCTATTGTTGACCATAAGTTTGGAATCGCTGTGCAATCTAATCGTGAGGGAATCGAAACGTATTTCAATTGGAAGGGAAAAGAAGTAGAAATGTGTTACCTTAGCAAATTCTTCAGAGCATAATGCGTAAAAATCAACGAAGTACAATATTATAATACTAATGCCACAATCGCTAATATCTAAAGTATTTAATGCCCCAATTCGTAACACCTAAATTACCAATGTCCACATAAGTGATATCAAAATTATTAATGCTCAAATAACTGATATCTAAATTACTAATGCCCCAATCGCTAATATTTAAAGTATATAATTCCCTAATTACTAATTTTCTAAATTGCTAATGTCTATATAATTAATATCAATACTACTAATACCCAAATACCTGATCTGAAAATTACGAATGCCCCAATTGCTAATATCTAAATTACTAATGACCCAATCGCTAATATCTAAAGTATACAATTCCCTAATTACTAATTTTCTAAATTGCTAATTTCTATATAACTAATATCAACATTACTAATACCCAAATACCTGATATCAAAATTACTAATGCCCCAATTGCTAATATCTAAATTACTAATGCCCTAAATACTAATATTTAAGTTACTAATGCCCGAAATACTAATATCTAAGTAACTAATGACCCGAATACTAATATCTAAGTTACTAATGACCCAAATAATAATACTTAAGTTACTAATGCCCCAAATGCTAATATCAAAATTACTAATGACCCAATCGCGAATATCTGAAGTATATAATTCCCTAACTACTAATTTTCGAAATTGCTAATGTCTATATAACTAATATCAACATTACTAATACCCAAATACCTGATATCAAAATTACTAATGCCCCAATTGCTAATATCTAAATTACTAATCACCCAAATACTAATATCTAAGTTACTAATGCCCTAAATACTAATATTTAAGTTACTAATGCCCGAAATACTAATATCTAAGTGACTAATGACCCGAATACTAATATCTAAGTTACTAATGACCCAAATAATAATACTTAAGTTACTAATGCCCCAAATGCTAATATCAAAATTACTAATGACCCAATCACTAATATCTAAAGTATACAATTCCCTAACTACTAATTTTCTAAATTGCTAATGTCTATATAACTAATATCAACATTACTAATACCCAAATACCTGATATCAAAATTACTAATGCCCCAATTGCTAATATCTAAATTACTAATCACCCAAATACAAATATCAAAATTACTAATGCCCTAAATACTAATATTTAAGTTACTAATGACCCAAATACTAATATCTATGTTACTAATACCCAAATTAGTAATGCCCCAAATGCTAATATCTAAAGTATACAATGTCCCAATTGCTAATATCTAAAGTATATAATGCCCCAACTACTGATACCTAAATTATTAATGTTCCAAATACTAACATCTAACTTACTAATGCCCGAATTCCTACCGCCTAAATGACTAATATCTGCGACGCTAATTTTACATCAACAATTCGACGTAGCTTGTATCTCGCAAAGCGATTGCAAACTTTTATGTATAGCAAACTATAGAATTATTCTTGCACGGATACAATTTCACGTAGGAGAGGGCGGATTATTGGAAATCACCCCGAACTCAACGTGGCCGGATGTCGTTTACTATAATTCGTTCACCCATGCGAATATGGGCTGGAAGATACACGTGGTGGACGCTTACGCAAGAAGCGTCGCTGTCACTCGACAACTATCCTTACTCGCTGGAATAACGGCTGTGTTTTTTCGTTTTTTACAGGCTTAGATATAAGTTGCCGAGATTACGTCCAATCTTATTAAAATTACGAGCATAAACTGACTGATTTTAGCAAATAGATCGAGACGAAAGAGATCTTGGTTGCGATGCGAAACGGGCAATGTTTTGTTCCTATACGTACGGAATCGAATCGAAACCGAGAAAGAGATCGAGTGTGCACGTAAAACTTAAGTAGCCTATAAATACACGCAACTGTAATTTTTGTACGCGTAAACAATATTCTGGGTGTTGTTGATGAATAAAAAGAGAAACCTCTGTACGTGTTACAAAATTCTGCGTTCCTTGCATCCCTCGTAAACGATTCCATTCTAATAAAATACGCAAACCATCGAAAGTCTAAAACCCTAAATTCCGCCGAGTATAAAGTTACACGAAAATAATTGAAAATAATTACAAATCTTCTTCCTGGGTACAAAAAATTATAGAAGACAATTGAAAATTGATTATAATTACGAATAATCAAAATTCGGAGAGAAAGAGAATGGCCGCGCGACAACGCTAACAAAAACGAATGGAATTTTCCTTTTTTCTCTTTTTTTTTTTAAAGCGTAACGTCGCTTCCTCGAATGATAAATATGCGAGAAAAGAAAAGAAACGGTGAAAGAGATAAATAAAAAAAGTCAAACGGAATCGTTTAAGTAGCGGAAGGTTCCATCGAGAGAAAGCGAATTTAATTGTGCTACAGCCGACCTACATTCGATTCGAACGCGTTATTCGATTTTTGGCGTACTCCGACAAACACAGCAAAAACGAAGAGTAATATATTAAGGATTATTATTGACGGCGATAAATACGAAGTCCCGAAAAAACTTAGGTCACTGCAAAATTTATTCGCGTTCGTACATAGTCCATTTAAACGGCTAAAATTCCCATAGATAGTAACACGGTGAGTTTTAGCGTGGAATATTTTGTATGGATTCTTAGATGGCAGGTGGGAACATGAAAATTTTGAAGCTCGAAGCTAATCGCGTGCCCGAGTAAATAAGTCGCGGATGATCGGGGGGGGGGGGGGGGGGGAGTGCATCAGTTTGGCCTGCGAGAAGCTGGCGGTTCGGTACATTTGGCTAGAGTGCAACGCAGCTTTCTCCAAAAGTGAAATCTCTCGCAAACGAGAAAGTTAATAATGCCGAGGTATCGATAGCGTCGCGTTCGGGTCAAGCGATTCATTCCGTGTATGTCACCGCGACACGCCATTCAACCGATTAACACTAGAACCACCGTACCAATTCAAACGACTAGCTACAATTTTGCCATTGAGAATAATAGACATTTGCAAGGATGCATTGTTTGAAATATTACATCTTCGATTTTCTATCAAAAATATTAATAGGGATTTATTGTACTTCGATCACGCGCATTTTGCGGATATCTCGCGTGTCTATTTCTTTGGTACAAATAAGTATACTTTAATCGTCGGTAATTCTAATGTTAATCGTGACCGTAATTATGAAAGTGGTCCGAGTTGAAATTGAAAAAGGAAATGGATTTATCAGAGTTATTTCGCATCACGTTACGTTAGACTAAATTAATTCGATGCACGTACGTTTGCACGATATCGTGAAAAATGAACCGTTAGATAGTGCTTTCAAGTTCGTTCAACATTATACGGAATTCATTTAGCGTTAATTATGAAAGTGGTCCGTATCTCGAATACAAGAAATATATTACTTAGACAGCACTTTCATAATTACGGGCACAATTACGCGTAACAAAAACATCGTGATTGAATATAGATTTTAGATAGGAAGCAATTTTTCCGTTCGTCTCTGTTGCACGTAAAAGTTTCACGCTTTCGTGCGACGAAAAAAATATAAAAGGACCGATCTCATCGATCATCGTTAGATTACGCGGATGAACGCGCTAATTTATATATTTTGCCAAGTATAATGGAAGGATCGCAAAGTAAACACGTTGCTCGAAATTAGGTGATCGAATATTGCAACCGCTGCGTTTTCGCATCGCTTTGATTCCGGTCTTTAAACTCGATATCCTTTCCGCGAGAAGCTTTTAATTTAACTTTTCATTGACGGGAAATCCATTAGCGTCTGAAGTGAATTACGTTGCGATTTGATGGTAATTGACACGGTGATTTGATAAACGACGCGGAGAACGTCGAATGAATAGCATGCCAATTTATCATGATCGTATCTTTTTACTTAAAATTGTTTGGTGTAACGAAATCGTTCGGAATAACTGCGAATCATTAATTGTTCTCAACGAGTATTATATCAGATGTACAAATACAAATCATCACATGTACAAATTAATTCGATACCTTTGCGTTTAATCTTTCGAAGGTTTTATTAACTTAAAGCCGCCATCTTTTTTGTTAATAGCATGGTACAATAATAACTATATTAATAAATAAATAACGAAGGCGAATAATGCAGATATTTTGTGCGTCAAAATTGTACCTATTTGACTTTTTCTAAACACATACTTGAAAGGCACCGAATTAATTTACGTGCGGTTAATAAATAGACTGCAAAAGTTTACGCATTTATGAGAGACTTAAAGCACAGGACAATGTGCAGAAGCGTATAAAATATGCAAATTATAGAACGTATATTACGAGTACCAATGAATAATCCACTTTTTATAACAAATTCAGCGTTTACTTTTAACGCGATAATATACCTGTCTTCAAAATTCCTACTAAAATAGAATTATTATTTTATTAGATTATTAGAATTGACTATTTGATCAAATTAATTCATTAACCTATTTCTATATCTTTTCTTTCACCCTAAAAAAATACCTGTCTTCAAAATTTCTACTAAAATGAGGATTAATTATTTGAGAAAATAAATTCATTAACCTATTTCTATATCTTCTTTTAACAGTAAACAAATACCTGTCTTAAAAATTCCTACTAAAGTGGGGGATTAATTATTCGGTAAAATAAATTCGTTAACCTATTTTTATATCTTTTGTTTGACCCTAAAAAAATGCCTGTCTTAAAAATTCCTACTAAAATGGGGGATTAATTATTTGATAAAATAAATTCATTAACTTATTCTTGAAACTATATTTCTTAAAAAAAAAAGAAATAGTGGATTACTTGTTGGTACACCTAATAATACTTAAAGGATGAAACTACCCTGCTTTGGATTTCGTCTCCCTACTTTTCTATACACGAATAATAAATTAATTTACGCAAAGGTCCGCAGTCTACCGATACATAAAAATACGCATACTCTCTCTGTTTGTTTGCACGCTGAAATCGTGCATAAAAATGCGCAAACATCCGCCGTATAGCGATCATTTATGCGGAAGTGTCGGAGAATTGAAAGTTGTTTCAGGTAAAGGAAAGAAGAGGAAAAAAAAGAAGAAAGAAAAAAAGAAGTGGACTGCGGCAAGAGCAGCGAAGCGATACCGATAAACTCGTGGACACTCTCATTTCGTTGCAGCCCGTAGCCGCATCAACGTCTCCGAACCAAGTGCAGCCTTTAAAGATCGATCGTTGCTAGCCGAATAGCGAATCAAGTAAGTCGATGAACGTTCAAACGTATTTGGACAAACGATCGCGCGATTTCATTACGCGTATCGTTAGATCCCTTTCATAGTATAGATAAACTAACTAATATATTACTTATTAATATAATACTAATAAACTAACAACTTTCGTTGTTAATTGAACTGGCGACGTGCCGCAATGGAAGACGATTCTACGTATTACGAAACTTAGAAGACGAAGCTAGTGAATTCTACGCGTTCGCGTAAAAAATAAACGAAGCTTGACACGTCTGAAATTTGTCTCTCGAAGTCCGAACGAAGATCGTTGGCAAATAAATCTTTGTCTTACAATAACGAGTCACCCTCGTTTTACGAATTCTAATACAGATTCAACTATTAATTCGAACTCTAATTTTAATATTTAACTATGGAAATTCCTGTAACTTGGGTTCCACTCGTAGCAAAATGGTTACGGAAATATTGAGCATTTAATATTAGTTTCAATTTCGACGAGGAAAAATTGAGAGCAAATGAATCGAGTAAGAACGTTATTCGTAGAACGTTACTGTTGGCAACGTATCGAAGAGGATTAGTTCTGCACCTCAAACGCCGATAATTTTTACACTGTTGTTCGTAGTACAAACTAACTCGCTAAACGAATATACGTGCCCATAATTATGAAAGTGATCTAAGTGATATATTTCTTTTATCGAGATATAGACCACTTTCATAATTAACGCCAAACGAATTCCATATAATGTTATCTTATTACATTTCCATATAATTCCGTATAAACTCATTCTTTTGAAATTTTGACTTAGACCACTTTCGTGATAATTATGGGCGTGTATCCGTGTCCATATCGCTCAAGTGTTTTGCTTCTACAATCGCCAACCTAATCGCAACGTTTTCAGTGGATAAGCAATCCCTTAGCTTTACTACGGTGGAGGGAGACGCGGGCGAAAAATTGGACGAGATGTTTGGCGCGAAACCGAGTTTTCTCAGAGTGCAACCGGGTCATTGTCTGCTGCCACCTCAGTACGTGTTTCACGGAAGGAAAATCCGCGACATGGAAATCCACGAGGACGATATATGGATAGTGTCGTATCCCCGAACCGGTATAACTTCGAAATTTCTCTCTCGACTCGTTGCGCATTTGTTACATTTTTTTCTTTCTTTCTTTTTTTTTGCGACGCGTAGGTAGTCATTGGGTGCAAGAGATGGTGTGGTCTATAGGGAACGATTTCAATTACGAGGATCAAACTCTGCTGGTGATACGTAACCCGTTGCTCGAGTAAGTTTTAACTTGTCTCTTTCGCTGCGCGGCGAGCTTGGCAACGGGCGTTAACGATTCTTAACTCTTTCACTGCGGCTCTTTTTATTGCCGCGGAGATTGCCGTAAAAATGAAATCCTCTAATGGTTCTCCGTCGTGCGAGGTACGAGAAACATCGACATCTTATTAGCGATATTTGGAAGGCGGATTTTTACGCATTTAAATACGCAAACATGCGCGAGACGCGCGCAATATACGCGAATACTGGAATACTCGTGACTAGAGAAATTTAGAAGTGCAAACAAATATAGAAAATATCGAAGGTAAAGTGCGCGTTATATATAGACGGGGAAATACGGGAGATTTCGATGCGTTAAGAGGAACGAAATCGTGAAGATATAGGTATAGAAAGCAAGATATGGAAAATAAAATACCCTTTAACCCTTTGCGGACGAGAAATAATAACACTTGTGAGAGTACTTTAGTTTTGAATTCCACGTCTTTGAGTTTTTTCACGCTTTTCAGTTCGAGACCATTTAATTTCCAACGATTTCAAATGTTTATTATTACGTTAAGTATTCGTTGCATTAAGTTCTGTGCTTTAAAAGTCGACATCGGTTCGGAAAGCTAAAAAATGATTAGGCGACTATTTGTCGACGCTCGTCCGCAAAGGGTTAAAATGCTTCAGGGATGAAACAAATCTCTGCTCGGGTTTCATTTCTTTGGATGTGCATATTTAGAAAACGATGAATTTGCATAAAGATCCGCAGTCTACTTGTAACAGATGTCTGTAAAGATACGAATTTGCCAGAGGATCATTTCTACTCTTAAAAATGTCTACTCTTACGCCGTAGCGAAAGAGTTAGAAACGCGTAGATTCGCGAGACGACCGTACCATTCTCTCTTGGTTTAGGGCCTCGGCGTTGATGGTGACAGGAGACTACGTGGAATGGTTCGCAAAGTTGGGCGATTCGGTGGAGAACGTTATCAAGATGCCGCCAACCCGATACATAAAGTCTCACCTCCCTTGGGCATTGCTACCGCAACAAATTCGTCAGAAGAAGCCAAAAGTACTTACTCACTTCAACTTTCTACGTCGCGTTGCGCTATCGTAACGCGTTACGCAAGGAAGCGCAAGCATCCAGAAAAGGAAGCCGCGACTAACGCGATTACGTTAATCTTGCCAACGTTTCAGATAATCTACGTCGCTAGAAATCCAAAGGATACCTGCGTTAGCTTCTACCATTACTGCCGGACGTTTCACAACATAATCGGAAGCTTCGAAGAGTTTGCTGAATTGTTTTTGGAAGACAATGGTAATTGCTGCTTCGGATATGTCGATTAACCCAATTCGACGCTCGAATTTCTCCGCGCGTTCCGGGGAACGAAATACGAAAGAAACCCTTTGCACTCGGCAGCTTTTATCCAGAACGTTGAATTCTACCAATACGATAATCGTTTCCGTGGGAATTTTCCGTGTCAAAATTGTACTTACTTACTTGCTATGGATACGAAACGTTGCATTATTCTTTACACGTCGACATATCAATGTAAACTTGCTTCGAGCGAGTTAGAGACGTGTTTGAGACCGCTGCAAATGCACTTCGACGCAACAACGACTGATATGTTTTTACATAATTATATGTCGCTACGAATCCCATATTTCGATTTCCTTTGTCTTATCATTGCAATGGAAAGATTTCAAAGAAACACGCAAAACTAAAAAAAAAAAACGTCGCCTAAATTACCGTGTAATTACTAATAAACTCTACGTGTTTATGATTGTTCGACGACGTTCGAGTGCAAAGGGTTAATAGTGGCGTGCAAAGCGCGGACTTGAGTCGAGTTAGGTGGTTAAAAAACTAGCGCAGAAATATAGCGTGAGTAATGATACCGTTCTGCATTCAAGCGCCGATGAGTCCATTTTGGGGCCACATTCTGAAGTTCTGGGAGATGAGGGACCAAGAGAACGTACTGTTCTTAACGTACGAGGAGATGAAGAAGGATCAAGTGCAGGCGATCAAGAGAACAGCCAAGTTTCTCGGGAAAACCGCCACGGACGAACAAATCACGGACCTCTGCGAGCACCTAAAGTTCTCCAAGATGGCGGCGAATCCTGCCGTCAACTTGGAGTTCATCCTGTCGCAGAAGGAAGTGCCGGAGGACGAGAAATTCATAAGGAAAGGGAAAGTCGGCGAGTGGAGGAACTACATGTCCGAACGATTGTCTCAAAGATTCGACGAGTGGACCGAGAAAAATCTACGCGGCACCGGCCTCGATTTTGGGAACGAAGTGATCTCGTGCGACGAGGAATGAAAACCTATCTCAAGTGTGCACTAATTCGTCCGCGACGAGAAGGTTAATTACGATCTAATAGCGCACGCCATCGTTCGCTGTTAACCCGTTTGCATCATTCGGAAAACTAGAAACGTCGCCCATATCACCAAAATTAGGCCGAATTACTTCTTCGCTACTATTACAATCACACCCCTCCATTTTTATCAACATTTTTTTCCTTTATCCGGAGAAATACTTTCATCCGTTTGCAATCATCACTCTTCATTGACTGCGGCTATAACGCTAAAAAAAACTAGCGCATATATGAGCTTATGATGCAAATGGGTTAACCTCTTGTCCTACTATACCGAGTTACACTCGTTCTATGAATAATGGCGTAGGTCCAACGAAAAACAAAAATACTACTTAATTTGAACTCTGTCTCGTAAGAGTGACGATTATTGAATAGAAGCTGATTATAATATTTGAATAATTTGTACGTGACACGATGTAGAATCGATTATCGGTTAACAGTAGCGTACATGGGTAAGAAAATAATCGTAGGATAAGGGGTTAAAGATCGACGGTGGTTTAACACTATTCGTACCGGCGTTTTACGCGTATTTATTCAATAGATCATTCTAATTAAACAGAAAAGGAGAAAGGAAAACAAAATGTGTGAAACTGATTAAGCGAACAATAAAAGAATTGTAATAAAGTTAAATAGACGAAAGGGATAACAATGAATTGTAGAATATTAAACGAAATATTTTAAAACCGATCGTTTGACGGGGCGTGGTATGAATAGTGTTAATAACGAAAACGACGCGTGGCGATAGGGAAAACAGTTGACCGTATCTGTAATGAGGATGCTAAGACTCGTCTGACTTCTTTTCGCGGACGGACACAGTACGTTCCAAATAGAGACTTTAGAACCGAGGAATGTCTAGAATAATTTTAATCTTCTGCACTGCAAATTAACGCGTTACATTCTCATAGCTGAACGCGTCGCGGTAAATAAATGTACAGTGATTTCAACGATACAACGTAGCCGTGCATCGATACCCAACGTTATTCTACTGCAAATGCATCTTTAATTTATAACGATACCGTATCCGATGCTGCAAGAAAATTCTCGACAGCAAAAACTTCGTAATGAAAGTACAAAAATGATTATACCGTATTCCGATATCTATACGCGAGTATCGCCGATTGAATTCGCGAGGCAAATATTAACCCTTTGCGGACGAGAAGTAATAACACCTATGGGAGTACTTTAGTGTTGAATTCTACGTATTCGAATTTTCAGGCTTTCGAGTTCCAAACCATATAATTCCTAACGATTTCAAATGTTTACTATTGCGTTAAGTATTCATTACGTTCAGTTTTCTGCTTTAAAAGTCGACATTGGTTCGGAAAGCCAAAAAATGATTAGGCGACTATTTGTCGACGCTCGTCCGCAAAGGGTTAATGCTTTCAAACGATGTAACGTAGCCCTGCATCGATACCTAATCTTTTCATTGCGATAAATATATAAATCGTCGATATTCATTGTTGCAACGAATTCGCGAGCGCTGAGAATTTCTAACAAAAGTACGAAAATTCACTTTCGATTGCGTGAACGTCTTGCAAACGATTAGCCGTGTAAATTGTTGCAAGCGCGATTTAGTTTTCAGCGTTTATAAAAGATATTTATAAATTTGTTGCGCGTCGGATTTAGCTTTGAGTAACCGCACGACTCGCGATGCGTACTCAAATTTCGTACAGATTCCAATGAGGAACAATCATAGCTACCGGCTCTAGAATCATTCATTGAAGTACTTGTTACGAACATCTATTCGCGATTCTTCTGTTTAACTAAATGCACAAGTCTACGATGAACTGTGTAGTATTAACAAATAATAAACAATCCGACCTGCCTTTAATAAATGGAAACCGAATAAAGCAACAATATTTCCAACAACAGACGCTCGATACCTAACGCTAAAAGAATTAAAAGAGAGGCCAGAAGGGCCACTCTCGATAGAAAGGATTAGACTGCGAATTTTTATACAACTATGAGAAACTTAAGCCTGCGAAAAGATGGAGAACGACCGTGGTCTACGAAACAATACCAACACGCGCAAAATAAGGAACTCGTTACACTGTTCAGAGGATGAAACGCACCTCCATTGAACTCCTACTTCTTTGAGTATACTCGTAAGAATGTTTATTTGCATAAAAATCCGCAGTCTAGCAATAATCGTCCACTCGTTGTGCACCCGATGAAAAACCCGAGAGTGGAACATTGTTTCTCTGACGCAACGCTACTTTATTAAATTTATGATAAATAACTTTGCAAAACAATCGCGAATGGTGATTTCGCTATAGCAGATATACTAATTTATTCAATTTAACTTCGACTTAGGCAAATTCCGGAAATGCCCGTTATTAGGACAATTTAGTGATTTTTCAACGCAACGCTAATAAATATACCGATCTATGCACCCGTTGTTTATTAATACGCAACGTTAATTATGGAAATGCAGCTGCTCGTAGCTGACGTCGAAGATCCGGCTGCAGGAACTGGACTTCCACTATTCCAGTGGAAGATGGTGATCTTCTTAATTATTGGGCTTTCGTGATAATCGCAACACTAATTGGAGAAACGCGATCATTTCTTAACGCAACGCTAACTGGGAAAGGTAAACAATCGCGATGGGAGATTGTCGCAACGCTAGGCAATTAATCAACTCGAGCGGAACTACCATCTTTGTAATGCAAAAACTGTTTATTACAATGATCGCGATACTTAACAAGCGCAACTCTATAAATCTGGCTAGAAGTTAATACGTTTGCGCGTGCAAATCGTATGCTAAACAGAGAAAACGCGGCAATTATTATCGCAACGCTACAAGCAAATATATACTATCATTTCGCTGGCAAACTATGGTGATTAATATGAAAAGGTACCGAAAGCAAGATATCTGCAATTCGCAACGCTAAGTCAAACGCGCGAATCATTATGCTAATACAAAACCGTGTAACTTTTCATTCGCAACTCTAAAGTCAAGCTCGCGAATTCCTTTCCCCGCGACGCTAACTCAACCCGCGTGTAATTTCTCGCAACCCTAATTAAAAAACGCGCGTGCCCAATGGAGACCTGAAATTTCTACGCATGCAAGACTAACTACGAACACAGTGACAATATACACAGATACAATAGATAGAGATGATCGTCCATTCTTTTTGCAAATTAAAAAATGAACAGCCATCGGTTGCTGCCCTCTTCGTGACAGTTTGTCGGGCCTCTTCTTTTCTTCGGGCGCCATGCCCCTCGATCGAACTTAAATCTAATCTCGAGGTTCTCTAATCGAAACCGGAGAGCAGCTTATAAAGGTGAAAGAAAAATGATTAACGCCAAAGATGAAGGCGCACCGACGATCAAGGATTCGAAGAATCCTCTTTCGTACAAGCGGGCCGAACCTCGAGTTCGTTCGTTTCGAAAGTTAAACGCGACCGCGACCGCGTGACGATTCTAGATCGCCGGATTCGAAAGATCGACGTTGGCAAAGACCGGAAGTGACTGGCATTCCCCAGGTCAGATCGGCTTCGCCGTCGATGTTCAAATCAGATTTCCTGAAACAGGTTGACACGCGCACCCCCCATTAAATATGAAATCGCGACCCGAGACCATATGTCAACCTGCCCGGCCCTACCTACTTATAATTAACACACACACACACCAGAAAGTATACTACCTGCCTACCTAACCCTCCTATATTTAAAAAATGGCAAACAGTCACACAAACACAGGCATACACCCCACCCCCCACCCAGCGGATCACACGCATACCACCCGGGTGCAAAAGTCTACACTAGGGAGTAACGCCCCGGGACGTCTCCGACACCCGAGTTCAAAACACATCTCATACACACTCTAAGTTTACGTACCAATCACTGAAATCGACTGCCAAGGGTAGCGACCATTGCGTATCATACGATATAACACATTAGGTATTTATTCGGATATATCGAAATGCATTGAAAACGTTTGCGAGAACTTATACGATTCATTGAATAACTCTTTCTGCGATACGAGGCTTTAGCCTATTCGTTAAATACTTGTATTGTTAAATAGTGCTACCACTATGTGCAATAGAATTATACTTGCTACATAATGGAGTTCATTGTCATTATTTCAAGCAAGAATAGACGCGGTACTGTTTTACTATTGTAGAATATTTTCTTTTACTTTACATATATAGCATATCTTAGTACCAACAGTGTACTATGGCAAAGAATAAGGTATATGATTTGATTATTAAAAATTGAAATCGAAACGACGCAATTCCACAGCCTAACACACACACACACAATGTGGAGATTACGTCGCGCACGATACGCTACCCATAGTCAGTCGGCACACACAAATATCAAAATACAGACAATAGTCATCATGCCCATTGCCTATCTCCCACTCAAGTAGCACCTGGGCACGTGAGTGGGATCCTGGCAATAAACACGGAATCATATCCTGAAAATCCTGATCTAAAAAGGCGACTACTTCGTTCTGACTCATTTCTAACGGGCTATCAACGTTCACTGAATTTTTATCTCGTTAAAAGCAAAGCGACTCTACCAAATTAATTAATTATTGAAATGCTAGGAGAAAAATTCTAAATGGAAAGCTAATTTATTTATTGAACAAGCAAGTTTTAAGCTAATTTAATTTGTCGAACAAAGAAACTTCAAGAGAAGCTAATTTAATTCGTTGAATAAAGAAAGTTTAAGAGAAGCTAATTTAATTTACCGAACAAAGAAACTTTAAGAGAAGCTAATTTAATTTATTAAATAAAGAAACTTTAAAAGAAGTTAATTGAATTTATCGAGCAAAGAAACTTTAAGAGAAGCAAATTTAATTCAAGACTCTATGCAAATGACTCTAAATTGAAATGCAATTAAAATATCCTCGGGCGACTCCGTCATCGAAGCGTATTTTCTAAAATATGAGCATGGCATTTTAGATTTGCGCAACGATTTCGAAATCTACCCGTCGCGAATTGTCTTCTTGCACATGTTTTTTTAGCGCAACTCTTGTACGAAAATACGTACGCTTAATATAAGACTTTGTATCTTTCATTCTATCAAAGTGCTATCAATATTGAAACATTAAATCGCTTAATATTTTCATGAACTACCTATAAGCTAAAAAAATGATCTCTATTTATCATGAATTGCAAGCTGAATAATTTATTTCTATCGGATATCGTTAATATGTATATACGCATACGTATTATTTATCTCTGCAGGAAGAATTAAATCGAGTATCAAAGAAAGGGACGAAGTCGGAGGGCATCCGACTTCTCTATTAATAATCAACTCAAATAAATTTATTAGGAATTTATTCGTATGGATATTTGACTTCTATAAATATCTGTATCAAAAATATTAATAAAAAATTGCAATCACATTCATACTCTTAGGTATTGCAAAGAACTCTACGTTAAACTTTCATCGAGAACATTAAAAAATATTTAGAAACGCGAGTGCAAGAAGACCTAGCCTGATCTACTAAATGAAACACACGATAAAAAATGCACCATTCACGGGTATATGGCATACCCGTGGTCACTGTGTTCGTTATGCAAATTCTACGTATACAACCAGTCACTCGTGCCGATTCGGACCTTTCGTCCTCGGCATGCGTGAGCGACCGGAGGGATTCAAAAAATGCGACTCACCTTAGACGACTACGCTGTCATCTGCTGCAGCCAGGCGGATGAAAACCTGCTGTCATCGTCATCTAGCGATGCCGTGAGGTCGTGGAGTCGTGAAGCCTTGAAGTCAACGGCATGAAAAGTTGTCGCGAAGTCGTGAAGCTGCGATGCCATGTCCTGTGGTCCCAAGGACAAGAAGATCTGTGGAAGACCTGTAACAGAGAAAAGAAACGAAGAAGATTATTATTTATTCTCAATTTTACGAATGTTCATTGAATATTTGTTAATTTTGATGTTAGGAAAATTCAAAGGTAAATTAATTCTAATCGTTCGAATGTTTCTACTTTTGTATTTCAGATGAGCAATAAATTGGAGCTGTACAATTTTTTAAGTAGCTTCTACTATATTTGTTAATTACTTAATTACTGAAAATGAAAATAGAATGCAAAGATACTTACGTTGCGAGCTTCAGGAGCCCAGCGAGATCATCTGCCAACAGCCGAAGCGTGACTCTAATCGCGAGTATGAATATTTAAAAAAATAAAAAAAAAGGAAAAATAAAATACTACGCTATCGTTTAATTATATATTTGGCGAGCAAACACTGACTCTATTCGCGCGAGCAATAATTATAATTGAATCTACTTAGAGCAGCTGTGCTCTTAAAAAAAGGCAGCTACTTTTTTCGAAGCAAACACTGACTCTACGACCGCATTGCGCGCGGCCACAAATTCTGAAAGAAAAGATTAGCAGGAGGTGGGAGGATAGGTAACAAAAAAAAAACATCCTATCGTATTATTATTTTTCTTCTTTCTATCGAGCGTCTGTATAGAAGTACTGTTGCTTAGACTTCGTTAAAGAATATAAATGTCTCGAAATATTTTAAAGAGTTTTTAAAGAGGTTTTCAAAAACCGCTGTTATGTACATGTAACAGGTGTGCTATGATCGTTCCCGATTGGAATTCCCAAGTGCATTCAACTCGCGCTGCCTAAACGTAAACACACCTCCCCTCTCACGATTCTCGGAACTGTTTGGGTCGAATGGAAGACTCGCTATGACAACACGCTCAAGTCTGGTGGGGCAAGCCCACGCGGTCTCCTTGAATGTTTACTCTGTGCACTTGAGGGGCTTCGCGAATATAGAAATTGCTTTTCGAAAACAACTAACAGCTCCATGTGATAAAATAAAATATAACTTCAGAAATGCTGACTGTTACCTTTCAACAATTTTACACAGCAAAATGTGACTCTATTCGTACTGACTGCAATCTTGTGACAATTTTACACAGCAAAATATGACTCTAATTGAACCGACTGCAATATTTTAACAATTTTAAAAAACAAGTAGTGACTCTAATTGTACTGACTGCAATTTTACAATAAAATACCACTCTAATTGTACTGACTGCAATTTTACTATAAAATATGACTCTAATTGTACTGACTGAAATTGTTAAACAATTTAAACAACAAAATGTGACTCTAATCGTAATGACTGCATTTTTTAAACAATTTTACACCACAAAATATGACTCTAATTTTACCGACTCTACTATTGCTTGTAACAATAATTATCTACGATTCCTCTTAACAATTTAGCAACGAAAAGAAGCCGAAAAATGCGAACGACTCTAATAAAAAAATAAACCCAAAGAAAAAAAACGAGCGTAGGTGTGTATGGTAACCCTGTATTTGTTATTGCAAATTGTATATTACCGTCCATCTCTCGTCTATACAGCCCACCCTCTCCTCTCCCAGCCTAATTTGCAATCTAATTCGGTACCTGTAACAAAAGAAGCAAATTTTTAAAGCAAATTTATTGAAATGAAAGCAACGAAGAAGAAGATAACCAAGTATACGAGCGGGAAGCAAGATCATGACAATTAAGTTAATGATTACTACAACGTGCAGTAATTGTTAATGAAACGCGTGTTAATTAACGCTACTCTAATCACGGTGGAAATAGTGTGTAATATGTAGTTCGTGGAGATCGTAGGAGATACGTACCATACATCCTACCCCTGAGGAATCCAAAATGGGACTGATCTCTCGATCTAGTTTCCTGAATTGCGGGAGTGGGGGGGCTCGCTGCTTCTGCGCAGCTCGCGCCGCGAGATTCACTGAAACGTTTGGAATAGATTCGACGTTAATTTCGCGGCATTGCCCTTGTTTAACGCTAGATTTACGAACCCCGTTTATTTAACAGAGTTCATGTGTCACGCTTAGAGTTACCGAAATTCTGGGTATCACTTTTGAGTACTTTATGTAGAGTTAGATCGATGCAATGGTGCGAGGAGCTATCCTAATCCAACATCCTCTTCTCCCTAATCGCGTGATATCTACTTTTTCGCACACGTATCAGATTATACGATCGTTGCGCGTAAATCTAGCGGTAATAGAATATTCACGGTATCACGTAATCGATAGAATAGTATAAATCACGTTGTCACAATTATAGGAAACTATTTTGCACGCTAAAAACGCGGTTAAACGTTCCTACGACGACGCACGCGAGCTACTGAAACGAGATCGAATGTCGATTCGATTATTCAATATGGCGGCGATAATCGATTACTTCTCCAAACGCTTAGGAAACATTTGTTACATGAAATTTACGCTTTTAGACCCAAATTGAATGCAATTAGACGACTGCTCCAACATATTTAGGTAGTTTCAATGAACCTCCAAGATTGAAAAGAAGTAGAATGCAAATAGAGTAACATTAATTGCACACGTGAGGTTCAAGCATTGACTAAGAACAGGATAGACCACTCATCCAATGCTTTTGTTTGTCACACGGTTTTGGGGCTCATGAGCCCCATTACCATTTTCGTGTCACGTCCAACGTTAACGGTTAAGCATGAAATAAATGTGCAGCGCTGCAAGTGATAAGAATTAAAACTATAATATCCGTAACAATTTAAATATGATTGGATATACAGTTTTATATATACGTTCGACCATTTTCAATATCGGCGAATTAAAAAGCATTAACAAATCAATCTCATGGTGTATCTCGTATACTCTTCAAATTATTTTAATATTACGCTGTTACGTAACGAAATGTCTAACGTATTGTATTTATTGTTACAATAAATTCCTCAGAGCGCAAACGTATAATAAAGATATAAAAATTAATAAATCTTATCATATTGTACTAGAAAACTAGTGAAAAATTCAGAAAGGTCTCTTCTCACGCGTGATCCGAGGAAGGGGAGTCACGTGACATCTCCGTGTCTATATAAGCAGCGGAATAGGACCGGGCGCTCTTATTGTTGCAGGTGCTCCCGAAGGGATCGGATCGAATCTGTATATCACAGATTCACTTTTTAGCTAGATGATGACCAGAGATGACCACTGGGGCTAACCCACCGCCCACCACCCACCGCCCACCGCCCACTACCCACCACCCACCACCCACCACCCACCACCCACCACCCACCTACTACTAATTTCTCTTAGACTCAAGATTAAATTTAACCCATTACGTTTGATACACATATATCTGTGCATGTATGATTGTATTGCAGGTGCTACCCCACTAACTTTTATTACGTTATTCTATTTATTTTTCATTTTATTTATGTTATTCTTCTCATATTTTATTCTGCTATCATTTTACTTTGTTTCTGTTTCGTTGTATCAACATTCTGTTCTATTAATTACGTTTGTCTTCTAATAATTTATATATTTCATTCTGTTAAATGTTACTCTGCTTACATTTTATTCTGCTAACATTTTACTTTATTTCTCGTTTCTTGTACCTACATTCTATTCTATTAATTACTTTTGTCTTTTATTAATTTATTGCGTGGACTACTAATTTCACTTTAACAGCGTAACTTCGTAACGAAGATTCAAGAATTTTAAGAAGAATTTTAACAAGAAATCAGCGAAAGAAGATTCATCGCGGGATGCGTGCGTCTAATTCTAAGTTAGAATAAGCTACGTACATTTAGTCAGAGTATTTTGTACCTCGATTACTGTGCATGCATTTTGTTCTAGGATCGCTCGACAACTTAGAGCCAAAAAGCCTTAACTTCTCTTAACTTCTCTTTCAAAGTACATAATATCTTTCATCCCATTCTTGCTCGCGTTCATCAACTTGCAATCGCTCGATCCCTTCGAGATTCTCGCCACGCACTCGCTCTTAAACAGCCGCGCTGTTCTAGGGTAGTCATGCACAATCGAACTGTATGCTTGGTAAGTCGTTCTGTCATACGATCTCAATCTCATTCCTAATCGCAATCGACGTTCGTTCGCGCCTCGAATCGTTGAAATCGCTTTCGAGTCGAGGTGCAGCGGTGTTTGCGATGCGAGGATCTGCAGCCCCTATCGAAGCAATTCGATAGGGGTGCAAGGCCCTGTAGGCTGGATCGTACGCATCTCTGTCTCGGGTACGCAGTGCGGCCTTCTGTTTGCTGCTGGGGTTAACGTAATGTTAACTTTCTGTTAGACGGCATCAGTGGTCATTATGTACTGCCCTCGATGTAGAGGGATTCTTGCGATCCGACTATTAGGCTGTGCTGGATCCTCTGCAAAGCAACGCAACTTCACCTCGGTCTCGAAAGCGATTTCTTTGACTCGTGTAAGTCGCGTTCGAATTTCGCTTTCGATTCGGGTGAGTGCGAGTCGCATGACAGAGCGCTCGAGTATAGAATTTTGTTGCGCATGCAAGTGCGTTTCGTGACTCGTTGGTTCTTTCGAGAGATAGTAAATTGTGTTTGCTTTGCTCGCGATTTTTATATTTGCTTTTCATCGCCCACTTCCGGGCGAATGTTCAAAGAATTAGCGTTGCGTACAGAGTAAAGTAGAGTTTAGTTTGCCGTATTAAATTCCTCTTTGCGAGACACGAACGTTTAAACAAAGTGTCAGTAGAGTCTCTTGCTTTTCGTAATATGGCTCTAAGTTGGAAGAGCGTATCTTAGAAACAGAATACATCGGTAGGGTTACAAATAAACAAATTATTTTTCGCGCGAATATTCAGTAGCTTTAAGAAGTACTTTAAGAATAATCTTCAACGGGAAGTCATCGAAAGAAGATTCATCGTGGGAGGCGTGCGTCTAATTTTAAGTACATATAAGCTACTTATATTTAGTCAATGTAAATTTTGTACAACGATCGCTGTCCAACTTGCAGCCAAAAAGCCTCAACTTCCCCTTTACAGTACATAATATCCATCATCCCATTCTTGCTCGCGTTTATCAATTTGCAATCGCTCGATCCCTTCGAGATCCTCGCACGCACTCGCTCTCAAACAAGCGCGCTGTTCGAGGGTAGTCATGCACAATCGAACTGTATGCTTGGTAAGTCGTTCTGTCATACGATCTCAATCTCATTCCGAATCGTACGCGACGTTCGTTCACGCCTCGAAGTCGTTGAAATCTCTTTCGAGTCGAGGTGCGGTGGCGTTTGCGATGCGAGGATTATGCAACCCCTGTCGCAGGTACTCGATAGGGGGTCAGGGCCTGTAGGCTGGAACGTAAGGGTTTGGTAACCCTATGTTGCAGCTGCAGTAGTTTCTAGGTAATGCTGGCTCTGTACTTTATTCCTGCCATTAGGGTTTGGGGCACTTGCGATCCGACTATTAGCCTGTGCTAGATCCTCCGCAAAGCATCGCAACTGCACCTCGATCTCGAAAGCGTTTTCCTTGACTCGTGTAAGTCGCGTTCGAATTTCGCTTACGATTCGACGTGAGTGCGAATCGCGTGATAGAGCGCGCGAGTGTAGAGTTTTGTTGCGCATGGGAGAGCGTCGCGAAGCTCGTTGGTTCTTTCGAGAGATAGTTAATTGTTTTTACTTTGCTCGCGATTTTTATATTTGCTGTTCGTAATATGGCTGTAAGTTGGAAAAGCATATCGATACTTACATCTAGTCAAAGTAACGTGTACCTCGATTACTGTGCATGTATTTTGTTCTACGACGGCTACCTAACTTGGAACCAAAAAACCTGAACTTTTCTTTACAGTACACGATATCCATTCTCCACGCACTCGCTCTCAAACAGGCGCGCTGTTCGAGGGTAGTCATGCACGATCGAACTCTATGCTTGGTAAGTCGTTCTGTCATACGATTTCAATCTCATTCCGAATCGCGATCAAATTTCGTTCGCGCCTCGAGTCTTTGAGATCGCTTGCGAGTCGAGTTGGAGCGACGTTTGCAATGCGAGGACTTGCAGCCCCTATCGAAAGTGCCCGATAGGGGTGTAAGGCCCTGTAGGCTGGATTGTAAGCATCTTTACCGCGGGTACGCAGTATGGCCTTCTGTTTGTCGCAGGGGATACGTCTTCGTTCAGACGGCATCAGTGGTCCGCTACTGCCCTCAAAGTTTAGTTTCTTGCGATCCGACTATTAGGCCGCTATTTCCTCCGCGGAGCAGCGCAACTTCATCTCGGTCTCGAAAGCGATTCCTTAGACTCGTGTAAGTCGCGTTCGAATTTCGCTTTCGATTCGGGTGAGTGCGAGTCGCATGATAGAGCGCGCGAGTATACGGTTTTGTTGCGCATGGGAGTGCGTGTTTGCTTTGCTCGCGATTTTATCTATTTGCTTAGCGTTGCGTACAGTAAAGTAGAGCTTAGTTTTGCGCGTTATATTCCTCTTTGCAAGACACTAACTTTGTAACAAAGTGTCAGTAGAGTCTCTTATCATTCGTACTTCGGCTCCAAGTTAGAAAAGCGTATCTTAGAAACAGAATACAACAGTAGGGTTAAGCATCGTTGTACAGTTTTGTGAACCGAAATCCATTCTATGTTCTCTTAAAGTTTCTTCGAGAAACTTTAAGGGCGTAGAATGGCTTTCGGTGGGTCTCGGCGCGTAGTCACCTCCTCGTGGTGAGACCTGGTAATTGGTATCGTTTTCCAAAAAATGAAACGTCTTTCGAAAACGATACCAAGCTAAGAACTACGCATTAACGTGTAACCCTTATATTTTAGTTTATATTTTACCTTAGACTTTCGTTTACATGCTTCGATCTTAGATTACATCTTACAGCTACCAGTTTCCAAGAGTGATCGACTTCGATTTCCAAATGCATGTTACACGTATCTTTGACTGTGTTAATATTTTGCAGGCTGTGCATTTCTACTTTAATATTGTATTAATATCGATTACAGAACTGTGTATCGTATGATTTAGACCGTTACGAATTTGGTCTACGTTGAAGCTTTGTTAGTTTCGTGCTCGTGAGACTCAGTTTGTCGTACGTGTAAAATATCACGCGTAATAATTCTACATGTTTTTAACATATTTTGCAGAAAGAGATGTTTATTGTACGTGCATCTTACGACGTGGCAATACACAGCAGCTATATCTGTAGGCGAATACGCCTACGCGTTCCCGAAACATTCCTAAGTGTTTGTAGAAGCAACGTGATTTTTATGTCACTGCTCTTTTATACGTTTCTTTCCGTTTCAGTTGCTATGACTTGCGAGTGTGGTACCGCCACGTTACAGTCTTGCGACTGCGTTAGTAAAGAGCGTGCTAAACATCTTGTATATTGTCGTACATTTGTATTTATTATAAATATGTCGTGCTGTTATTTGTAACATAGTGTTCATGTATTGAGATGTAATGTAGCGACAATGACAAAACATAGAATAGACTATCCTCATATATTCTTATAAGAAATCATTAGGGTGCTACCAGGCCCCCTTGCTAAACGAAAACAGCAGCGTTTCTAAAACGATAGAATTTCTGAATAAACAATACGATAAATAACTGCCTCCGATATACGCACCGCGATATATAATAGCTAGATTTAAAGTAACGTGCAAACAAGCATATCTTCATATGTTTGCACTTCTATTATTGATTCCTACGCGTTACTCCTTACTTATTTTCACGCGCCTTTATGTCGTTGTCTGTAAAGTTAAACGACGAAGACGAGATATTATAAAAATGAGATAACCACCGCCTAAACACGAAAGGACGATACTTTTGTCACCGTCATCGGCGAGTCGAGGGCGACGGCTACTGCTGCGAAAATTGCAGTGTGCGTATACGCACGTGTACAGAAAAACCGAGTCCCAAAACTGAAGTCGGCCTCTTCGAGGGCAACAAGATTGTTGCTGTGGGTTTAGGCGGCGTCATTGCTATCGGGTCTACTGGTGAGACAATCAGGCTCCATAAAAAAGGATTTCTTATATACCGTCGAGCGCGGACTATGCAGAGCGACCTGGTCGTTCCTTGCCAGTGTGCGTCCGCGTTTCAATGTGCTTGCTAGGGCTCGACTTCTAGGAGTCAGATTACGATCAAACGCGTGTCAAAATGAAGGGCGCGAATCCCCCTACAAGACGCACTCGGTTCCATCGCAGTAGCACTTCCGGTTCGGATTTTATCAGCGATTCTTTTAGGTAGGTAGTATACTTTCTGGAATGTGTGTTAATTTTAAGTAAGTAGGGCCGGGCAGGTTGACATATGGTCTCGGGTCGCGAGTTTCATATTTAATGGGGGGTGCGCGTGTGAACCTGTTTCAGGGAATCTGAATTGAACATCGACGGCGAGTTGATCTGACCTGGAGAATGCAGGTCATTTCCGGTCTTTGCCAATGTCGATCTTTCGAATCCGGCGATGTTGAATCGTCACGCGGACGCGGTCGCGATCTGCACGAAACGAACGCATATACTCAGCTGAGGTTCGACACGTTTGCACGAACAAGGATGCTTAGAATTCTTAGAGTAGTTTCTTAGAATTCTTAGAGTCGTTGGTCGTCTGCGTGCTATTTAACTTCTTCGATATGCATTTTTATTCCATTTTTCTGAGTCTCTTTTTGGGTTGCATGTCGAGAATCGCGAGCTTAAATTCATGTCCCTGCGACCATGGCGCCCGAAGAAAAGAAGAGGCCCGGCAAACTGTCACGAAGAGCGCAGCAACGAATGGCTGTTCATTTTTTCGGTTTACAAAAGAATGGATGGTCATTACTCTTGTTACATTGTCACTGTACTCGTTATTAGATTTGCATGCGTAGTGTTTTCAGCTTCCACATCTGGGCTCCGCGTACTTTTTTACGTAGCGTTGCGAGAACGTACGCACGGGTTGACACAGCGTTGCGGATCAAAGAAAGCGCGAGGTGATATTAGAGTTGCGAATGAAAAAGTCACGAGTTTGCATTAGCGTTGCGAAGATACGATTATCGCGATTGATTTAGCGTTGCGACGTATGAAATGTTGCGCGTATTCTTAGCATTTCTTAGTATCGCGATCCACAATTTGATTGAGATTAGCATCGTAATATATTTGATAGCGTTGCGATAATATCGATCGCGTCTTCTAATTGTAAACACCGCGATTAATCGGAGCAGCTTCCGATACACGAAAATAGTAGCTTCCATTGAATGAATTAAAATGTTAGAGTTGCGACACATTTGCATCGCGCGTGTTTAGCTTTGCAGTTAGCGTTGCGCCACGAAATGATCGCGTTTTGCACGTAGCGTTGCGTATATGATAAAAAGCCCACGATGTTCCATTGAGAAAGTGGAATTCAGTCATCGATGGACCATGGACGAGTCAACGGCAGACGTGCATTGGGCACGCTGCACTTTCGCTATTAGTGTTGCGCTTTGAGGAAGAATAGGTGCATAGATTAGTTGTTATTATTTATTAGCGCTGCGTTACAGGTTCAACGAAGCGTCCAGGGCTGGACGCTTGCGCGACATTGTCTTTTTCATTCCTCTTTGATTGAAGTTGAGTCGAGTAAAGTAGCCTTTGCAGTAAAACGAAGCACCTTTCGCGATTGATTTGTTGAATTTGCTCTTTGATTAGTAAACGTAGTATATTAGCGTTGCGAGAAACAACCAATGTTTCAATCACGCGTTCATCGGGTTTACGAGTGGATGATTGGTATTTTTTAGTGGCCCTTCTGGCTGCTCAATTCCGTTTCGTTTAGCACTCTTTGGGGCTGCTCTTTTTTCATATTTCTATTAGCGCCCTTCGTGGCGGCCTCGCGTTTATATTGCGCGTTGTTCGTCAAGCGTTTGTTATAGAAAAATACCGTTGCAAAACCTACATCGTTGCACCCGCGCGATTAGATCTCGAGATCTAATCATCTTTCTAATCGTTAATCATTAAAAAATTACATTTCGATGCCTGTACGCGTAATGCCACGTAAATGTGCAAAGCATAAGTTAATCATTTCACCAGTATAATGTATCTCTATATCGAAAACTAACACCGTGCTTCAGCAACGGTGCCTTTTATTTACGCGAAATATATAACGTATTGTATTCATTGTTACAATAAATTCCTGAGAGCGCAAACGTATAATAAAGATATATAAATAAATAAATCTTGTCGTATTTCACTAGAAAAATTGTGATAAATTGAAAACGGTCCTTCTCACGCGTGATCCAAAGAAGGAGACTCATGTGACCCCTCCCCCCTTGCCAATATAGCAGGGAAACATCGCCGCGCGCTCTTAGATAGCTACTCTTCCAAGCACTCAACCTCTCACCAAGTTTTAAGAATTTTGGATTCGTAGTTTTCTAAAAAAAAGTTCCTACACCCCCCACGTTCTTTGTTCCGTAACTACGCTTGCGACCGTGAAAAATGGAGAGCCGATGATTCTGGAGATAGAGGAAAATGTGCCCTTTAATTTGATTTCCGTTTCACGTCGATATCTCAACTCTTTCGCGAGATATGGCCGTTTAAAGTTTACTCTTATGGATAGTGCGCGCGGAGTTACGAATGACATAGTAAACATAGTAAAACTGACCTGCGTAATACTACGAATGGTGAAGGTAGTTGCGAAGTAGGTCAGTTCGCGGAGGCCCAGAATAGCGGGAAAAAATTAAACTCGTCTTTAAACGATGATATCTCAGCAACCGAAAGTCGGACTTAGGTGAAACAAAAAGCATTTTAAAGGGGAAGATTCACCAATCATGACAATGCAGGGATTTTGATAATGTTCATGCAGCTTTTCTAAACGAAGTGCTTCCCTAAAGCACTTTTCTAAACGTATCGAGATTGGGCGTCTCGATGCGTCACACGAATTTCTTTATCTTCTATGAATCGACGCACGTATCCGCATAAAACCGATTGACTATTAACCACTGCACTCCGCACTTTCACTTCTGACAGTTTCGTCCGAAGGAAACGATTAGAAGCCAAGATCTAAGTATTTTTCTAATCCTATCGAGATCGAAGGTTTGACGCATAACATGAAATTTCATATTTTTCGCGAACCGAGGCACTTATACGAATGAAACCTTGGATTATTATCCATTTCAGTCCGTACTTTCGGTTTTTGGTGGCTTCGTTCGCGTCGCGAGCTTAGAATCCGATATCTAAGCATTTTTCTAATCACTTCGAGCTCGGAGATTTGACACGTCACACGAAATTCCGTATTTTTCGCGAACCGAGGCACTTATACGAATAAAACCTTGGATTATTATCCATTTCAGTCCGCACTTTCGGTTTTTGGTGGTTTCGTTCGCGTCGCGAGCTTAGAATCCGATATCTAAGCATTTTTCTAATCACTTCGAGCTCGGAGATTTGACACGTCACACGAAATTCCGTATTTTTCGCGAACCGAGGCACTTATACGAATAAAACCTTGGATTATTATCCATTCCACTCCGCACTTTCGGTTTTTGGTGGCTTCGATCGCGTCGCGAGCTTAGAATCCGATATCTAAGCATTTTTCTAATCACTTCGAGCTCGGAGATTTGACACGTCACACGAAATTCCGTATTTTTCGCGAACCGAGGCACTTATACGAATAAAACCTTGGATTATTATCCATTTCAGTCCGCACTTTCGGTTTTTGGTGGCTTCGTTCGCGTCGCGAGCTTAGAATCCGATATCTAAGCATTTTTCTAATCACTTCGAGCTCGGAGATTTGACACGTCACACGAAATTCCGTATTTTTCGCGAACCGAGGCACTTATACGAATAAAACCATGGATTATTATCCATTCCACTCCGCACTTTCGGTTTTTGGTGGTTTCGTTCGCGTCGCGAGCTTAGAATCCGATATCTAAGCATTTTTCTAATCACTTCGAGCTCGGAGATTTGACACGTCACACGAAATTCCGTATTTTTCGCGAACCGAGGCACTTATACGAATAAAACCTTGGATTATTATCCATTCCACTCCGCGCTTTCGGTTTTTGGTGGTTTCGTTCGCGTCGCGAGCTTAGAATCCGATATCTAAGCATTTTTCTAATCACATCGAGATCGGAGTCTTGACGCGTCACACGAAATTTCGTATTTTTCGTGCACCGATGCACGTATCCGATTAAAACCGCGCGATTGTGGTTTGCTACACACCGTGGTTCCATTTTAGGTCAGCCTCGAGGGAAAGAAACGATTAGGAACCGATATCTAAGCATTTTTTCGTGGTATCGATAATGGCGTCTTAATGCGGCAGGCGTCGACCGTTACTGACCGTTACTTAGTCGTTTCCCGCGTAAAAATTGCGAATGCGCAGTCTCGTGCAGTTTCGTGCGCGCGCAGTTTAGTTTTACGTTTGACTAGGAGCACGATTGTATTGGACGACGAGAAGATTATTGTCGTTCATTGAAGGAAATATTTAAAAAAAGCTAGGTTACTGTTTCATTTATTCTAAACCTAATTCTACTATTAACTCCTTCTCTACCTCATCCGTACTTCGAAATTGCTAGCGGAGAAAAATAGACATCATAACAATTTTGCTGTACAATTGATTCGCGGCATTTTTTCGCGCTTGTACGTCTAAAATTTTGAACGCTTTAAAAAAATACATTTCGATGCCTGTACACGTAATGCCACGTAAATGTGCAAAGCGTAAATGAATACGTTCTGCAGTATAATGTATCTCTTTATCGAAAGCTAACACCGTACTACTGCAAATGTGTTTTTTATTTACACGAAATGTATAACGTATTGTATTCATCGTTACAACAAATTTCTAAGAGCGCAAAATAGCGCCCTTCTTTAAAACTGCTCTTCTCTTCAGACGACGATATCTCGGCAACCTAAAGTCGAATTGATGTGAACCAAAAAGTGGTTTAAAGGGGAAGGTTCGCCGATTATGGTGGTGCAGGGATTTTGAAAACGTTCATGCAGCTTCAAAATGGCGACGAGTTAAAGTTTGAAACGTTTTAATAGATGTTTTGGGGTTGGTCAGGAACGAGTAAAACGTGCGCTTCTCTTTCGATAATCATATTTTTTCAATAAAAAGTAGAATTTAAATGAAACAAAAAAGATTTTAAAGAGAAAGTTTCCCTATTTTTTATACGCTAAGGTGAATGCAAGAATTATAATAACTATGAGTACTACAGAGGGAGTATGAAACACTCGGATTTTTTTCGAGGTCGGTATTTCAGAGAATGTGACACGAAGTCCCATATGATGATAGGTCTATCCTGTACCTCGTCTGTGCTTTTATCATTGACTAAGACCTCGCCTGTGGTTCAAGCGTGGCTATCTACCAGCGCGAAGCTTCGGAATGGATTTTTATCCAAAAAAGTAATTGTTTCATATTCTATCTATCATGTTCTTACACAAAAGTTTCCCCGAGCTTATTAGCTACGGTTTAAGTACACTTTTAGTGCGAATAACGATTAATAATCCCTAATTTTACCTGAAATACGCGGAGCAAACTTCGAGCGACGCTCCTCCCACTTGCCACAAACGTTTAATTCATATCTCAGCCACTAATGGCACTGCAATCGTTTTTACTTCGAGTCGGCAATGTTGCAAGTGACACCAAAATGGTAAAGATGCTCCCATTTCCCCCAATTACCTCGCAAATAAATGCATCGAATGACAAAGCTATCGTCATTGACTAAGTATAGGACGTCAATGCTACATCTTATTTAGGATTAATATTCAATCTAGTCACCAAAGTTAGCAAATATAATAGCTTCATAAAGATTTTATCTTCGATGTAAATACACGGAGAATATCCGCGCGTGAAGCATTAGAACTTTTCGTCGCCTCTTTTTGTCCTAAATCTTTTTATTTTCGGGTACACGAAAAGGAAAGCGCAACGGATGCGTTCACCTGCCATTTCCCAATGCAGCTACTTTTCCTTTGTGCGCTAATGATACGGGAATTGCATAATGCAACACTAGATGGCGAGACAAACTCATCTGTGGCCCGAAAATATCAATATTTCCGAGACAATTTTGCCACTGTATTTGCCGTTGGATGCAAAGCAAATAAACTACAAAGTGTTGACCCACGCATTAAAAAACGTCTTTGCAATATGCGATAACGTATTTTGTAAACGCTTTCGGCTACGAAACGCGTCGTTTCCCGTGGCGAAGTCGGATACACCGGAAGTGACCGAAAATTCGGAGGGAAAACGATATGTTTTTCGTGATAGTTTATAATACCGTTAATCCCTGGCTAGAAATTAAATGCGAGCACACAGATTAATCGGCCGAATTTATCGCCACGTTAGAGTAACGAAAAGCGGCTCGCCTCGACATGATGAAGCGAGATAATGGCCGATGATAAATAGCGTATTCGGAATGAATTCGCTAAAAATGTAACCGCCATTTTAAAGCGTTCAAACAGCCGTGGCGGCATCGCGTTCCGACGTGTCATCGGCAAATATATTTTCCAGATCGATATAAGAGAACCTGAACGCGCGGATGGCCGTGAAAAATTTTTTAATCTTTTTCCACGCCGTTTGCGAGATAAATTCGTATAGAATTTTCCGGAGAAATTTGTCTTTCAATGAACCTGCCAGCTTGGGTATAGTCACCGTCAAAATCATCCGCGTGGCAGATGCTGTAACCACCAGCTAGGCATGTCGGACGATGCGAATCGAGCGATAGGCTTCCCGAGAAATGTGTTTCTCGCGAAAAACTGATACGATTTTGTAGATACAGCATCGCCGTGCGACGCACCGTTGCGGATTTATGAAGTACGAAGAGCTCGCTCGTAGAAGGCATCCTTCGGAACGTGTTGAACGTTTCTGTACCACTAAAGCGAGGAAGAAACCGAGTGGACGCTTCGACAGTCGCGGCCTATTAAAATATCGCACTGATTGGATGCAATTACACGTGAATGTATCAGTTTTTAGATATGATAAACACATATTTGCCATACAAAGTCGCCACGCGTGTCAGCAAATATAGCGATTATTTCGTATTCGTGACGCTCGCGAGCCACGCAAAATTCTTTGTCTCGCAAATAATAGGAGTACATAGAATTGTTATAGATAAAGATAATGAAATTCACGGCTATCGATATACATATGCACGTATTCGTACAAAATGGGAGAGGAAATAAATTTGCACTCGTTCCGTGGCCATTATTCGCTAGTCCGCGGTTTCGCATAACGAAACTGGAATCGGCATCGGCCGATATTCAATAAACTAGTATAGTTTTTTTGGCATATCTCTGTGTGTAGAATGTATACTGATTGTCATATGATGCGACTATATACTCGACACACTACGAATCCCGGAGTGGTCGCTTCGTACAGTCCCACTTGACACGAATCCCCGAAGGATCGCGAGAATTTCCATTTTGCTCTTAAAAATCACAATATTGCGCATGGGGCGTTACGAGTAACTTGTAGAGAAAAAAAAACTGACCCGATTTGGTGTATACATTAAGCCCGAGAAACGCCTCGCAACAATGTTATGGATTATCGAAAATATTATTTCTGGAAGAAAGAGCGCTACGTGTGCGAAACGACTGTACCATAGACGCCACCGGCAGCCACGAGCGGTCGCTTCAGGTACAGCCGCAACCCAAACGTCCGCGAGAACGCGTAGCCGTGAACTCGAAATAGGCTGGTTCGATCGCAAAATTATGAGCGGGGCGTCATGAGAAACTTGTAGATCGTAAAAAACTAACACGATTCGGTGTATAGAGTGTTCGTTTTTAAGGTGGCGTTGAAAAGTTATCCTACGTGGAAGTTTGGAAAAAGTAACGCATGCGGATAGGCTTTTTGGCGTGACTGTAGCAACGGACGCTACGGGAGTCCGCAGCCGGCATAGGTTCAGTTGGCAGCAGTACGCACAGCGAGAAGCACGACCATGGCAGATATCTCCAACGAGGAACTTCGTAAAGAAATCACCGGTAAGTGGTAATATCCTTCGATTTACTGAACTCTCGCCTGCCGGCAGCCTAAAACTGGCTTCATAATTACGCGCGCCGCGAATTACCCGCACAATTGCGCGTAGCAATGGGTAGGAAATCGGGCTCTTTACTCTTGCGACGTTACGACTTTAGCGCGCACGTATGTGACGAAGTGGCGTGCCCCACGCCGGCCATTACATTCGTTGTTCGCCGTATTTCCACCTACGTACAACATCAACGGAACGTTGTATCGGTAAACCGTCCCGTACAAACCGTTCGTGGATTTTTTCTAAAATTTAACCGCGCCTTGGCAAATCCTCGGTTTTTATTCGGTTCTCTAGAAACGAACGCTTTCCTTGTCCTTGTCCCGTAGTATGCTGTATGACGCGTCTAGCTGTGGTGGCGCGCGCCCGAAGCCATCGCACGCTTCGTATCTTGCTCTTTCTCTCATCTTTAACGCGTCTTTTGCGTCGTGAAAAGCCGCACGTCTTCCTTACCGTGGACCGTGCCCCCGTTTTCAACAACATTTCAACACGATCCTGCTTTTATTCTTTTTTCCTTTTCCCCCCGTCCCGTTTTAACTCTCCCTGTATTCCGTGAATCTGCTCTCGCCGTGTCGTAGTTGCGCCGTGTCCCGTTGCCGCGAATATTCTAAGGCCGCTGCTTTCCACCTTTTCCCGCCGACCCAAAATCTTCGCCGTGCTCGTCGTTGATCCGTAACGTTTATCACGGCGTTTCAAATTTTCCACGTTCGAGTCCGTTATTTGTCCGGCAACGAATTTCAAACGACGCCAACCGAACGGAACCCCTGTTGTGCGCGGCGTTTATACGTGGGTGAACTTTTAGCAATTTTCCGAGGCTCCACGGGCAGATGTATCCTACGATCGATCGGTTCGTGCAAAGAAAGCGGTTTTACGAATACGACTAAATTGCTGCATTCTCGTTGGCGGGTTTACTTTCAGAATATTTTCCCCTCGAAGATAGAAGGTGTAATCGGTAACCGGCACAATGAACCAGCGGCCATTTCTGTTCAATATTTACTAGCCTGCTGACGCGGGAAACTACATCGTGCCACATTCTATCCCTCGTACATTCTATCTTTATTTAAGTAATCTGCCGAGTTTCGCGATAAAACCTGATTTATTCCTCGCTAATGGGAATTATCGTTTTGCGTATATTCGAACAAATTTTTCTCTACTCGCTAGCCGATACGCGCGTAACGCGGAGAATGGAAAAGTAAGTTTCACGAAACGAATCGGAGACGACGCAAACAAATTTGCTCGCATTTTAATATCTTAGGCATGGAAAAATATTGAAATATTTTTTTTTATTATTATTATAGCTATCCTGAAGGAAGCGGACCTCACTACTATGTCTGCTAAGAAAGTGAGGCTACAAATCGAAGGAAAGCTCGACATAGATCTCACCGAAAGGTAACGCCTATTCAACGTTAAATAATTTTTTTTATTTCTTTACTTTTGACTACTTGTACATTTGTCAAATAAAAAAAGAATGGAACTGTGAAATTTAATAATAAAATTCGACCGAGTTTTGGATGCAGCAGGCACTCTTTCAGTCGAACTGACTCTAGAGTTAGTTTTCCTGTGTCCTAAATAAAAAGAAGGATCTCTGTGTGGAATAGATTCTCAAAATTACCACCTCGTTCCTCCTTCGACATTTTCTCCTTCTCTCAATTTTTGTTTCACTTGGTAGTCGAGGTAATTAAATTTCCTTGCATAGATTCGCGATATTTCGTGTTTTCTTCGTTTTTTCTTCGTTTTTTGGCAATACTTTGGAGTCTTTTTGCAAAAGTAAGAAAATATAGGAGCAAGATGGAATGGAAGCATGGATAATTAATAATAATAATAGTATTTCCTAGTTTCATAAAATTGGTAAACGTTGAAGGAAAAGGCAATATAAAAAATATTTGAGTTTAACATAAATTTGACCCATTTTCCTACAACGTTTTTAAGTATCAAAAAATCTGTAAAAGAGGAATGCTTCAGCTACTAGAAAAATGAGAAACAGATTGTTAATTACAAAATTGATTAAATTCACTTTCGAGATAACAAATAAATGATCCTTAAGGATGCAAATAAAATGGGATTTGCTGAAACCGTTTCACTATTTTGACTGCCAGGTGCAAAAATACGTAAGTTGAGCTACTTGTGCGCAATACACTTTGTAATCGACAATATCGATCTTTTGTATTTGTTTTTCGAGTTTTGTATTTGATAACTTACCCAAGTCCTCTCTTGCATTGTATTGCAAAAGAGTTGACTCAGTTTTCCCTTTGAAATCTAATCTTTCGTCTAATCACAATCGTGCCTTACCGATTGTCCACAGGAAAAAAGAGGTGGACAGTTTGGTCATGGAGTGTTTACAAGAGAAACAAGACGGAGGAAAGAAGAAGAAGAAGACCGCCAGCGAAGAATCCGAAGAAGGTGAGGAGGAAGAGGAGGAGGGATCCGAGGAGGAGGAGGAAGAGGAAGAAAAGAAGCCAGCCAAAAGAAGTCCGGCAAAGAAAGCAATGAACAAACGCAAGAAGGGAGGATCCTCCGACGAAGAGGAGAGCGCGAGCGACGACGACGCTAGCGACGAGGAATACAGCCCAAAGAAACCAAAGGCCACTCCTAAGAAAGGTATCATCAACATCATCCTCATCCCGTTGGAAAAATTTCCACGCACACTTCAACCATTCGCGAACCAGCTGAATAGAGGTCGCGCCTCGTGAAACATATTGGGTTTACTTTATCCTGACCTTCACCAATCTACGAACATATTTATTTTTTTTTATGCATTTAACGGGTCAAGGCCGTTTAAGTCGCAGCAAATGAAAAGTATAGTCGTATGGCAATAAATACGGTATATATATAAAGTAGAAAATAATAAAGAAATATATGGAAAATAGGATATATAAAGATTGTAACATGCGAGTACTCGAAACTTAAGAGCTGAATCTAAGAACAAAAAAAAAACAAGTATTATTCATTTCTTATCGAGTATCGAAAGTGATTTCGAACGATTAACTCCTGATCGTGCAAGAGAGTTAAGAATCGAATTTAATGGCATCGAATACTAAATCAATAATAATCGTTCAGTCGATCGATTATAATATCCTATTTCAGCAGGTGTAACGCAAATTTTCTTCCGTTATTATGAAATTGTGCAAAGCTCAATCTATTTTAATGACGTCATCGACTTCCTACGTAAAGATTGCAGTAGAATTGTCAAATACACGAATCGTGTAAAGGCCCCGATGTGTAAAATGTTACAATTCAGTCCCGTATAGTTCGCGGAAGGAAGGTCGTTCTGACTTTTAATCGCGCGTTTTTTTTTCTTTTTTTACACAAGCAACCAAAGCTGGAAAGAAGGGTAAGAAGAAGGGCAGCGACAGCGACAGCGACGAAGATTGGGGCAAGAATAAGAAGGCCCAAGGCGGCGGAGCGAAGAAAGGCGCTGGGGTAAAAGGTAAGGGTGGGTACACTCGCGCGATCACACTATCTCCGGAGCTCGCAGCAGTGGTCGGCGCCGAACAGATGGCTCGGCACGAAGTCGTCAAGAAAATCTGGAGTATCATCAAAGAAAGAAATCTTTATGTAAGCATCTGCATGCGGCAAGCCGAACTTTGCACCCTCTCTCTTGCACACGCCGTCGCGCGTGCAGCTAATTAGTAATTCTAACGTGTATATGCATTCGCTTCGTTACAGGACCCGAAGAACAAGCAGTTCGCAATCTGCGATGACGAGTTACTGAAAGTAATTGGAGTAAAACGTTTCAGAACTTTCGGTATGATGAAGTACCTCAAAAACCACTTTGTAGATTAAGTCATCCTCGAGCCCCGCGCGATCTCTGACAATTTATAAACATTGTATAACACATATTCCAGGATGCAGAAGCGCATCTCTCCATCTTTCTCACACGAGACATACATAAATATACATACATACATACGAACACAGAAAACATATTTCCCTGCGACTTAAGATTTTTAGCCATGTTTACACCATTCCGACGAACTCTGTTGTCCATGGTAGCTGCTTTCACCACCACCCCCCTCTATTCGATCTATCGCTAACACGTAGCATCTTCATTTTTTATGGGCATTATTCGATGCGCGGCTTTGTTAAACATTCCGTTTAAAGGCTGCACGGAATGAGTACGTAAATGATGACCCACAAACAGGGATTGAAAAGGTTCTAAAAATAGCTCTGTTAATAACTGTTATATAAAGCTTTTGCCTGAAACAGTTACGAACAACCCAAACGATGTTGTAACTGCGCTACGAGTGGGAAAAAGCTTCCAATCGATACCATTTGCGCTTACGATTCTCTACAACCGATGTTACGTCGGTTTTGGAACCCTTTTGTTCGTTTGCAACGCATTCCTGGACGTTTTTTTTTCAAGTGCCGCAATTCCTGTGATGAAGAAGTCTTTCGACTGTTGGAGGGATGGAAGGAAATAGTCTGATCAAAATGGCGCACACGTGATTCATTGCGGAATCACATTCGAGCTTACCAATCAGTGGTTCGAAAAATAATGTAAAGGGCGATGAACATCTGTTGCAACACGATATATAGGCAGCATTTTGTTTCCAAGTGGTATAAATTCATTTACTTTTCACGCACCGAGACGTTTAAGGGATTAAAAGAAGACGGAAGATTGATGTGTAATTAAGGGGGACTTGGACTTGTACCACTTCA
Source organism: Eucera pruinosa (assembly GCA_028830335.1). Lineage (NCBI taxonomy): Eukaryota > Metazoa > Arthropoda > Insecta > Hymenoptera > Apidae > Eucera > Eucera pruinosa. The sequence goes on from JAMYCR010000006.1 coordinate 19,947,632, forward strand.
AAAGAAAACGGCTCAGTTTCGGAGCCGAATCGACGTTGATTCGGATGGAGAATTGTGAGCGCGATCAGTATGGATTGGAACCTTCTTTTTGCATTTGCAGCAGTCGCGAAATCGTTCAGGTGTTCTTCGTAATTTTCGGGCGAGTCGGAACCAGTTTTCTAACAGCTTTCGATCCCCGCGCGCAAGTAGGAATCCACGGGTAGGTTCGGTCAATCTGAGAACGATGTAAAGGAAACAAAAAAAAAAGAAGATATAGGGAAAGGCTGGTACCATGGACGGCGCGGATGATTTCGAAATGTGGAAAACATTAAAGTGGCCGATAGTCAGTAAGCTGGTTTTAAGTAAGTGTATCTCAGAATTAATGTTTTATCGTTTGCCTGGTAGTTCTCATCAAAATAGCCCCCCCCTCTCTTTTTTTTCCTTCAAGCATGAAAATACAGTGTGCCATGTTGCGTGGCAGTGAACAAATTTTAAAAATCACCGTTTTCTTCTTTTTTTTTTATATATACACATACATACACGCGCAAGTGTAATATTTTATTACATGACGTTGAACGATCGAAGGGAAGAAGTTCTCGACGATATACCGATGCGAACGATTATTATTATTATTATTATTATTATTAATATTGTTAATGTTAATTTTGTGTTGTCGTTGCTTCTAAATCGCGAAACTGCCGCTCGCCAGTACAACACACGATATTTTCATCCTCTTTATTTTTAACGATTCCTCCGGTTACTTTTTCGACAGTGGATGCGTAATAAGAGAGACAAATAATAATGATTCTGTCAAGGAAAAGGAGAGATAGAGAGTGAGAGAGAGAGAGAGAGAGCGAACGAACGAGAGAGAGAAAGAGAAGATATGTGGTAAGAAAAATTTAAAGAAAACGAAAACGAACAAAAAAACGTACGGTAAAAATTTAGAGAAAGACGGTGCAAAAGAAAAATCTACATCCTGTACCTCTTCTGTATAATAGTTACATCATACACTGAAATTATTACTAAGCAAAATTTAATTGTATTATCGTGTAATTACTAATTATTGTCGTAATATAGGTTTCTTGGTGTAAAAAATTGACCTAACTCTTAAGACTTAATGGTAAAGTGATGTATTCAGTGAAGGTACAATGTATGCATATTAAAAAAGAAACAAAAAAAAAAGAATTGTAACAGTATGCGCAGCACTTGCGCAATGTTGAACTGTAGAAAAATAAGATACGCCGATTATGGTGGTTGCGAGGTACGGACTTAATTCTGGTGTGGATAAATTCATACATCGATGTGTGGAAAATGTCGTGTATTTTGAATATAAATTAATGAATGCTGGCCTAAATTAATGGAAGCCACTATTAAGAAATCATTGCAGACCGTGATGCGAAACGAAAACGAAATGAAAGAAAGAAAAAAAAACAACATAATAATAATGATATTACAGCACGAAGATTAAAGATGAACATACAACACGTGTAACGCGGAATAACAAATTGTAACGACTTGTCTTTTTTTTTTTTCTTTTCTTTTTTCAAAAGGAAGAATATTGCGGATGTGCCCTGATATTCTGTGAATGTATTTGACAATTTCATTAAAAGATATTGCTTTCATTTTTTTTTTAAGTGTGTGTGCCCAATTGAAGATTCATTCTATCGTGGATATATCCTCGAATCGTCTCCTATCCAGTTCACGTTCATCCCGTTCGAGTATCCTGTGTGCAAGTTTACCCGCTGCCAAGCACTAAAAAATACTCATAAATGTTCGAGCTCGTCTTCCATGAAAGATAATACGTGCTGATTGCGATCGTGCCTCCCACGTAGTCCAAAGATGTAAGTTAACAGTTTCTTTGTGTTCGTATGGTTATCTCTCCTCGTTTGAACTTCTTTATCCCGAGGCGGAGCTGCTTGCACGTAAATGCCGTATCGGAAGTTGGACTTGTACGTTTGCGTGCTGCGCGTCGTGCATCGACTTACGCTAGCCTGCAGGCAAACCAAACGTCGCGTCGTCGTCCCTCCCTTTCTATCCTTAACTAAACGTCGCCTTCTTACCAACTGCAACGCTCTGTTTCTCAGCTCCCAGATATTCGACGAGTAATTCTTGTCGATGAAAGGTGGAAGTATGTGCAAATCCGTTTGCACCATTTGATGCTGGCAGGTTTTCAGCTGCGGCCCTTCCTCGGACAACCTTAACGCATTAATGGTAATAAACGTTCACGGTTTAATCATTACTAGATCGGGGTTTTTTTTACGCGTTTCATCTTTGCGCGATCAATCAAAATATTCGTGATCGTTTAAGCTTCGATAGAGTGAATTGTCGGAGAAATATCTAACCGGCGATTGGCATATTTCATTCCTTTGCGGGTTGAAATTGAAAGTCTGATACTTTATATGGGCCACAGGGAAATTAAATATATTAATCACGAATTTTTAATTTAAGAAGCCCAATTTGTTATTTTTCGATATAAGTTATATTGTCATTGGACTGCGGATTTCTATGTAAATTCGTATTTTCATAATCACGTTTAATTAAACGGAGCTGAAATAGAAATCTGTTCCTCCGATGCTGGCGTGCTTTCGCAAGAACATAAAAAAATTGTTAACCCAACATTGACAATCATTTTTCTAGGCCATTGTATCTACTAAAGCTTTTTCTAAGGCTCTTAAGCATTTAAAAAAATCTACAAAAATTCAGTCTCCAAAATATCGCCTAATAATAGCTTTCACTCGTAAATGTCATATTTTTTTTTTTTAGTCAACTGAAACCTAAATTAAGGTACGCGCATATTTCACAAGACGTGTGCTTTTAACACTAGACGTGTTAACAAATTTTTATTCGAATCCCATTTCTGCAAAAGTGTTCCCAAAGACTTTGCATAAAAAATTCGCAGCCCAATAATAATTAGCAGTCTACTTCATTGAAGTAGCACCGGGTACTTACACCTCTTGCGATTGCAGAGCCTCAACGTCGTCGCGTACTTGAAACAAGTACACGTATTCGAGGTGATTGCGTACGAAATCGAGGGCCTGGTAAATGTGCCTGCGACACACGGTCTTTCTTTAGGAATAACACCATTTCTATACGTGCTTGTTCGAAGATATGTGTACCTGTCCGGATTTCGCCCGAATTGTTGGGCCGCCGCGGCGGAGCTGAACACGTAGTATTTCCCTCTCCATTTCGCGACACCGTTGTTCGGATTCCCCGGGATCAGAGCTCCGTATCCGCTAGCGAATTTCCACGCGCAAAATCCTAGAAACTGATAAGGACGTACATTAGCCCAGGTAAGGGTTCACGTTTCTCCAATTCCGATATCTCCGGCGGGCGCAATTTTACCTCCAAATTGATGTTCTCGAAATCTTTGGTTTCGTTCGGATAGTAAATAGCGCACTCGCCGCATTCGCCTGAAATAATTCGCGTGCAACTCTGTACTTTGCAATTCCTTTCTAATTTAACGTTTGCGATGTAAATCTGCGCGATCGATTCAATTACTTATCGGCTCGCCCATCGATCGTTCCAATCTCTCCGCGTCCGTGAAAACTTCTTCGGTGGACAGCATGTCGCTCAGTATCGTCTCGTTGTACACGTTCACCGTCTGCAATACATCGTACACCTCGTTTCACTGTTCGTTAATCCTTCTTCGAATTTTTTGAGGGCTGCAGAGGCCCACGCGAATTCGAATACAAATACGTTTTAACCCATTGCGCTACGATTATTTTAGTGCCAATTACTATTTTCTTATTGATTATACGTACAAGTTATTCATATGTTACGGGCAATTTTTATTCGATTACTTCCAATCTGATAATACGGAGCTCAAGGTACAGTTCAAATTAAGTTGCATCCTCGATAGTAGACGTTTTTGTCGAATCTACGCCGTAATTCGTAGAATGCGCGTGACTCGTTATCGTAGGCCAATTAGCGTTAAAGGGTTGAATATAGTTACCCTTGCACCGAGATTTTGCAGTTCCCAAAGGAAGTTGTTGATGCTGCTCAGCACTATCACCTCGTCCTGCAGTCCCATCCATATATCGGCCAAATCGATGAATTGCGGCTAAATAAGTTGCCAAATTTCAACGTTAAATTCCCCCTTTGAAATGCAGGCAAACTCGCAGAAAAAGGAGGTGAAATTCTTACGTAAACTTGAACCGTGGGAATCGCGGTCCTGTATCTTACGGTGTCGTGAAGTTTAAACAGCCGTCCCTGAAGACGCTCCACAAGATCTTTTATCTCCTTTTCGCTGCAATCCACGTCGCTCAGCAGTTTTCTAAGATCGAAAGAATTGCGATTTTCAAGTGCCCGGTAAAGTACCCAATAATTATCGACGTTATCCATTATTTTAATCGCAAATTATCGTTCTAGTTTAAAATTATCGTCATCCGTGATTTTTCTTATAAACCACGCCCAATTGTTATAAGGACAGCTCAACTTACTAATAATTGAAATCATCCCTTTTATCTTTTTCGATTTATACGGGTCACTTAATTAGTTTGTACATTTATGGTGACACAATAAACGTCTCCTTTAACTTAAGCGGAATCGACGATTAGACTGCAAGTTTATAGTTTCGCAGTCATTTTGCAGGTCCTTTAAGATCCCTAATATTTTTTACCGTATAACTACGTATAATTAGATGGCCTGCTGCAGACGATCAGCATATTTGCAATAATAATCAGCGTGAACAAATTGCTGCATACGTTTCTTATTCGGATCCTAGTTTAGAACATTCCAAGACGTCGCCTGAATTTTATCGCAGACTATTTCAAACTCTTTACCCGCTCAAAAACGCGTTTGTCGCAAACGACTGCTATTTAGAGAGTGACCCCGTTCGCGGGGTAAGGGTTAAAATGATAGAAAACCTATCAGGCTATACAACCTGACATAAATTTCTTGCTGCCTGCACGCGGTCAGCATCTCGATCGCCCAGCTAGCGTTCTCCTCGGTGAAAACTCCGTACGGTATTATTTCTCTGATAAAGCATATCTTTTCGACAGCCGCTGTAAATCTGTATATTTTCGTCATCAATTGCTCGAGAAATTCCATGATCGAATCGCGGGTTCTTTTTATAGCCTTGTGCAAGATGGCCGGCACTGAGGAAGGAAGCATTTCTCATTAGCGATTCCGCTTCACCGTAATGCGCCGTTCATTCTAATATTCGCCAAGGACTCTCACGATCGTCGATGCCTTCTCCTCCGCGTTGACAATCCCTGTTAAACAAACGTATTCCCGCTACTATGCACATCAATTCCATCAGTTGCTCCTCCTTCTCGCGTTTAGACATCTTCGCGTACTGCTCCAATTCCAGCGGCTGAAAAACGCTTTGCAACGCCACTGACACCTCTCTGAATGAGGCAAATATTTGCATCCGGCTATTATTATTATTCGGCACCGCGGCGAACAGCGTAAACGATTACCTAAGCACGGAGGGTACCGTAGGATTGCCAAGGCCGCTTAGAAATGTAATAACTACCAGCATCTTTTGATACAATCGTTCGGATTGCTGCGTGCTGGCGATTTTCTCGGTCTGACAAATTTCGCCCACCATCGGGCTGGTCCTCTGATGCAAACGAAGCCTGTGCCGCTTAACAGTTTCGTCTGTGCAAACGAAAAATATTTAAACGCGTCTCGCTGCTAATCGTCTCGAGTGTTTTTAATCCTTCGACTGCGCCGCGATATTCGCCACTTGAAGGATACGTAAAAATATCCGGATAATTCGGGTAGTTCGGGTAATGATAGTAAGAGGAAAAATTCTTTAAATTGTGAGAGAAACTATGTCTCGTTACGTTCGTTATTACGTTCGATTAATTAAAAGAAATATTTTCTTGAAGACATCTATGCACGATTGAAATCTCTAATTATATTCGCTGCTTCGAGATCGTAAGGGACTTTGACTATAAAGAATTCGTATGTTCAATGTTGCAATAATAATCTCGCTAATTATTTCGAGTAAAATCGAATGATTCTCCTCGTCTATTCGCCGTTTTTCTCGATATTTAATCAATTCTATTAGCTATACTAGGGTATCCGATATTATTTGATTCCATGATTGCGCGAATAATTCGGTAAGTCAGACTTGGACGGATTATTTGCATAGTTACATGCTTAGTCAGATTTAGGAATAAGCTTCTCGAACTTCTCACGTCCAAATTTAATCGAGGATCATCTGAACCGTGCATTTACGCCATACGCGTATACATTTATAGACGAAGGGTGCACGGATTTTGCAGTGAAAGGGTTAAACTTCGTTTTCACCTCTGTCGTGATAGTGTTTCGCAAAATATAGTTGGCTTTTCAGTATCGTTAAGCTCGGCTTCTCTTGGTCGCATATCTTCTCCACTATTGCCAGAACAATTTTCTCGCCACTCTCCTCGTCCTCCGCTTTAATTTCGTACACCGGATTTAAATGAAACAAAGTGAGCTACAACAGCGTAAGAAAAAAAAGAACACTTAGGGTATTAATCATCTAGGTTAATTAACGCACGTACCAGAAACGATGCAAAATCTTTGGTCGCGTCGACGTTGCGTTCCTTGCACGCGACCACTATTCTTTTTATCAATTCTCTTCTCCAATTCTCCATAATCGAAGCCGAAATCTAATTGAGAGGCACGGTTTTCGATACTTCCAGTCGCCGTGGGCCGCGTGCGTTAACTTTTCGCCGTGCAGTTTGATCGATACTTTGGAATATCTAACATCTGCGGTCAAACCCTTTATCCAACGTATTATTTCCCAACGAAAGCGAGTATCTTTCACGAATATTCCACATCGGGAACGATCATAAATGATTCCCTTTAATCTCCCGATTATTCATATTTAATTATTGCGCTCGGGAGATCAGCCGCCTTTTTCATATACTTTCGCGCCTCACTTCTCGTCGTCGCGTCTTCGACGCGTATTTCCCGTCGTTAATAGCCGTTGATCGATCGCTCGTGTTCGCAGAGGTCAAGGAGAAAGCAATCGACGCCGCGAGAGCAATTATCGAGGCGTTGAAAAAAAAAGAAGAAGAAGAAGAAGTCGGAAAGCATTGCGAAACGCGCGCAAGATAGAGGCAATTCGGGAATTTGAACGGCTGGCGAAGTGGCGCGCTTGGCATTCGGGCAATCTCGGCGGCGCTCGGTAGGTTCGATACGATGGCTTCGGATTTTGGCCACGGTGCGAGCTCGGCGGAGGTGTCGCAACAGTGAAAATCGGCCGAGCAGTCGGGTTGTGAAGCCAGTACGGTGTGGTGTGCGCGTGACGATAGTAGATAGAGAGCACGGTACACAAAAGACGCGATAGCTGGTTGTCATGACGTTCGCGTGAGCCTCGTGTATTGTGATTCGCCACCCCGAGAAACATGCCGAGTGATATCTGGTGTTCGAATTCGCGGTGTGCCGTCGGTGGTGTGACGATGCGGTGCAAGTTGGTGCTGGTTTTCGTGCTACTCGCCATTCTACCTGACGTCTACACCGAGAGCTATGGTGAGTCGCCAAAGTGTGTCTGTCTCTTTTAATACTCGCGGGGCAGGTCGATGAGTCCTTTTGCAATCCGACGTAACGCGTATTTTTTTCATTCACTCTTTTCCCCTATTTCCCGTCGCGTTAACGTTTCTCGTATTCGTTCCGCGTTGCGTGACAATTAGCGCGTCGTGTCTCCTAACAAGTGAACGTAACGAGTATTCGACATTGTTGCACGTTAGCGAGTGAAATACGTGCGCATTGTAACGTCTAAAAAGAGCTGGAGAGCCGTAGTTCGCGTAAACTATTTTCGCGATCGCCCGTGCCAGTGTTAATCGAACTAATAAAAGTCCATTTATACCATCCGTTTTTATCGCGAAACGGTTTTTCGGCGCGATTCGGAGTTCAAGCGAACAATCATTTTTTCGTGGGAACAGAAATTTTTGTATATAGTTTATATATAACGTTGCGATTCGTTTCATACGTACGTACGACTAGCATTTTTCTTAGACGCAAAAGTTTCGCGTGAGATAGTTTAAGTCGATTCGAAGTCGTCGAACTCAAATGGAGCATCGTTTTAGATCGCGCGCTTCTTTGACCATTTTTAACGGCGCGATAATTCCAATCTTCTTTCGTTTCCCGGCTACTCGATGCACTCACGAGTTTCGGAGAACCCACTTTTTTTTCTTTTTGATTTTTGGGTAAACATTTGTGATTGAGTCGCGAAGAAAGTACATGACTAATCGTAAACAATTTTTACTGGAATTTGGGACGCGCTGAGTCGCGACACTTTTTGCTACGATTACGCAGCAATTCGCTCATTTCGCTCTACTTAATTGCTTTATGTAAACGCGTACGTGTAATACGTAGACGTATGAATTTACAGTTGCTCGCAAAACTATTCGACCGCATGGGTATATTTATCAATAGAATTATCGAAGCGAACGAAACGATCCACTCGTAGTTTCTCATGAACATTGTATAAATTCACCGGGACACAGTTTTCCAAACTCGTCGTGCTTTTTCTATTAAGAGAATAGATAAAGATTCGTTTCCACTCGGTTACAAATTAGATACTTGCAAAAGTTTTGATAGGTTCCATTGCAAATGGATAGGTCGTATTCTTTTAGTAGAAATCATCTATTTAACCCTTCTTCAGATTATCGTCGACACAAATTCGAACTAAGTACACTTTAGAGGGTGTTAATGTAGCTACTTGAACATTTATGCGATCTTATGTTGTCTCACCAACTTCTTAACGCTGCGAAGCAATTAGTTTGCACTTATTAACTCGGTAGTAGACTTAAAAAGAAAGCTGAAGTGTGGAACTAAAATTGGATATCTAAAGGAGGATTAATTAATCGAATAGCCGGTGCTATTTTGTCGATCAATTTTGAAAATAAATTTCGCGTTATTTTTCATCGTCTCCTGGCACAATTATTATACGCGCTGCTCAGAAGCAAAATTAATTATCTACCAAAAGTGAATGAAATTACCTTTGCGAAATACAACTTTCATTACCTATTGGAGTAACAAAATTCGGATGCTGTAAAGAAGTACAGTTAATTGGTTTGACTTCTAAGAGGTCCGTAGTGTTTATTAATTTGTACGGGAAAACAAACCCATTAATAACAATGATGTAACTTCAACGCAACAGAGAAAATCGAGGAAATTTTACACGTTTCATCGACATACATGTTTACTTATAACAGCTTGTAGGTGTCTATTACGTAGAATTTGCTAAGTATCTAATGTGGTCGAATACTTTTCACGATCGGTACGTATACAGCACGATTTTAAAGTTGCTTCGATGCACGCGTTTCATTCGCCTAGAGACGATCGCTTTTCGTAGCGTCGGAAGGAGGCGAAAGCAATCGGAGCAAGTTATGGTCGAAGTTGACGTTTATTATTTATATGAAATTGACGGGGGAAGTTGCGCGGATGCGATATATGCTCGTATCGCGAACCACGCGAGGTCTGAGCTTTCGAGTGGCCAAACAATGCGAGCCTCTTAACGAGAATGCTCGTATAGTCTATTAATAATACGCACATTAACGCGAGACTGCGCTATCGTCGCATGTTTCTTCGACAAGAATACTACAACACACCTTAACGAAACGATGCAGCGTACTTCTGTCTTTATTCGTCTCCTGTTAGTATTTATGTATGTTCGATCTGCTTCGTCGTTTGGGCGTTTGCTTTTGTTTAAGCGTCTCCTCTCGTTGGACAAAAGCGCAGAGAGGCAGCTGCTTATCAATGCTCGCTTTATCGGGATGATTAATTGCAGCCGTGAATTCGAAAATTGTTCACGTCCGCCAAGAAACGATCTCAGAAGAGCCGGTGCTCTCTTTGTCTGTTGCTCTACGAATTTTTCAGTAGCTGTACGCGGTGGCAAAAGCCATTGTTACCTGCTCCAATCGTGTTAGATGCGAAATATTAAAATATTGCGTGGTACTTTCGCTTGCTAAAAGATATTAATGTGGGTGAATTCAATTTTGTTCTAAATATCGCAAGTACTTGTTCCCCTTCGTCTACAATTTGCGTTACGAGTCTAACGTTACGCGGCTTTAAGGCAAGGGGTTAACGAACTCTTCGTTTCTTGTAAATATCAATAGAAGCGTCTTTAAAACCTTTCGAGTACTACGAACGCGTGTATCTATTTTGCAAAGCGACGCGAATAAAAATTGTCCTACTACGATATCTCTAATATCCGAGTATTGTATAATAAACAAGTATAACAGTGACTTTAATCAGTGTCTACGTTTAAATCGAAACAGCTCCACAATTCGAAGGGTTAAAAACTAAATTTTCCATCGTCTTAAATGTCTAAACGAGTCGAAAGGAGTCGTATCTGCAGTTCATGCGATATTAGATAGCGGATTTTTGCACTGTTTTGGAATTCCCGGCTCCAATTATCGCCACGTTGAAAGCAAAGAAGCGTGGAGAATTTCGAAGCAGCGAGAAATTGATCTGCTCTCGGCATTTCGGAAGGGAAATTGGTCGGTCGGGGAGGGATCGATGAAGATTTACGAGCAAAGCGTACCGCGTAAATAGGCAATAGCAGCGAGCGTGTCGACGATTTATGGGGATCGGGTTTAATCATTTATCAGGATACGATGCGTGTAACGAGAGAATAATATCGCTCCTCCGTATAATGCACGTGTGTAACGTTTAATGCTTCTTCGATTCCGTTGCTTTCCATTCGCGGGAGCACAATCGGGATCGCGTTATTTTAAACCCCTGCGGCTGTATCGATTCTACTACGCGAACAGTTGGGCAACTAGATCCTTGAATACTCGGTAATTGATTGGCAGACTGCGGATGTTTACGCAAGCTCTTATCTTTCCAATGGGAATTAAGGATACTCGCGTGCACTTTGCATCGGATTGTAAAGGAAAGTTCGCGTTGTTTTTTCCTTTCTTGCGAACGATAAGAGACGACGGAGAAGCTTCGCGCGAATGGAACCGTGAAGCTTCACACAAATGCAAGTAACATCGTAAAGAAAGTTGCGTTTAAATTAGCAATTCTCCTGGCCACAGAAAAATCCGCAAGCCAAGAGGTTAATCTTCCGTCTGCTCGAGTGCATATTTAAATTTCAATTTAATTTGATCCGTGTATTTAACGGGCATAATCCTTTGTATATACAGAAACGTGTAAATGCAAAAGTGCACGCAGGAAACGAACGAGAATTTTACACGATACAAGAGTGTAATGCAAAAAAGGAAATTTCATTTCTTCGGTTAAAATTTCATGCATTAGGCTAGCTTACAAAAGCGTGCGATCCTCTTCAAATTGGCGTAACGTTGAAGAATCATTCATCCGAGTAAAGGGAATCATCTTCCAATTCGATTGAAGAAACGACGCGAACTTTCCGTTTAACCCAATGCAATTTACATTGTCGAAGTAAGTCTCGCAGAAGAAATGCGGGTCCGATTGCTCCCCTTCTGCGACACGATTACAAAACAAATAGGTCGTGCATTGTATTCGCATCGTTGACCGAAACGTTGCCAACCGTCGAGGGGAATAGCATCCCTCTCGCCCCTGTTATCGTCCAGTTCCGCGTAGCACATTTCTGCCCGCGTAAATTTGTCCGAGAAGAACACGCGAACATTCGCGATCCATCGACTAGCAAGCGTACACAGAGAGCTACAAGTTAAAATTTTCCAACCGCAAAGAGAAACGGACTTCGAAGAAGCATTTCGCGTTACGGCCGGGACTCGGAACAAAAACGAACGCCGTGAAGCGCACTGTCGAGGCCGTGCCTTGAGAGAGAGAGAGAAAGGGCGAGCAAACGGTTGACTGGCTGCTGCAAGACATTGTTCCTCAGAGTTACAAGCTCGTTGCATCTGCGAAACAATTGCACGCTAACGAATCCGTGGAGCCCTCTCGAACAGCCTCGTCCTGCTTTCCTAGCAAAACAGAATTCCCCGGCCCCCGTTATATTTCCTAAACACAAGCGGCACAGAAACGAGCTTTACGCTCTCGACGGGAAAAAGGAAAAAAGAAGGAAAAGGGAAGGGGGGGAGCAAAGCAACAACAACGGCTCAATTATTCGTAGCAGCTCGCGATCTCGCGCGTCGCGTCGCGTCGCGTCGTCGTGCGTTCGTTATTTTCTCGTCCTTCTTAGAACGTTCGCCGGTCCGTGAAGGCACTCGTCGAGAGTCCTTGAGAGTTTTGCCCGCAGCTCGCCGTCGACTCGACGCGCGACCATTGCTACAGATTTTGCGCTACCATTCGAACACATCCGTTCGGCCAAACAACGCCACTCCTCTTCGTCCCAGTACCACGGCTCGCTATTATGTTTACACGTTTTTATTGTCCCTCCCCGAGAACTGGCTGGTGCAAACCGGTGTCGCAATCGCTTCCCTTCTTTCCTTTTTGCTTTGCATCTCGCGCCGACGATAATCCTTGTCCCTCTTTTCTTCGCCGCCCGTTTTTTTTCTTGGCGCGTTTTCCATGCCGCGCGCGTAATAAGCGCGTTCGCGCTACGGAAGATTACGCATCGATACGAATCCACTTCAGAGATTAACCCTTTCGCCAGTAATCGAAACGACGATGAGCTGCAATTCAGCAATTGCTAGGCGATAGATACGAAGCTTAGAAGAGAAGGTTGTAGATTCTACGCGTTTCTATTTATCCATTACGGACAGGGAAAAGATTTTCTAACGGGTTGATGAATTTATTGGATCGAAACATCAAGATTTCTTTCGAGCAGGAATTCTTATGTTCCGTTGTTTGGCAGCGTTAAACAGTGCGGAATAAAAGAAAGTATGTTTAAGGCAGGATAAATAGTAGAGATCGTTAAAAGTAGATGTAGAAATTAACAGAAGAAGTGGGTTACTCATTGGTACACCTAACGTATGTAAATACATATTCAATGGTATTGTTACGTATAGTGTAATTCAAGATATGAAATTTAAGGGGCTTTATTCGACGCTCTACTCGAGTCTCTTTTTTATTAAATTGCGAATGGATTAAATATCAGCTGTACCAACAAATAATCTACCTTTTTCGTTTAACTCGGCATCGATTTTCACAAAAGCAAATGACTACTCTGTCTTAAACGTAGCTGCTGTTACTCTTTAACGCTTAAAACAAGTTATAAGATTCCTGCTAGGAGGAAAGTTCAATTCCTCGATAAAGTACATTCGTCGATCCATTTAAAAATAATCGATTACTCACCGATACACGTGATTACACGTTCGGCACGTAAACGAGCAAATACTTTTAGTAGCCATTTGCAAGGCTCAGGTGTGGGCCGCTTGGATAAACAACATTTTCTATCGTGGCATATATTCTTATTACAACTTAGATCATAACGCGCGCCACGAGTATGACTCGTAGCTTCGCGGCAAGGGGTTTTACAAGGGGGTTGGAGCATATTATTCCGTGCGCTGGCTCCTCTGAATAGTAAACAATCTTCCAGCGGAAGTGTACGGATCCCCGGTTCCGTATAACGCTTCCACGTAGCGTTTCATAATTACGCCTTAATCGTAAGTTAATTAGCGCGATATCGGCGAATAAGTGTATCGCGTTATCGGGACTCGTTTTATCGGGCTTACGTTGTGTAGCGCGCGCTGGGAATATCGTCGTACACGGTGACCGAGGGGGAACGTTGACTCGAGCGAAAAGTCAATAGGGATAAAGAAAGCTGTGGCGGTTCGGTTGCGTAGCAGTCGGATGTCTGGCACGTTGCATCCGTCTGATTCATTGGGAGGAGACGAGCTTTAGCCTCGCTCGAAGTCAATTGATCGGTCGTCTCTAATCGATGATTAATCCATCCTCCTCGGAAGGCGTCGACACGGTCGAGTGGTTCTTGGGAGTTGACGAGGTGTGTGCACTAGCTAACACGCCCGGGCTATTTGCTTACCGTGCTAGTCATCCTCCAGAAAACCCGATTCATCGCCGCTTCCGCTCTTCCCGCCAAGGAAATACACGTATTTTTCATTCCCATCTCGGACGCTCTCCGTTGCTTCCAAATTCGCAGCACAAAGGGTTCCCTCCGCGTTGCGTCAACGCGATTACGCGTTTCTTCCATTTAGTCGCGCCGCTGTCCGGTGCATAATTATGCGCGGAGTATCGCGCAGCATTCTACCACCTCACGACTCCGTTTCCAAATACGTTCTTCCGCTTTTCCGCTTCGAGGAGACGCGGGACGATTCCGAGAAATCGATGTTCGCGCATCCGTGGTTCGTCGACCCTTTCGATTGACGATCAAGTTGGTTTTTAAACCACTTGCGTTGGAATAACGTATATTATGCACGTCGATTAGTAGCTATTAGATCTACTAGAAACTGTGAACTATGGCAAATGAATAAATATGCAGTGAATTAAGAATTGTCACGACTACGTTTCACGCATTAAACTTTAAAGATCGATGTGAAAATTTTATAGAAAGAATTTCTACAAATTGCTGTTATCGATGTTTTCGAAACAATCGAGAGGAACGTTTTAACGGGGCACGGCGCGAGCGAACACGATTCACACGGATAGAACCGTTCTATATTTACTCGGAAGGAATTAAAAGCGATTCCCATCAGCGTTGATCAGCGGTAGTTGAAGCTGAACGACGCGCCGTTCGTTAAGTGGCCGGTCATAATTATTAGCGGCATCTAACGGGGAAGGTCGATTCACCGCGACTTCCGTTTATCGGTGACTCGGCTGTTTCTCCGCACTCCGCCGTCCATTTATCGCTCTCTCTCTCTCTCTCTCGTTGCTCCGTACCACGATCGCGCGGATCAAAAGCCCTCCGATGTTTCGCGTTTTTCGTATGCCGATCGCATACGCGTCGGCGACGTTTCCTGTTCCCAATCGGTTTGCGTATACATACATCGGCGTTAATCATCGGCGACGATTAGCGGCGAGGTAAAAATCGACGTCGGCGTGCGGCTAACTGTAAAAGCACCGACATACCTTTCCCCGTTATATCGAGAAACCTTCGTGCGCGCGCACGTGTGTTCCACGCGATCGAAAGAACGATCGCGTAAATCGTAAATGGTTACGCGATCGCGTATACACATACTTCGCGTCGTTTCTCCAGCTTCCACTTCCGGGGAATGGACGCACGTGCGCGTTGGCTGCGTTTGCGCTCAGCAACACTTGGCTTAAGTTGTTAGAGAACAAGCCAACCGGTTTTTTGCTCGGAGTTTTTTATTTTAGGGTTAATTTTGCGAGGAGGCTGTAATCGAGAATGAGTCTACCATTGAAGCTGCTGGCGATTAGGAAGCCTTATCTTGTCCGGGTCAATGTTCATTGAAGAAGAGCAGCCACGCTCGTGTTCCCTTCGAATGAAACACAGTCGCGATTCTTCCCAAATTCTCCTACGATTCGGTGAATCGGTAGCAGATTAGCGTAATCTTTCACCAGCCACGCTCGCTTCCTCCTAACCCATTTGCATCGGTAGCAATGAATACGCGATCCGCTTTATAACTCAAAGACTTTCGGTTTTACTTGGAAATTACGCGTAATAATCGAAATACAGTAACGAAATTTGTAGCAGATATTATGCCTTTTATTGATCAGTATGAGTATCTTTAAAATGATCGATGCACAGTGATACATTACAAACATCGGTAATATCAATATCAATTATCGTACGCGGGATTCGTCCGCTTGCGGATGCAAACGGGTTAACAGGACTCGAATATTCGCGTGGCATCCGATGAATAATTCGTTCATTTTGCCTCCGCGAGCATCTACGAAGCAGCGTCGACGATTAGACCCGCGGATCCCAGTGCGAATTCATTTCCCCTTAAACGGAAATAAAGAGGCGCTCGTTGGAATAAAGATTAATCTCGTCGCGCAAATATTCCATATATGGGCGGCGTAGCGATGTATATTCAGCCCGAATATCGCGCGTGCCACTCGTCCCTTTGTGTTTGCATTCCGCTCCTTTTCGCGCATTTAAATTTCCAATAAATGCATAAACATCCGCAGCTGGTCGGCGATTCGATGCATCGATGAATGCGAAAACCGCGAGGGGGAGGGGGAGCAAATAGGAAAACAATGACGAATTGCCGCGCGCATTAATAATTAATCAAACGTCCTCGACACGCGAAATAAACGTTTTGCGCCAGCGACGATGTCGGTGATTCACTTCTATCCGTAAGAACGAATTCAATGGCTCAGCATCCGCCGATTCGAATGGCTAATGTCCGCGTTGCGCAACGCCGAGCAGCAGCAATTCCCCGCGAATTTTACGAGAAAATTCAGAGAACAATGAGAGACGAAGCGCGGCGACGAATAAATTATCGTTCTCGCATCGGCGAGGCAAATGTCGAACGTTTTGTTTACCCCTTCGCTCCGCTAATCGCATCGTGCTTCCTAATTAATCGACGCAATTATGATAATCCGCTACGCTGTACACTTAATGCTCGCTTAAATTTCAGTACAGTTGCACCCTTAAATTTAAGTGATTCAGTCCCTCGCTTATATTCGGCTTCTCGATCGAGCCGAGCACGATTTCCTTTCGTAAACTAATAATAATAATAATAAATACCTTTTACACGGTACCTCTTTGCGCAGCTCTAAAATAACACGGTTTCAATTTATTCGCACTTACACGGCCGTTTTTCTCCGAATCGACGTTTGGGATAGTGGAAAACGATCGAGGATCGTTAGAGGTAGATGCTGCCGTGGCGATTGACGATTTTCATTTGCACGAGGAGTCTTGATTAAACGTTCCCCGGAGCGTCTGCGACCGGGAACAATGCGGACTGCGAGAAAGGCAATGGAAGCTCGCCGCGGCACTTTACATTCTTTCTTCATTGTCTGCTCGTTAAAACGAGCCTCGCCTAACCGCGTCGAGATCACCGTCGGGCAAGGGGGAAAAAAAGCTCAGCCCTGACGAGGGTGCGACACCCTTGCGCCCTATCTCCGACTCCGACCCGCGCAATTGCGCTTTCATAAAAAGCCACGCGAGCTCGATGCTCTCGAGCTTTTCGACTGCCGGCGCGCGTTCGAGTCGCGGAGCTGGCTAAACCTTGTCGTAACAGAAGACGCGCATCGTTTTCTGCGAGCAACGGTGGAGAATACTAGGCACTTTAACCCCTTGCCTTGCGATTATTTTGTTACCTACGCGCGATGCCATTAGTTGATCAATCCACGCCACGTTCAAAGCATTTGAATATTTACCTTTACCGAACTTTAACTTTATCAAGCGATGGCCAAAATTAGAGTTCAAATATTAAATTTCACCCTTGATGAAGTCCATTTTTGTCGAATACACGCCGGAGTGTAACTCGTTATTGCAAGGCACGGAGTTAACAGAAACGGGGACGTTTGTGCAAATTTGTACCGCTATAAACGCAACTAAAGTCGAGGAGTCCCGAATAGAAAGTTCCTTTACACTCTGAATGTTATATGCCCGGTATAAAGGTAAAACTTTTCTTGGAATATTTTATGCGTACGGTGACTCACGAAATTGATCAAACGGAAACGTGATCGGATTACTCTGTAGCAATTAAGTCTCGAACAAGGTTAACGCGGGAACACAAATTGCACGTTAAGTACATGTGTGACTAAAGCTTTCTAGGCGACGATTTCATTTTAATTAAACGAGAAACGCAACAAATGGAAGTGTTATCTTTCAACTATCCATTTCGCACTGGTTTCGGTATTCCAGTTTCTCATAAATATCCGCAGTCTAGTCGTAACTTCTTAAGCACGTATTTTTGCTGTTAATAGGTTTGCGTTACGTTACGTACAGGAGACATTTAGAACGCTATCGATAACACGGGATAGCACATGCGAAAGTCATAGAACTCGGAATACGTTGAGTCTGGTCCGCAAAGGGTTAATAGTCGAGTGAAAATTGCATGATCGCAGTACGTGATTCTCCTGATAAACATTTCGGAACTTTTCGTGAAGAGTTACCAATCTTATGTATATAGATCTTTTAGAAAAATTGTGTTTAAGAGAAATGAAATTTTTCTTTATCTTACTGCATATACGGATGGATAACTTCTTGTGGTTCGTAGGTTACGTAGTTTTGTAGAATATGTAGATAGAATGACACGAGTTTCACGGGACACGGATGACACTGGTTACGTAATGGGATGCGAGTAACTGATTAAATAGTTTTGGATGAAATGCAACGAAGAGTATTTAACCCTTAACTGTTACACTAGATCACAGACTGCCGATATTTGCGCGTTTAAACGGACAAAAATGATGCAGACGTAGCCGCGTAGAGACGTATAAAATATTCAATGTGTACGCTGTACAACGCTTTAGAAGGTGAAAGGAAATTCTTATTCGACTACGTTTCTATAATCGTGTTTGTGCAAGTTTAACTTCTCCGCGATCGAACGATCTTCCGCGTTCGATCCGCCGCGTATCGGCTCTCCAATTACGGTTAAACTGCGTGATTCATTTCGGAGCGCTCGAACGGAACACACGCGTCCCATTAGTCACGCGAAAGGGTTAAAGTTTCCTTGCACAGCACTCGGGCGGAAAGGCCCTTTAAATAGCGGCGGGAAGTTTCGTGCTCTGCGTCTCGGTGAACTGGCAACTTTTTTGGCGCTGCTTTTTTAAAGGAAATTCGTTGGAAGAACCGATGTTCCGGCGGGAAAGGCGATTAATTGGCCCGAGGCGGGTGGGGGGAATCGTCTTAAAGTTTTTTACGAAGTTCGATGTCGGTGGAATAGGGCAGCCTCGGCGAGAGACCGAGAACTTGAGGCGGAGTTTTTCAATGGACAGGTTTGCCGCCTAGTGGTTGGGCTAATGGCCTAATCGTGCCACTGCCCCCCGGGTTCCCGTCCAACGAGCCGCGAACACAAAGAATTGTTCTTGCGCCGCGAGTAACTGGTACTTTGGCCTGCTGACGTCAAAAGTTGCCAGTCGCGAATCGCCCCATTATTGCGGTGCTTCGCGAGCCACGCGATTCTGTGCAACTGTTTATATTTCCCGCCAATTCTCGTTAAAACGTATAGAAAAGATTTCTGCCATTCGCCGAATTCACTAACGCTGCGCTACCGATTTAGTTCGCTATTCGTAGAATACGAAGATCGACAACGCTTCGTATAAATCGCCGACGAATAATTCTGCCTGCTCCGGATAATTGTCAATCGTTTTATACGAGTCATAAAAAGAAACTAGGGTCCGCAAGTGCGTCGTACGGGATACCGTCGCCGAGGAGTTAAACGCGACCACCCTATAGATCATTATTATCGTCGTTCCTAGCGAGCAACTTTGAAACATCGACGAGGGGGAAAAGCCGTGCTGTCCGCGAAATGGTTAAGGAAAGGCAAGATAGCGAAGCCGTTCCGAATGGGAATGGGTGTTGGCGAGAGGATCGTAGGAAATCTCAATTGCTAGACGGGGATTTAGAGTAGCGGGGAGGGTGGGATAGGAAAGGCTTGGCGTTAAGGCAGGGCTTAGCAGCGGGTCAAGAGCGTTAAGCTCAATGAGAACGACGATCGAGGCGACGAAGAGGCTCGTGCCACGTGTGGGCAGAATTTTATAAACGATACGTGGCAGCAGTGGGCGAGTCGTGCCAGCCGACGCATCGTTCGCTACATCCGCAGATTACCGCAATTTCACTTGCTCGAAAAACCTCTTCCTCCATCTTTCCATCTTCATTTATTTCTGCCGATGTTCGTGGTTCTATCTGTTCGTCGCCGGAGCTGCGATCTCGTCGACGATTCGCGATTGAAATTATTATATCGCGTCACCGTTCGGCTGGTTTCGCTCGATTCGCGGACGAAAGTTCCATCGATCGACCTTCGAATCTCCGCGAATGGACAGTCCTAGATTCTTTCGTAGGTGTGCGCCGCCAATGTCGGAATTCATTTTGAAACGGACGGCGACCGTGAAGGAAAACGAGATCCGGTCACTAAACGAATCGGAGCAGCCTTGAGTTTTCCTCCGCTCTTGGAGACTCCGTTAGATTGAATCGAGGTTTTTTTTTCTTTCTTTTTTTCTTTACGAAAATGGTGAAGCGATCGATTGAAAATTCCCTGGGTTTCGAAGCAGCGGAGTTAGGCTGTTTCGAGGGGAATGCGTGACCAATTTTGCCGTATCGAAAGAGTTAAAGCGTAGTTGCTCACAAAATTGAGCGTATACCTATGTTGCCAATGAAAAATAGGTAAAAAGTGAATATACACACGCGTGTTAAAAAGTAGGAACACATTGTACGTGTATTTCGTTCGCATATTCTAACAAACGGTACGTAGAAAATTCCTGAGCGAAAATAAATTATTTATACGTACTTAATGAGAAACATAATGGTACAACTTTTTTGCTGACACAAACGCGGACGTACTCATAGATCGTTTGCTTATTATAGACATACGGTACGCGTGGATTACTATTTTGTTAACCACCTTTCATCTTCGTGGCATAGACGTACTTAATTTTGTGCAAAGAAGATGAAATATCGTCCTCCTCCTTCTACTTCTAATTTCATTTTGAGATCTTCTCTATTTGTAAACGTATACGTTATCCGTTTTGGATTTCACGTTTTCCAAGCGACGTTCAATCGGATTTAGAACGTATCACCGAGCCTGATGGTTCGGGCACATTGAAACGTAACTATTTCTTAGCCATCTTTCGAGCGTACGCTGCGAGATAGGATCGTAAAGCTTTTCCCTCGGAGAAGCGTTCCCCTGTCACGGGCTAAAATAAAAATGCAGCTGTGGCATATGGGCGCCACGATCCCCGCTCTAAATTACTATCAGTTTACTCTTTCACCCTTACTCTACGCTGTACGGCTTCTCGCGTCAGCCCGCTGCATTTCCCCGGCTCTTCTCGGCATGCTGGGGCCGGTAGGTAGCGCGAGTCCGCTGCTTTCACGCTTCCAAATACATAACCCTGTCACGCGCATTTAAAATTTAAAGCCAGTTACGTACGCCAACTCGTAAACACGCTCCCAAGGGGACCACGCTACTTTCAATCGTCGAATCTTCTCTCGTTTTTCTTACGCTTCTCGCGGAGCACAGGGAAAACTAACCAAGCTTCTTTTTAATCTCATCGTCATTTGATTCGCGTTAATTTCTTTTTTATGTCTCGAACGTTGCATCGCTATGTGGAATCATAGCTCGTTCGTTTGAATCCGGAAGCGAAGTCATTGGAACTCGAGACCGTCGCGACGTTAACTTTTTGCTCTACGATTTTCCTGTTACATACGGTGGCGTGAACTATTTATTGCTGTAGCACGTTATCAAGGTACGTGGAGACCGGGGCGAGCAACGTAAACGAGAACGAACGGACGAACGAGGTGAACGAACACTTATCATTTAGCGCCGACGACACCACGAACGAACACAAACGAATGTTCGTTCGTGCTCGAGCCTGTTCGATTGCTTATCGCTTCTGCGCGGAGTTTAGTACGAAGTAGTCTCTTCCAGCGAGTAAAATGGAGTTGTCGTACGACCCAGGAACACTGTTCAACGTATTCTAATGCTATTAACGAGCAGGCGAACATTGTTGTGGTTCACGATCGCGATCGTTAACCTATTAAGCTACGGTCAGACCGAAGACGAGGGTTCCACGGTCGCTTAGACAAATCCATTTTTACTCGTTGCGATACTGCTTCGTCCCGAACTTTGTCCAGAATTTATTTATTTATTCATTACACGGGGTAGATCCCCATTAGTGTAGAGAATAGAAATACAACATAAGGTGTACAGAAATATATGAAACAAGATTAACAACAGCTCGATCGTAGAGTTTCTTTCGATTTACCGACAAATACGCGAACAAGCTCGATCACGAGTGGACGCATTCGTTCGCGTTTCTAGTGTCGTTCGCACCGAACGATAAGTGTTCGTTCGCCTCGTTAGTCCGCGCTCATTTACGCCGTTTGCCACTGTCTAAACTCTAGACGTATCTTTATGACGCGCGATTACGCATGGCGCGACATCAGCGCGTCTCTTAAGTACTTAAATAGCGTCGCACGCATGGATGGAAAAGTATCGTGTAATCCCCGAAAGGGACGAAAGCGAGCGTGTAAAGCTGGAGACGCGCGGAGGCTGCACCGTTGCAGCACAACGTGACCCAGGCGGCAATCATCGAATCCCCTTAGCGAGTGGCGTTCATTGTACTTCCGACTCTCATTGAAGCCGGGCTATTTCCGTCGAGGCTTTCCAAACGCGCCGCGCCGGCCATTGGAAGGAAATTATGGTACGCGTGCCGACGCGCAACGTTCGCCATATGCTCTCTCGAATTAAGCCGCTTCGCGAATTCGTGGACTCGGCCCTGTGAAAGCCCCCGGAAACTGACCCCTCTGTTCCAATTCCACGTCGAGGATAATTGCGCGAGGAGACAATGGCCCGGTTCGCCAACTCGTTTCGAGTTTCGAGCATCGAGTCGGTTTACGAGGCAGCCGTTTAAGTCTCGCCGCTTCTCCGCCGATTTCAGTCGATGTCACGTTAGCGTTACAGATGTTCTCCGCGTCCGCACGCGCGTCCACGTCCTTCGACGGCCCCGTTATTTCACGCTCGTCGTTACTTGTTGCGCTCCCTTGGATCGTGATTCGGTGCTCGCATCTGGGAACGGACTTTTGCCGTCGGATCGTTTACGTGCCTAACTCCGATTCCTTTCTTTCTTTCTTTCGCGTGCCTCTACTTTTTCTCCCCCCTCGCGACGCTTTTTAGTCCCTTCGGAGGTAATCAACTCTTTCGCTCCAATTTGCGGTGCTTCGAATTCCGCGCGTTTTTAGGTTTTTAAAGCGCCGAATTTTCAATGCTTGGAATCCTCGGTGCTTCG
This sequence comes from Eucera pruinosa, assembly GCA_028830335.1. Lineage (NCBI taxonomy): Eukaryota > Metazoa > Arthropoda > Insecta > Hymenoptera > Apidae > Eucera > Eucera pruinosa. The sequence goes on from JAMYCR010000006.1 coordinate 19,970,258, forward strand.
AATTCCACGCGTGTTAAACTATTAACTTGTTAGCTGCGGAATTCTTCGTTTGGAATCTTCCTTATACGCGGAAATAAAAATGAATAAGGAGCAATTGATATTGCTTGGGGAATTTTAATCGCTGCGAATATAAATATAAAATAATCTGTTTCCGATACGAATATAAAGATGCTTTAGAAAGTAAGGAATGTCCGAGGAAGCGAAGCAGTACGTTGAAAACATTGATAATCCATAAGACGAGTTAACTCGTCATCCCCAGTTAACAAGTTAAAAGCACGGAATTCCCAATGCTTTGCATTCACAAACCTCCCAACTCTTAATGCTCTGAATTCCCAAAGCTTCGAACTCGCAATGCTTTGAATCTCCAAAGCTTAGAACTCGCAATGCTTTGAATTTCCAGAGCTTCGAATTCCACGCGTGTTAAATTCTCAAAGCGCCGAATTCCCAATGCTTTGAATTCCCAAACCTTCCAACTCTTAATGCTCTGAATTCTCAAAGCTTAGAATTCCCAATGGTTTGAATCTCCAAAGCTTAGAACTCGCAATGCTTTGAACTTCCAGAGCCTCGAATTCCAAGCGCGTTAAATCTTTAACGCGCCGAATTCCCAGTGCTTCAACTCTTAAGTAAGTGCTCTGAACTATCAATGCTTAGAGTTCCCAAAGTTTAGGGTTTCCAAAGCTTGAAACTTCCGAAACCCATAGTTTAGCGACAACCGTTGCTCCAAGCTATCGCGTACGCATTCTTCTCCTTACACGCATCGTCCGTTTCTGAAAGTAAAAATCATCGTCTTACGTAACTTGCGAAAGCTCGGCGCTTTCCAAGATGGAGGGCAGATTACGATATCGTAAGGACAACGCTCGGAAGGCGCGATAGCCGCGTTTCGCAACACCCATCAACCGTGCGATGTTAAATAATTGCATCCGATTACGCAACGCTGGCTCGCGGCTCGGCGTCGTTCGCGCGGCGCGTCTCCAGTCGATTTCTACGTATTCCGCGATCGCGCGCGCTCGTCCTTTCCGCTTCATTCATGCGCCTCTCGCATTCCTACGAGGTGATCGCATATACTACGGCTGTTTACGATCGTCAATCGAAAGATTCGATCGGCTGCGTCGCCGATAGCAGCGGCGACGCTCGCGAGTTTCCTTGCCTCCGCGCGAGCGAATCCAACGGTCGAATCGGATCACGCCGTCGCGCCGGAACACCGGCCAATCTCGGCCAATTATGCAAATCGCTGCGTTACCGTTAAATTGCATCCGCCGAGAGCGACATTAACGTCCAACTTTCCATCGGGAGCGCGAAAATTATGGGGACGCGGTCGCGTCTCGTTCCCCGCCGATTTTTCTTCTCCTCGTTTCTCCCACGCTTCTCAGCCGAGCCTCGAACCGAAATGCAGATCTCGGCGTATCATCTCTTTCAAGAACGTAAATAGAGAGAGAGAGAGGAGGTGTAATCAGATTGACGAGCGTCACAAAGCGGAGCAGAAAGTGGTCGATTCTAAGCATTTCTATTAATAGGGAGAGGAAGTTTCTAAATGAAATGGTAACCTAGAAACGCTCGGCGTTTTTTCTAGCGGAGCTAGAGACAGAGCTGAGTGAGAGAGAGAGAGAGAGAGAGGTTTTTGTACTTTACGAGATCCACGGATCGTTCGAACTTTACGAGGCAAACATCGACCAGATTCCCGGAACCTTCTTACTCGCCGGGGTCTATCTTTATTCAAGCTTTATCGTTCTCGTAAACTCGGACCATTGCTCGATCCACTTGTCTTCCAAAAGGCTTGAACGCGCCAGTTTTCCTACCGTTCATTGTTCCCAATGATCCTCTCCCATATCCCGGGATACTATTCCAAAGAGAGGCTTTTCAATCTCGCCGACTCCGCATCTCTTACACCTATGGTAAATGTACCACGTACTGTTACATTAAGGTTCGCGCTTTAAGTAACTTTCGTTAACTATTTTAGAACGTCGTTAACGTAAAGATCGTTCCAGTTTCTCGTCGCAATATTGTTCAACCGCTCCTTCATTTATGAACATTCTTTTTATACGTTCAATATAGTAAATTCATTACTGAGTAATTGAAACGGTACAACAAAGTCCACGATCCTTCTTATTGTCACTTGAAAGCTTTTCGTTTAAATACAAACACGTTTTTACATATATTAACGCGTCAGTTTGCGTAACAGATATAAGACGTATAGTAAACGTATCATTTTACCGAATTATCACACGTTCCATAGTTTATACTTGTATTGGTCACGTTTCAGTGTTCAACAGCACGTTTACCTCCTAATATTTCGTTTTAAATGTTAAGCGTAAACGAATTATACGTTGTCTATGCGTTGTTACGTAAACCGAAGTGCAAATTTGGTATGAAACGTTCTTTACTTACGATTCTTCTTACATTACTCTGCTGTTAACCCTTTACCTTACAATAACGAGTCCCACTCGCGATGAACTTATAGATTAGACGCAACAGAAGAACGAGTTTCATTTAAACTTGGAACGCTGCTTTCCTGTACATAATTGAAGTCTACCGCGTGCAAATTAATTACAGCATTACGTCGTTTCGCATTTAACACTAGGTTTACGGACGTTACGTGCATAATTCGACAGGCTTCTGCAAAAACACGTATACTGCATATAAATATTCGAAAGTAGAAGCGTGATGATGAAGAGAGAGTCACGTAGAATAGATATTCATACTACCATTGTATTAATTAAAGTTAACATAAAATACTGGAAAATAATATTTATCGTCTCTATAAATTTTACGTATGAAATCTGAACGTCGTCAACGTGACGAGTTCCGTGAACCTATCGTTAACGTAACGTTAAAGCAGCGAATAGCTAATCAAATTATTCGTAGCCGTGGAAAAAACCGTACGGCAAGGGGTTAAGTAAACGAATTAAAGTGGTAGTTATAGGAAGAGTGACAGTACGCGGATCATTTACCCTGATGCCGGGAGTTTCGACATCCTGCCTGAGTTGGCTGGTTACTCGGGAATTTACAGTGGTGTTGCCTTCCTGCCGCGGATGTCCGATGCTCGAGCAGAGAGGTTCTCGGAAGAATTCCGAATTACATATTCTTTTTCCTCCTCCTCTTCTTCCTCCTCCTCCTCCGACCATGATTCTTTTCTTCACGCGTGACTAAAGCCTACAATAAGCGTCACGTTGAGTGAATCACCGGCCGGAGAAGTCACGTTCTTTCTTCCGAGAACTTTTTTACGGCTGGAGTACGATGTTTTCTACGCGTTCGCGACGTGTCATCGGCGAGGAGGAAGAAACCTCGGCTGAGAGGAAACGGCGGCGCCCATCGCGATCGCGGACCCCGTCAGCTTTTAACTCTACTCGCGAGCCTCACTTCCGGCTACGCCAGCGAAAGTAATCGCGATCGCTTGTGAAACTTTCGTTAAAGGTATTGCGAACGCAAATGGTTGAATTCCCAGGGCTTTTATCACGTCTACTGTCAACTACGAGATAACTCGTAGTTTGGGTTATTGCCTTCCTCAAACGTATGAACGCAGCCAACGTAAAAGTTTTCGCTACAAAAATCGATCCGCATCTGAGAAATCAAACACGATTGGGTTACTCGCCGATATAGCCGTCCGCAAAGGGGTTGAATCGTGCTTCGTTTGAATTGTTGCGAGATCTCTGCGGTGCCGCTGCGGTGAGCTGGAAGAAGGGGGTAAGGTGAATAGAAACCCGTTTGCGCGCGACCTCCGCCTCGCCATAGCTTAATTAAATCAACCACGAGCAGATAACAATGCTGTGCAGCGTTGCCCCGAGATCTCTGACCTCGCAGGTGACAACGCAATTTCCTGTTACCTAGCTTTCGATTCACGGCTTCAGATAAAGCCAACTAACTTCGCTCTGCCCGGAATGGGAATGGGAATGGGGACTGGAACGTTCGAAATTGAAGGTTTCATAAGCAAAACACGATCCTTGTCGGGGCTCCCCGTCCGTTTCCGGTGGATTAAAAAGCTCCGCTACGATATCTGTAACCTGCACGGGGACGCAATCAGTGAGAGATACACAATGCTAAAGAACGTGTATCTGCGGCGCAGGCTCGAGAGGAAGACTGGCGTCGCGTCCAGAGATCCGAATCTATTCTCGGCTTAACAATGGGTCACAGTTTTAACGCGACGGCCAGTCTAGACCGTATCTTGGAAACCGCCACCCGAAACGTTTCTTCCAACTCGGATGCATTCTTTCCCCGATTTTAAAGAAGTCGCGCCGTATCGAATTTTCCATTCAACCGTAATTCGGAGTTCGATTCACCGGCTGAATCATCGCCGCCGTCATTCGCGATAGAACGAAAGCTTCCAGGCTCCATTCGAGTCTTCCTGCGAATTAGCTTTAAGTCAAGCTTCTTTAGTTTTATTTATCACGTGAATTCGCATAAGGATCCTCACCTTGAAGATATAGTAATCTTAGCTCTCATTTGGATATTTGATATATTTTGTACATTACTTGCACAATGATTCGCAGTCTGTAGATTCGAAGTCTCGGAAGTTTGAGGTTTAATACGAGTTTCCGCGGAAATTAGATCGACGGGGATTGCGCGATCGGCAATTTTCAATTTAGGTAAATTGCGAAATCTGTTAGCAAATAAACGAGAGCCCGTCTCCGAACTCCTGTCCAACGCTGCCAGCGATTAAGCCACGAAGTTTGAGGTTCGATTCGAGTCTTGGCGTAAATTAGCTTCGTGGAAATTAACGCGACCACGAATCTTCGATTCGAGGAAATTGGCTGATCTATTAGGAAACAGTGGAAATCAGTCTTACCACAGCGTTCTCGACGAGGGAAGTTAAACGTCGAGCGCGCGTTAACCCTTTCGCCTATAATAACGAGTTCCACTCGTGCCACGATTTCGTGCACGCGTTCGACGAAACCGAATACTATCGAGGGTAAAATTCAACTCGAACTTTAACCGTAGCTTTGTTTCGCAAGATTGGCAGTTGTAGAATAAAAATTGTCCACGGTATCCGTATGGTTTGCAGTTTATACGATGCGAAAAAAGGTGATTGACTAATCATCATTAGCATACGAGAGTAATAAAGTAATTGTAACAGCTCGCTCCAGTTTTGCTGGTTTTCGGGCGGGAAGCGAAACAACGCGTACGCGTAGACATCTGTACTCCGCCGTAAGAATAGTAAGTGGATCGACCGAACTAGAATAGAGGTCGATGCATCGCGAACGAAAGCGTTTCCATGGTTCGGTTGCTAGAGCATCGTCGCGTTCATTTCTCTGGAACTATAAACTCTCTAGACCTCTAGACTCTAGACGGTAGACCGTGGAAGTTAGCCCTGTCGTGACAGCGACCAGTCAGCAGCATTTCTCCTGGGGGTTGCTCGCCTAAAAATGGATTCGGAGAACGCTTTTACATTCGCCTCGTGATACGGACACACATCCGTTTCTCCTTCTACTGTGTTTCTCCGTTGACGAGCTCCCTTCGGCTACGATATCTTCGCAATCCCTCCCATCTTTTCCTAGGAATTTACGCAATACCGCACGCAACAGCTCTTTTACGCAAAAGTGTGGAAATTCGACGGCTTGGAAAATTAATCGCTTGGGAATATCGATGCTTGGAAATTTAATCGCTTAGAATTTCAACGCTTGGAAGTTCAGTTGCACAGAATTTCAACGCTTGGCAAATTAATTGCTTGGAAAGTCGAAGAGTTAGGAATTGAATCGCTTAGAGTTTCAATGCTTAGAATTTTAATATTTGGAATTTCAACGCTTGGGAATTTAATCGCTTAGAATTTCAACGCTTGGAAGTTTAGTTGCACAGAATTTCAACGCTTGGCAAATTCATCGCTTGGAAAGCCGAAGAATTAGGAATTGAATCGCTTAGAATTTCAATGCTTGGGATTTCAACGCTTGGAAAGTTAATCGCTTAGAATTTCAACGCTTGGAAATTTATTTGCTTAGAGTTTCAACGCTTCGAAGTTTAGTTGCACAGAATTTCAACGCTTGGAAAGTCGAAGAATTAGGAATTGAATCGCTTAGCATTTCAATGCTCGAGATTTCAACGCTTGGGAATTTAATCGCTTAGAATTTCAACGCTTGGAAAATTAATCGCTTGGAGTTTCAACGCTTGGGAAATCGAAGGCTTAGGAATTGAATCGCTTGGAAATAACATAAATTCAACGAAGATACACCTACTGCATTTATCAATACCATCGTTTCGCCGTGTTTCGAGAAAACTACCCTCGCGTCTGCACCTGGATACCTTCGTCCCGTTTGAATTGTTCGCCTTACCTGGCCAGGCTAAACTTAGGCTTGGCCACACTCGTAGCCCATCTGCCGATCTTAATCTGCCGCCCTTGCGCACCCAGAGAAATATGGTTCTCAACTCTCTTAACTTTCGATCTCAGACCTCGCGCTGCACCACGGATGCTTCTTAAATAAGTGCACGTGTAAATAAGTTTAACATTCTTTCGCTCAGCGATTATTCCTCGTGTATTCTAACTGTGATACGTAAAAATGGATACGAACGTTAAAGAGCGTGAAATGGCGAGGAATATAGATGGGCGGTTCGTTTTAGTGAATTATCTTGTAAATTTCTATACCAATGGATATACATATAACACGACTGTTGTTCGATAGCGCGAATCTATCTAAATCGCAAGAGATAGGAAAACGGTATTTAATTTATTTATTTTGTGGCGGCTCTCCTGTACTCATCACTAGAGGCACATACGAAATAGGACTTTCTTGATAGCAAAAACCTCCAACCACTTCGTCCATATATACAACAGTACTGCCTTGGATATTGGCCGAGGTTTTGTCTTTGATATTAGCTGGTCGCTATCTCCACCAGTTCTTGGATCTGGCTTAGGAACTGACTCGGTGGCCAAGTACATATGTTTTTACACCTACCGTGAATTGTCGATGAGCCCTGACGTGTATCTCTATCTCACTCGCTCCCTATGAACAAGCAGACACTCAGGACTTCCCGAAAGATCTACATCCCTTCAACTTTGGTCAAATTCGGTCCCGAACCTCGGCCAATATCCAAGTCAACACTGTGTATACCGCCTTTAATCTTCCTTCCAATATCCCAGTGTCTAAGGCAGAGTCTGCTAGGTAGTCGCACTGATGAGTCGACTAGCAGGCTCAGCACGAAACGCAACACCCTTCCTTTTCCCCCATTCTTCTCCTTCTCTACAGCACCACAAATTATACGGGCAAAAACGCATTAACAGTAACAAAGACAGAATCTCGTACATAGAAGAGATAAGAGAAAAGACGGGCAAGGAAAAGAGATGAGATACGAATTAGACAGTTTCGATCGATGTACAGTTACTCAAAAAATTGAACGTACACCTATGTTGCCGATGAAAAATAACTAAATAGTAAATATACACGCACACGTTCAAAAGTAGAAACTCGATATATTTCGCATATTCTGAAAAAAATTCTTCAGATACAATTATATGTACTTAATAAGAAACGTAAAAGTATAACGTTTTTGCTGCAACAAAATTGTTATTATACATATGTATACATGTGATACATGTAGATTACTATTTTGTTAACCACCTTCAATATTCATGGCAAAGAATTAATTAATTTTCCATAAAGAAGGTGAAATATTGTCCTAATCTTCTTTTAATTCCATGTTGAAATCTTCCCCATCCGTAAAAGTATAACTTATCATTTTGCATTTCAATTTTTCCAAGATATGTTCAATCAGGTTAATAGTTTGAGTACACTGAAAATTAACCATTTTTTAACCATCTTTTTCATCGAGTTTCAAGGTGTACGCTCAATTTTGTGAGTACGTGTAAACTGTACGTGTATATCTGGAATAGCTTGCGCGCGGCTTAGGTTTTAACCCTTTGCGGACGAGTGTCTGCAAATAGCTGCCTAATCGTTTCTTGGTTTTCCGGGCGCGAGTCCATTTTTAAAGAAAAATATTTAAATTAATATTGTTCATGAACGCTTCGAAGTTTTGGGAATCTGATGGCTTTGAATTTGATAGCTAGGAATTTGAAGTTTTCGAACTGAAAGCCAAAATACTTTCACAAGTGTTATCATTCCTCGTCCGCAAAGGGTTAAAAATATTTAGTCAAGTTTGAAACGATAATATTATTTGCGATATCGCGTATTCCATTCATGGGGTCAGATGAAGAAAACCTGGATAAGTACTTATCCTACTAGGAAAGTGAGTTCTAGATAGAGAAAAGAGGAGAAAGAGAGAGAAAAGAAGAGAGAGCGGCGCGAAAGCGTGCAGAATTGAAGAAGCGAAGGAGGGAGATTCAATTGGCGCGACTACGGTTCTGATTTGTAGCGCAATAAAGGATAACAGGGTCCGTTCAACTGTTGCCGAGCAATCGCAATGAATTTGGCGATTTAAACGGCACGGCACGGTGTTCCCTATCGCGGGGAATATCGGAGCCTCGGCGAATAGAAGCACAAAGCCTCGCGATTCCCTTCGCTCGCCGACGAATTCGGTCAAATTGAAAGAGATTCAGAGGGGGGAGGGAGAGAAGGTTGGCAAAGCTTCCGACAACCGTTGCAGACGTTGCAATTAATAACGATCTTCCTCTGTCCACTTCCGTCTCCTCCTTCCTTATCCGTTTCGCTTGCTTCACTTTTTCTTACGCTCCGCGAATCCCGCACAGACGCAGGCGAGCATTGCATTTTTGTGTACATCACCTTGTTTCGCAGTTGAAAGCAACGAATGCGTGTCTTATCCGTGTTCGTTGTTTTCCATCGAGAGCTGTAATGTAACTTATGGAAAAAAATACAACGTTTCGAAGCGTCGTTAAAAGATAAGGGGAATGGAAGTGGTTGATTTCATGGGTGATTAGAAGATCATTGATCTATCATAGTGTAACAGCACGATGATGAACATTTTTTTTAGATGTTCAATGTAATGAATTAATTAGTACGTAATTGAAAGTATACAACAAAGTCTAATGATACTATTCCTGTTGCTTTAAAAGTTGTTGTTTAAATAGAAACAAATTTTATGTATATGAGCGCGTTAGTTTGTGTAACAGAACGTCACCTATAATAAAATTTCTCGGCTTTCAGTGGACCGATTTCGACGCTCTTTGGCTTAAATTAAAGGGGAAAGTCCGGAGAATATTATCCTACAGTGTTTTGCAACTAACCGTTGCAGTTCATTTGTTATAAACAAATATATCGCGTCATGGTAGATTACTCAGTATCTGAAAAAAAAAAATTCATTTCTCAGCCTCTACACGTCCGATTTCAATGCCCCTTGGCTTAAATTAACGGGGTAGGTACCAAGAATATTATCTTACAGCCTTTTGCTAGTAAACCTTGCAGTTCGTTTGTTATAAACAAATATATCGCGTCATGGTAGAGTACTCGGAAAGTATACGAAGAGAAATATTAATTTCTCAGCCCCTAGACGTCCGATTTCAATGCTCCTTGGCTTAAATTAAAGGAGAAGGTCCCAGAAATATTATCCCCTACCCTTTTGCATGTAGCCCTTGCAGTTCATTTGTTATAAACAAATATATGTCGCGTCGCGGCAGATTACTCAAAAGGTACCCGAGGAAAAATATTTATTTCTCGGCTTCTAGACGTGCGATTTGAATGCCGCTTGGCTTAAATTAAAGGGGAAGGTCCCAGGAATGTTACCGTCTCAGCAATTTGTTGATAGACATTGCCGTTAATTTGTTATAAACAAATATTTTCTATTTTTTGCAGATACTCAAAAACTATATTCGGGAAGGCTTTAAAAGTATATGGAGAGTATTCCATGGAGTTTTCCCTTTAATTTGAGTCGCGGATAATCCAAATCGGACGTCTAGAAGCCGAGAAATAAACATTATAAGCAAATTGGAAAAGGTTTGTCCGACGACGTTTGTCCGAAAAATAAACGTTTCTTGTTAAAGAAAAAAATTAATTTCTCCGCTTCTAGGCGTCCGATTTGGATAAACCTTGGCTCAAATTAAAGGGGAATGTCCAAGGAATACGCTTGATATATATCTAAATCAATTCGAAGCATAGTTTTTAAGTTATTAATAAAAAAATGAAACATTTGTTTATAACAAAGAAACCGCATTGTTTAGCGGCATAAAACGCATCGGGCATTGTAGCAGGAAGTCTTCCCTTTCATTCGAGTCGCGGTTGATCGAAATCAGACGTCTAGAAGCTGAGTAATTAGCATTTTAAGAAAACTGGAAAAGATTTGTCCGATTGTGTGTTCCCGGATAATCACCAAGCGGCAAAAGTATTGGCCAAATCGGTGACTTTTTTCGACGCGCCATCTAGCGGTAGAAAGGTGGAACTAAACATGGAATTTAATGAATATTTTTAATTAATTCTAGTTAAATAAAAAAATTAATATCTCCGCTTCTAGGCATCGGATCGGGACAAACGATGACTCAAATTAAAGGGAAAACTCCCGGCTACTAGATAGAGTAGGTCTCATCGCGGTAGCACGTCCGGTCCAGAAGTTATAAGCGTTTATTTCCTACAATTAAGTATAACATAAAAACTACAAATGCAATCGTTTTTAAACCTACTACAACTCATTCTGGAGCTTCTAATCTTTAATTTGAACCGAGGTTCATTAGTATAGCACGTCCAGAGGCAAAGATATAAGCGTTTAAAGATAAACGCTTAGGAAAATCTGTAGCCTACTCGTTTAAGACTTTCGCATTCGAAAAAAATTAATTTCTCTGCTTTTAGGTATCGGATCGGGATAAACGACGACTCAAATTAAAGGGGAGACTTCCGACTACAAGATAGAGTAGGTCTGATCCCAATACCACTTCCGGTTCAGAAGTTATAAGCGTTTCTTCCCTACAATTTAGTATAACAGGCAAACCATAAACGCAATCGCTTTTAAACCTACTAGTGCTTATTCCTTGGCTTCTGCCCTTTAATTTAAGCCAAGGTTCATCGATATAGGACATTTAAAAGCAAAGTTATAAGCAAAAATGTAAATACGATTTTTAAACTCCTATAACTTCGCTTCTAGATGTGCTATACTAATGAACCTTGGCTTAAATTAAAGGGCAGAAGCCAAGGAATAAGCACTAGTAGGTTTAAAAGCGATTGCGTTTATGGTTTGCCTGTTATACTAAATTGTAGGGAAGAAACGCTTATAACTTCTGAACCGGAAGTGGTATTGGGATCAGACCTACTCTATCTTGTAGTCGGAAGTCTCCCCTTTAATTTGAGTCGTCGTTTATCCCGATCCGATACCTAAAAGCGGAGAAATTAATTTTTTTCGAATGCGAAAGTTTTACACGAGTAGGCTACAGATTTTCCTAAGCGTTTATCTTTAAACGCTTATATCTTTGGCTCTGGACGTGCTATACTAATGAACCTCGGTTCAAATTAAAGATTAGAAGCTCCAGAATGAGTTGTAGTAGGTTTAAAAACGATTGCATTTGTAATTTTTATGTTATACTTAATTGTAGGAAATAAACGCTTATAACTTCTGGACCGGACGTGCTACCGCGATGAGACCTACTCTATCTAGTAGCCGGGAGTTTTCCCTTTAATTTGAGTCATCGTTTGTCCCGATCCGATGCCTAGAAGCGGAGATATTAATTTTTTTATTTAACTAGAATTAATTAAAAATATTCATTAAATTCTATGTTTAGTTCCGCCTTTCTACCGCTAGATGGCGCGTCGAAAAAAGTCACCGATTTGGCCAATACCTTTGCCGCTTGGTGATTATCCGGAAACACACAATCGGACAAATCTTTTCCAGTTTTCTTAAAATGCTAATTACTCTGCTTCTAGACGTCTGATTTCGGTCAACCGCGACTCGAATGAAAGGGAAGACTTCCGGCTACAATGCCCGATGCGTTTTATGCCGCTAAACAATGCGGTTTCTTTGTTATAAACAAATGTTTCATTTTTTTATTAATAACTTAAAAACTATGCTTCGAATTGATTTAGATATATATCAAGCGTATTCCTTGGACATTCCCCTTTAATTTGAGCCAAGGTTTATCCAAATCGGACGCCTAGAAGCGGAGAAATTAATTTTTTTCTTTAACAAGAAACGTTTATTTTTCGGACAAAGTTAATCGAATAAACCTGTAGTAGTTTGTTTAAAATGCTTATTTCTCGGCTTCTAGTAGTCGGATTTGGATCATCCGCGACTCAAATTGAAGGGAAATGTCCATGGAATACTCTCCATATACTTTTAAAGCCTTCTCGAATATAGTTTTTGAGTAGCTGCAAAAAATCGAAAGTATTTGTTTTTAACAAATTAACCGCAATGTTTATCAACAAATTGCTGAGAGGGTAACATTCCTGGGACCTTCCCCTTTAATTTAAGCCAAGGGGCATTGAAATCGCACGTCTAGAAGCCGAGAAATAAATATTTTTCCTCGGGTACCTTTTGAGTAATCTGCCGCGACGCGACATATATTTGTTTATAACAAATGAACTGCAAGGGCTACATGCAAAAGGGTAGGGGATAATATTTCTGGGACCTTCCCCGTTAATTTAAGCCAAGGGGCATTGAAATCGGACGTCTAGTGGCTGAAAAATAAATATTTTTCTTCAGATACTTTCTGAGTAACCTACTATGACGCGATATATTTGTTTATAACAAACGAACTGCTAGGGCTACTAGCAAAAGTCTCTATGGTAATATTCTTGGAACCTTTCACTATAATTTAAGCCTAGGAGCATTGAAGTCCGACGTCTACAAGCGGAGAAATGAATATTTTTCTTCGGATACTGTCTCAGTAATCTACCATGACGCGACATATATTTGTTTATAACAAATGAACTGCAAGGGCTACTAGCAAAAGGCTGGAGGATAATATTCTTGGAACCTTTCATTATAATTTAAGCCAAGGAGCATTGAAGTCGAATGTCTAGGAGCTGAGAAATAAATATTTTTCTTCAGATACTTTCTGAGTAATCTACCATGACGCGATATATTTGTTTATAACAAATGAACTGCAGGGTCTACTAGCAAAAGGCTTAGGATAATATTCTTGGGACATTCCCCTTTAATTTAAGCCAAGGGGCATTGAAATCGGACGCCTAGGTGCTGAGAAATAAATATTTTTCTTCAGATACTTTCTGAGTAATCTACCATGACGCGATATATTTGTTTATAACAAATGAACTGCAAGGTCTACTAGCAAAAGGCTTAGGATAATATTCTTGGGACATTCCCCTTTAATTTAAGCCAAGGGGCATTGAAATCGGACGCCTAGGTGCTGAGAAATAAATATTTTTCTTCAGATACTTTCTGAGTAATCTACCATGACGCGATATATTTGTTTATAACAAATGAACTGCAAGGTCTACTAGCAAAAGGCTATAGGGTAACATTCTTGGGACATTTCCCTTTAATTTAAGCCAAGGAGCATCGAAATCGGCCCACTAAAAGCCGAGAAATTTTTTTATATGTGATGTTGCAACACAGACAAAGTACAAGATCAACTATCCTTCAACGAGTGCAACATGGATATCCAAATTATTATACTATACTTCATTAGATAGTCGTGTCAACGTAAACGAAAGTTTATTTCATAGAGAAAACTTCAATGAATACGAAGTCCCCAATTTGGTATCATAAGTTTGTTCACTTACGCGTCTTCACGCATTACTTCGCCATTAAATGAACGAATTAAAGTGTCTGTTACAGGGATACTTACAGCAATTGGTACATCTACCCTATACGTAGTACATTGTACACCGTTTCCTCTCTACGTCGTCTGTATATTCGTTGGACGCGAAACGTGCCCGAACGGATAATATAAATCGACCGCGTCGCGCACCGGCTAACGAATAGAGAAATATGTGCTCCCTAGATCGCACGAGAATATTGCTGGGCGTTGCGTTTCGCGAGGCAAGCCCGCAATGCGTCACGAGATTAATGCAGATTCGCTTCATCAATAAAAATGACCAACGTCCGAGCAACTAATTGTCAGCTCCAGAGGAGGATGTGCCTCGTTACTCCGCGCTCATTCCTTTCCACTTTGTACGATTTCTTTACTCCCTTCCTCTGTTATCCCCGCGGAATTTTCGACGCTAGCGCGAAACGGTTTACGACACCTTTGACGTCTTCCTCGCATCTCTGACTCAACCGATAAACCCCACCAAACTATTGAACTTATACAAATACCATGGACCTACCGTAATAAAGTAGTCTCTTCATTGTGAACGCAACGCTGAATGTGTTACGATTTTTTCAAAACCCGTTACTATTTCGAATACGGAGATACCGAGTATGCTACGCATAATTCAGAGAAGTGTGACGTTGGTGTTTGGTGTTGGATCCCTGGTAAAGGAATCCAGTACAGCTGTTAGCCGCGAGGAAGTTTATTCGAGATTTTACAATGGTTTCGTTGATGTTGGACAGACAGTTTTTCACTTGAATGTCGTTGCTAACTAGGCTTCTTTTGTGAGCTGTTCAGGAAATTTATATGAGATTGGAGTATTCGTAAGGGAGCCGGAAAAGGGATAGCGTGGAAATAAGTAAGAGCCTATGGGTCTAAGGATGATGCGTAGGATAACTAAGGGTCGTAGTACGATGCATAGGACGACTGACGCTATTTGCGAAGGGACATAGCGCCAGCTGATATCTGGTTATCAACAGTATATATTCTCTTAATGCAGGGCTACTGAAATAAAAACTGAGTCCGTAGTAGTCGGGTTAAATATGTTTATTATATAGGCGATGTGAGTCTAACGAGGAACGGCAACTGACTGCTTCCTCAATTGCTTTCCAAAAAGGAAAGCTCTCCTCGTTTCAGGACATCCGTGACCCAGGTCAGGGTGGTCTGTTAGTTATGCATCCATAAAATTGTCAGTAGGCCTGGACTACCTCTTAGACACTAAAAAAGTATAAGTGCAAGCAAAAGGGCCAACCGTCTACGTTAACCCTTTGCGGACGAGAAAGAATAAACACTCGATTATGAATCTTCATTATGGACAGCATTAAACAACACTTAACGAATTTTCGCTCAATTATTATCAAGAGTGCCTATTAATGCCGCTAATTCAAATTTCTTGCTACGAAAATCGACATTTATCCGGAAGATTGAACAAATTTTGGCGGCTATTTGTCCACACTCGTCTGCAAAGGGTTAATAAGATAATCGGGTGAGCATCGAACAGTGGCACATTCGAATTTTGTTGCGTTTCAACCACCGTCCCGTCACACTAGACTCGCTGAACCCGGCAATTTCGCTCATGCTTTAGATCTCTTAATCGTTTATGATTGAAGATCGTAAATAGTATTTTTCAAGAGCTTGTGCTGTCTTTAATTGATGCGATAATAGGGATAGGGTAAATGATCTACTTACTGTCGCTATTCCTACAGCTGCCACTTGAATTCGTTTATTTAATAACAAAGTAGTTGTACAAAGAATCGTAATTAAACAATGTTTCGTAGTAAATTTGAACTTTGGATTTCTATACAATTTCACAAAGATACGGGTAACAATTGTGGGGCTGTAAGAATCTTTCGCGGTACCAGAGAAATATTAAATTTCATACAGGGTTAGGTGTTATCCCTTAAGTAAGATGTGCTTAGCAAATTTACGCTTCCGGTTCCTCCGTTATCGCGGAAACTAGACCCTGGCTGTTTTTTCTACGCCGCTTCCGTTCTCCGCTATCTAGTCCGGACGCACTCGAATAGGCTGAAATAATAGGGGAAAAGGTCGCGGCCGCTACGCAGAACGCGGAAGCGGAAGCAGAGAAAAATTTACAGTCTTCGCTAGTAGCAAAAGCCAGCAATATTTCAAATAAATACACTCGCTAATTGCTCAAACCAAAAATTTAATTATCCCAATTTATTATAGTGCACGAATGAGCACCGCAAGTAACGATTCTCCCTACTCGCGCCTTATCGCATTGTGACGTTATTTTTCCACCGTCACTCACGGATTTTCACCCTATATATCCGCTGCTATACTTCCTCAAAAAGTATTTTCAATTTTAAAAAAAGCGGAGGGCTTTTCTTTCCCTCCAAATCCTCTAAAACTTATCCCGGTTTCCAACGGAGATCTCGTTGGGAAATTCCGATCTGAAGCGTGTAAAACGCTTATAGATAGAAATCGCTCGTTAATCTCGGCTCTCGATTAAACTGCGCGCGGAGTTCTTCTTTCTTTTTCCCCTACTCGGCGAAACGAGAGTTCACTCCGTTTTGTTTCGCCGTGGAACCTTGGGATGGAGGGGAAAGTTGCTGACAAAAGCGGGCCAATTTGCCCCGAATTAACAACGCCGCGACGTTGAATGTAATGGGGGGGAAAAAAAAAGACTAGCCGAACCGCTGAAGTTTTCAACTCCCGATGAGTTCCCTTTTTTAATTCCCTTCCATCGTTTCGCCAACTGCAGTTCCTTCTCGTTCGCGTTCGCTCTGGGAACGTCCGAATGAAACCTCGTTACACGCGACGAGCAGCAATCTGTTTCGAACGTAGGATTTATCGTTACGTATACTGTACGTTCCGTCGTGGACAGTGGCCGGGCCGTCCAACAGCGACGAAACGAGCGTGGTCGATTTAGCCGGGCGTTCGGTTAGGCGCTAGACGATGACTCCCGGTGGCAGGTTCGTTGGCTTCGCCAACGTTTTATCGACTTTCCATCGTCGACTGGATGTGCACGCAACCGGCGCGCGGTTTGTTGTTCCGGCGATACACGTGGCACGGTCTTGGAAGGAGAATTGGAAGTCTGCGACTGGCGACGGTCGGCGACGGGCGAGGGTAAAGTCTGCCAGCGACATCGATTCTTCCCGTTCCCGCTCCGCCTAACGGTACCCGATCGCAATAAAACGAGAGTAAACGTGTTACGATCGGTGGCGAGCCCGAAAGCGTGCACGCGTTCCGGCCCGTATCTCACTCGGATAGCGGCGCTCCGGAGCCCAACTCCCCGAGTCGTCGAGAAGCCTAGAATGCAAAGTAAAAGGCATGGAGAATTGTTCTCGCTCGATGGTAACGACAATTGCTCCGACATTCGCTCGCGCCGCGTTACCGCCTGCAATTCTCCTTCTCCCCCCTCCCCCTCTTTGCGATTTAGATCGCGGGATTAAGGCAGCAGCGTTGGCAAAGTCCCTCGATTGCTGGGAATTTGCAGTCGCGCGAACATCGAAAGAGACCGAGAATACCGGAGTTAGCGGAACAAATGTGACGGCGAGGTTTAAGTTTTCTACTAGCCCTTGGAGTATGGCGGGTGTTTTCCGGGCGAAAGTAAAGGGCCTTTTCTGTTAGATTTATACACAATAGTTAGGGAAAAGTAACAAAAATTAAATCTGAAGCTTTACTGAAAAGTATGCGCTGCTTTTCCGTACGTTCGTAGAAATGCGTTTTCTCTCTTACACATCCGATTAGTTTCAGACCTGAATGTTTACGATACGCGACACAAGCGAGCCTTCCTTGTGCCGAATAGAGCATATATTTGAAGTTGAGAACTATCTTGTTATTTCTAATCCCTAAAACCTACCGTAATTTAATATTTTGGATCGTCAGGTTTGTTAGGAATTGTTAGACGTGGGTTGGAGATCGGTTGTTCCTTTGCGTAATAAACGGGCCGCGATTCAAGGTGGTTTTCTTTTAGGGTGCGCGCCCCACGAGTGGCGGCTCGTTAGTTAACCCCTCTATGGTTTCGCAAGCTTTTAACTACTGTTGTTGGGGATGACTAATGGGTAAGGACAATGATTGAGGAAGAGGCGGACTAGGAAAGATACGGAGTACAGGATGACTAGGAACTGAGATTAGGGTGGTTTGTCAGATGAATTTGGTTTAGGATGAGTCTGTGACGTTTACAGTGTGAGTGGTCGTGTGTTGGTCGTTCAACACTACCACGATCGTAGCTTCTCGCTTCACCGTAAAGCTGAATAAAATTCTCGTTACGAAACGTTAAGGAGCTACACTATCCCATCGGCCTCTCGCTACATTTGCTCGGACAACTGTACCGCAAGTAGACCGGGGCGACTCCGTAGCACGTCGCATCGAATGGCCGTCGTAACGAACATCGTGGATCCGTTTATCGAAGACGGGAACGGCGTCGTAAGTCGAAGGGGCTTCGCGTTTGCTTGGCCGACCGATGTTCGCCGGCTTACGTGTTGTCCGTCTTACCAGCGTCTCGAGGGTGCCTTTTGCTCGACCTCTTGCTCGCCGGATCCTCCAACGTGTCCCGTTAACCTCGACCAGTCGTCGCGCCCGTGATTTTCCGCGCGATTTCCCAACGCGATTGTCTCGAAGCGAGTTTAGCGCATTCGAATAAGACGTTACTCCCGCTGGCAGCAAAAGCAGAAACGCGTGATCTCGAGTGAACGTCGTCTCGTATTTTTCATCCACCTCCTGCCTATCGAGGCTCCCTTTGAAAATGGACGCCAACGATGCTCGAGCTACGTGATCGGATGTTCCCGGACCGAGAGTCGCGGCCACATCCTCCCCGAATCTTTGAAACCATCCACGTGGCTGTCGGGAAACGGGCCGAGGATGAAACCACGCGATACATTATGTATAAGCCCCGCGTGCTCGGTCGGACGAATTTCGAGAAGGAGGAACGCGCCAGTGTGGGCAAAGAATAGAACGCGGCGGTTTGTCAAGCTCGTTGGAATATGCAAACACCCCGGATTGCTGTATAGCAAACGCGGCTGGGGAGCTGCGAGATATCGGGAAGCATGGCTGCTAGCTTCTTAAACTGGGGCTACGAAAAGTCTCGACGTCTTGCTGCATTTTTCTATTCGAATGCTACTTACGCGGTGGACTGCAGACTTTTACGCGCATTCGTTTTTTTACAGGCGCAATTAGACATAATAGGGCTTTAACCCTTTCGCTACGAAGGACGTATATATACGTCCTCGAAAAGTGGACCATCGTTCGTTAAAACATGACTATACTTTATTCTGTATCGCGATAATATTTCATTTGTTATTCGTGTTATTTTACAGTTCAACTAGTAATGCCAAGTATCGAAATATTTGCCCTTACACTGTTCCGAAGTTACTAAAAATAATCCTCGTCTGTGTATTAGAAACACTTTCGAATTTCAAGCTGTCGTAGCGAAAGGGTTAATAAGAACCTATATTTCATCCTCTAAATATCGCGACTCGGGTTTCACTTCGGCTCTCTAGCATAATTTTATACGATACAACACGCACTTTGCATCTTTTCGCGAATTTAAATCTTCTGTAAATGCGTAAAAATCCATTCTCTATTAGTTGGGTTTAAGGGAACCTTTAATAATATTGTTCTCACCTGTTAAACGACAGAAAGTCTGATAAAATTGAACATAGTTAAGCGGGGCACCCAACGCGGAAATAATTTTGCAGCCACTGTAGCTTCGTTCGCAGTGGATTTTCTGCCGCTGCTGCTCGCGGTAACTTTGCATGCCTGTTCGTATAATAATAATGACGATCGAGTGGGGGTAATAGGTGCAACAGAATATGATCAATAACATCCACCAAATGTTCGTAGCGGGCTGACGATGAGTAACCCGTGTCCCTCTTCCGCTAAACGGTTGAACGGCTGCTAAAGTCACGGAGCATTTACGCTATTCCATTCAATGACTCACGCATGATTCGACCACGATGAACAGGCTGTGCATTTTTTATGCTTTATATCGAGGATTTAAAGGGCACAGGGCGTATAACCTGTGAAATGGTACGAGATAGCGAAAGTGCGATAGAGAGCCTGATATTTTGGAGACGAAACAACCCCAATTTGGATCGTGCTTCTTCGAACTTACTTATAGAAATGCGAGTTTCCGATAGTAAGTTACGACATGAATCGAAGACTACGCTAGCAAGCTAGTAAAGCAAAGAGAAAAAAAAGAAGATTGATATACAGTGGCTACGAAAAGTGTTTGGACACGCCTCTACATCTTTCAATTAGGTACTTTCTACTCGGACTCTATATCTCGCTCCTTCCGCGACAAATCTTTATTAGCCACGCAAGACTACTATTAACGGACGAGAGATCAACGTTAACGACGCCCGATTAATTGTCATCTGAATCACGAAAATAAATACAGCGTAGCACGGAAGATACTTTTCGTAGCCCGCGCGCGCGTGGAATACCCGCGGCTCGTCAATCGTTGACGAATCCTCGCAACACGGGGGACCGTGCGTTAAATACCGACGCGTGCTCCGGAGGAGCAGAAATACTCGAGCTGGCTAGCCGGCGAGGGTTTAAACTTGAACCGTTAGGGCCGTCGTTTGCGAAATTAAGGAGCGGTCTGCTGCGGCGAGGACGCTGAAACGGAGGGACGGTGAAAAAGAAGGTAATTAGCAAAAACGAGGGGAAACCCGGGAGCAACGGTGGATGGAAAAGTGGCGCAGGATTCTTGAAAGAGAGAGAGAGAGAGATTGTGCTCTTATGCGTTCAGGACGCGTAGTAGCGAGAACGGGGCGATGACACACGCCCAATATAAAACGCGCTGGTTTACGTACGTACGTGCGAGCACGCACTTTCACGCACACCTACGCGTCCCAGCGATAATACGACCGGCATCCTCCGTTTCTCTCCCTCTTCCTTGCTACGCCCTTGCCCAGCTCTCTTTCTCTTCTCCTATGTTACGTACACACGTACCAGAGCACTAGTACGAGTCGATGCACGCGGTGCGTTACACTTCGTGGAAGCTCGAGGCTGCCCAATGGGGAACTGGCCCTAACGGCGCCACCGACAATTTTGGGGATCCGAATCGGCCGGAACGCGGCACCTATCGATCTCTCGCCGCTCCGACTACACGCGTCCACCGAAACCACCCGCTTTCGCGACGGGTCCGTTCTCCTAGCTTTTCTCCGACCCTCTTTTCCCTTCCGATTCTCCCGGGGGAAGAAACTCGGATCCTCCGAGCAACGCGAGAATTGAAAGGAAAAACAGCGGGGGGATTGCGAGCAGCTGAGCCCGCGGAAAAGCTGACTCCGACGAGCCGGGGAAAACACGCGCGATGTCCATTTCTATTCCGCTCGATTTAACTCGAAGAATAGCCGAAGCAACGCCGAACAATTAAGCCAGGGATACGCTATTGTCGCGTGACTTGAATGACTTCGGGGATGGCGAAAATGATTCGCGTTGCTCGCTCGTTCGCTCTGCGATTGTTAAGCGAAATCGTGCAACAACAGAGTGTGTTTGTCCTGAAACTTTTGGTCGAACAATCGAAACGATCGGCTCGAAGTTGTCCACTGTAAGTCCCGATTTCAGTTACACAAATACTTTACACTCGTTCCGCTGCGAGAACGGAGGCGGCCGTTCGTTTAATTAACCGTGCGCAAAAAGACGCGGGGATCCTTTGGGAGAAATTGCAACGTGAGTCAGAGGAAGTGTCCCTTGCGGCTGTGTTTCGCGGATCGATACTCGGGCATGCGGAAAAGTTTCGAAAGGCCAGTGGACGCACGCCGTGTGTTTGCGCGATTCCACGCCGAAGCTAGAAATTTTCTCGAAAGTTTCGACGGCGACGTTTGCTCTGGCAATTAGAGTCAATACGTGGTACAAACGACGGCATCCTAAGCGTCATTGACCACCGTCTTTTTGCCTCGATTCTCGAAGCATCGAATTCATCGGAGCACGAAAAGCTATGAGGTATTTAGTAGCTTGGCTAGAAACTCGCCGCACGCCCGCATCCGATAACTCCAATCGCGTATAATAATTGATCGTAGCCGAGACTCGTGCCTTTTCATCTTCTCGTTCGAACCGAGGAGCAAAGGAAAAACGGGCAAAGGTCGCAATTTATTATTTCGTTCGCCAGTGAATTTGGCGCTTCGATCAATCGATTGCCTTACAATAACGAGTCGTACTCGTGCTACGAATTATGGCATAGATTCAACAAAAACTCCTAGTATTCGGGATAACATTTAATTTGAACCATAACTTTGACTTTGTGGTGTAAGATTGGAGGAGTTTGAATAAATATTACCTATAATATTTAAACGATACGTACGCGACGTGATAAGAAAGTAGTGATCAGTTAACGCTAGTATACGTAGATGATAAAATAATCGTAAGGCAAGGAGTTAAGCATAGGATAGTGAATACGCGGAGCTCTAGCGGTAAACTCTATCCACTAGATACGCGTAAAGTAACCAGAAAAAGTATTCGTACACTGGAAACTTCTGATTTCCATCGAAAACCCCTCTTTTTCCATGGAAAAAAGTGAAGTGTATTCGTACTCGTGTGCATTTGGATCGAGAGCCAGATAAACAGATTTCAACTTGATATTTCCAACGAAAGCGAAGAATTCGCGATCGCCGTGGTTTAGCCCGTAAGCTGCGCGTTAAGACGGTGAAAAAAACGGATACGTTTTCGCGTCACAAGCGAGTCTTATCGTGCAACTTTTTAATCTCGCTACGGGGTTCCTCCCGTAACTCATCGAGTTTCCCCTCGATTCGACAGCGGGCAGCTTTTCCGCGAAAAGAAACACCACTTTTGCCCGGCAGCACGTTCCATCGCGTAGAGGATTTTTGAGCACGTAGCAGGCCGAGGCACGTGATCCGAAAGTTGCCACGCCGACCGATCGACCGATATTGAAAACGTGCGGCCGAGGTTAAAGCGATCGCCGAATTCCGGGAGCCTCGAAATTCTACGGGGCCAACCTTTCGCTGTTTTTTAAACGAAACTCGGGGAAACGTTTCGCTGAGAGAAGCAAAATTTGCTACGAAAAAACGAAAGATCTCGGAGGATACTTTTGCTGTTCCAAAAAAAAAAGAGGCAAAAATTGACAAGGATGGTTACTTTCGTTGCGAGTGCAGCTCGAATTGCGCGAGTAGCGGGAACGTGGAAAGGCCGACCCTTAACGCGGGCGATAATTAACGCGAGTCGTCGCGACGCTGTGCGACGCGGCGCGTGTCTTGTCGCGTTATTCGCGTGTTAATCAACGAAAGTCCCGAGTTCCTTGCAGCGAGGACATCGCGCGCTCGCGAGACACTGTCGCGAGTTGCGACCCCCGACCAGACCCGCTTATTTGCAACGACTTTTAATTAAACCGCGCGCAGTTCTCGCGAGTGTCCCTTAACGATGTCGCGGTGCGTAATTACAACGAAAGACGCACCGGTAAAAATACCCCTCGGCATTTGCATGATAATAGGATAACCGGTGTGGACTCCTACGTGCGTTAACCGGATTTTGCGGGCTAGCGAGGTTCGCGCTGCGTCTCTCGCGGTCTAGTCGCGCCGAATCGATGCACCTCCGCGACGTTTCGCTGCCTATGCGGCACAATTATCTCGTTGCGTAACAGATCGGTGTATTTCGAGCGCGCTAAAGAGCGCAGAGTGCGCGCGATACGTTAAGGGACACTAGATATACAAAATACAGGTGATATTGTAGTAGTTAAAGTGTAAAACAATCCCTGACTCGACTCCCATTCGCAAAAATAGGAAAATTGCATCAAAATACGCGGTCTACTTACAATAATCCTTAACCCTCTTGTCCTATTACGTACATATTTCGTTACTTATGTATGCTAGCTAATGCTGATCACCGATTTCGCGTCGGGTCAGTTGAATATTGTAGGCAATGTTTTGTTTAACAGCTTGCGGATATTGTAACGCAAAACCAAGATTTCGTTTCAAGTTATATGTATATAATTCACGGCACGAGTGCGACTCGTTTTTGTAGGACACGGGGTTAAATTAGGTTGAAGGACTTCGAAGCGCCCAAAGAAGAAATCAATGCGGCCTATGCTTTTTCACGTGCACTGTATATTTTAGAAAGAACTTATTTGACGCTAGAACTATTGGCAATTAAAATGTGTCCTTATTTGTACCAAGAACATTAAAATGATCGGTGACTGCTAAAGTGCATAATGTAGAATAAATCTACCGTTATATTATTGCACGGAAAATTACGTATAATCGTCATAAATGATCGGTGACTGCTAAAGTACATAATGTACGATAAATCTATCGTTCTATTATTATTCACAGAATATTACGTATAATCGTCAAAAATGATCGGTGACTGCTAAAGTACATAATGTACGATAAATCTATCGTTATATTATTGACAGAAAATTACGTACAATCGTCATAAATGACCGGTGACTGCTAAAGTATGTAACGATAAAATAAATCTACCATTATATTATTGACAGAAAATTACGTATAATCTTCAAAAAGTTCCCTGCCGCTAATTCGTGGAACCTTTATAAATAAGAAGGCAGGAGTGAGTCATTTTGACAACCTTGGTAGTTCTAACGTTAACGTCCACTTATGGTTTCGGGTCAAATCGAGGCAGAACAGTGCACGAGGGTCAAGTGGCAAAGAATTTCAAAGCGTCTCGAGATATACCGGCCAGCGTTTTCGACTATCGAAATTAATCGGCGGACGATATCAACGATACGCTACGTCTCGCATAAGTAGTACACGCGAATTTCTCGATCGCCAAATAGCAGCGAAAGGGTTAAAACGATTCTCGGTTGGTGAACGGAAGCGGGACCGCCGATGGCCCGTCGAAATGGAAAATAATTACACCGCGAAGCGATGGAAAAACGAGAGGCAAGCTAGCCGTTGCTCTCTATCTCTCTCTCATTATCGAAAATCCATTATTCGAGCGAAGGCGTCGCGTTTCTCGTCCCCTTTTATCCCGCTAATGGCTCGCCGGCCGCATCCTAGAAACTTCGCCGTGCTCCATCGTGGTCTATCCGTCTCGCGACTTAACCACGTCTAATCACCATCCCCATTAATCACCTCGAAGTGACTCGTTATCGTCGAACAACCGGGCGCAGAATTTCGCGACGCTACAATGGATCGTAGCTAGATAAGAGGCGGTGGAGCAAACGAATATGGCTTTTTGCCGACTCGCACGGAACGCTGCAGCCATTTACAGACCGGAAGCGTCTCTCTCTCTCTCGGTCGACGCACACGAACGGACTCGGCAATGGCGAACATGTTAGTACCTTATCCGAGGTGAAGCCGATAGCGCGGACGAGGAAAAGATAATGAAAAAAAAGATAGACCGCCTACGCTTTTCCTGGACGCGCGCCACTCCTTCGAACTTGAATCCTCTCTTCTCTGCCTTTGCTTTTTTTTCGCTCTCTCTATACGGCTTCCGCGAAAACGAGATCAACCCTCTGCCAAGCGAAATTGATTTATTTGCTTTCGCGATGGAATGAAGCTACGATTCGGGAGCATTTTCGTTTGCAATGTGAAAAGCAGGAATTAATCCCTTTCCTTGTTACGACGAGAGTAGCCTTGTAAAGCAGATTGCGGTCTAAATGCAACAACAGCCCCCGCTGCGTTTGTAATAAATTGTAATTTCAACTGCAAATGCATCGCGAAGCTGCGAGATTAATGTTCATTGAATGCAAGTCGCGGGTAATATATCAGGGTTTCGTATCCGATACGGTGTTAAAGCTACGAATATCCAACTTAATAGTTTACACAAGTTACCGTCAATATTGTCAGGAACACGTTGCGCACGTGCGGCTTCGTTATTAAACTCCGTTGAGAGCATCGCGATTCTGAACCCTTCGACGAGCACAGATTTTTCCTCTTGCGATATAGAACTGTTTATATTGATTACGCGTACAATAAAGCTAGCAATGGAATAATAGAATATTGTGGAAACTGTTTCCATCGAATAGAGCACGGGAACATAGCTCCAGTTGCATAAGTTTTAGTCTTTCCTTTAGTCCGAACAATGTTTGGCCGTACTCGTCAAACTGTTAAAGTGTCTATTTGAATTCCACTCCGAACTCTATACTTGAATTCCATTTATCTAGCTGTGTTCCACGAGTACCAATTTGCGTAAAGATCCGCAGGCTAACGAATATAGTCTCAACCCTTAGCAACAAAATGATTAATGCGTTCATCGCGTCTCCATTGAATACAAAGTAACGAAACCAAATTCCGCTAACGACGCGACATCTGTCCGACTACTATTGACTATTCCAGTCTTGAATCTTCCAAAGGAGTGTCACCTTTCAAATCGTTAACGTCTCGCGTTCGGATGCAAAGCCGCATGCGTAATAGAATTTAGTCTTAACCAAAAGTCCACCGTGCTATCGTCTTCTCTCTACACCTTACAACAGTCTCGGCGCGATTCCGGAATTTTCCAGCGGCGGTCGATCGCTGGAATTCTATCGAACGCGAAAACGAAAAATAGCCATCAGTCGCGGCCATTAACTTATCTAGTATTTGGGGTCGATGGAAGGAGCGGGGAGCTAGGAATTCTTCTCGGCATCCCGCGCGACCCGGTTAAAAGCGGGATCCTTTTATTGGACGCTGCGCCGCGCTGCGCGGGTCGAGCGAGGTTCGCGTCTCGAGACGGGCTCTTCGTTATTATTTCATTCGTCTCATTAAGAAAGCCGCTTCCGTTGACGCGCGCCGCTGGATGGAAAGTGAGAATAAACGGGAACCAGAAACCGGCACGGAAATAAGGGGAGCAGCGGAGTGGAGAGAAGAGAAGAGAAGCGCGCGGCGTTATTTCTGGAATCGGAAAACACCGAGACCGAGTCTGCCCCTGTTCTCTGCTCCCGTCGAGGATCAGAAATATCGACGCCAGCCTCTCGTCTCGCCTCTTCTTCTCTTCTCGCGTGTCTGCCGCCGCGAGTCGTCGCCACCATTTGTCCGATCTTCTCTCCTCCTTCGGAGTTCTTCGTCGATATTCCTGCACTAGAGGCGATTTATCTCGCGCTGCGCCTGCCAACGTGGCTCGAACGAGCCACTCGTCGCTTTCCGTGAAAGATGCGCGAATTTGCTGGCGTGCTCGAAGGAACACGGTTTTGGAAAAAGGGGAGAACTTCTTCGTAATTACGGAGGAAAATTGTTTAGGGAAACGATTGCGATGTTTCCGGTCTACTTAACAATATGGAGAACGAAGTAGTAGGTACGCTTGCGTCTATCGTAGACGCGAAGTAGATAGGAAACGAGAGAGCGATAAAAGCCTGACGCAATGTTGAGCTTATCGTTGCGCGCAGCTTTGGAACACAACTTCTAAAAATACTACCACTGAAGAAGTAGTCCAAATTTTTACAAGCTTCGTTCAAACATCCACCACGACATCTTCTGCGCGAGCAAGGACACTCTAATCTTCGTTAGCTCCACTGTTAACTCGCCGCGGACGATCGAAGGTTTATCAATCCGTGGGATAACGGTGCAGACGCAAACAAGGCTACCGATAACAGTAATCTGCGTTCGATTGCAAGCCCCCGAAGAAAAATGCATTCCGCGAAAGAATGGAAAGGTCGCGACGGTAGAGGACACTTGGAAGGCGAAACGAACGATAGGGCGAGAGGGCGCGGAGGGAGAATAAGCGAGGCGGAAAAGAGGGAAATGGGTTTCGCTGGCCGTTAATCCGAGACGCGAAACCACCACTTGACGCCTATTTACGGCAATTAACCCGAACCGCGTTGACGAACTTGAACTCCCCCGGTTAATTCGATGCGCCGCAGACGTCCGAGCGTCTCTCGCTTTTCATCCCCCCAGCTGCAGCCGGGGCAAATTTATTCGCCCGACCTGTACCTTCCACACGGTGCGTATTCACTCGAGAGACAGCCTCACCTGGCCGATCGAAGCGGGCAACTTTAAAACCCCTTCTCTTACCTTAAATACCTAATGAAAGAATCGTAGGGCAAGCGGTTAAATACCAACATTCAGTCTGACAAAGCTACCCCCTCGACACGTTTCCATGCATCGTACAGTCAAATTGCGTTTCTTTCTTCGTAGCATTCAAATTCTCCCTACTAAATCGTAAAGTATTCCCCAACGCAAATTTCGAACCCGCGTTATTTCCCCTCTCGATGCAACGCGATCAGCGTGACATCAATTTCACGCGCGTGTTTAGTAGCGGCAGATTTTAATCCGTGTCCGAGAAATTTGAACGCGTATTCGCGACAATTCGTCGCAAAGATTTGAAGAACCCAATCTAAGGAGAAAGGCGGTGCTTCGGAAAATGTTGACTCGCGCCGTTCCACTATTCACGATGCCTCGGTGCTCTTTCTGCTCGATGATTATTCCGGAGACTTTCAGCAAACGAACGCGAATCGATGCAGCGCGGCAGATAGCAGGTAGAGGGGGAATAAATTGAAATACAGTAGGAACGGTCGGACGCGTACGCAAATGTTGGGATTTCGAATCCTCTGTACTCCGTACGGTTGCATTCATCGGAGCGTACGAAGGGGGGAAGTGGAAACCGTAGAAGGAGCCGAAAAGCTTTCGCGCAAAGAATTTCCGTCCGGAATGAATGTCGCTCCTAGCCTCGTGCTCGCGTCCCACCGCCCGGAAGCCTTAGAAAAAAAGAAGATACACCGATACGAAATACCGCTACTTCCTGTTGGATCCACCGGATAACGCGCAAGCGAAACAGCAACGAGAGAGAGAAAGAAAAAAAAGAAAAAGAAAAATACAAATAGAAGGACGAAGCTCGATGCTGCAGGGGATTTTTCCCGTTGCACGACGAAAAGCCCGCAAACAGGATTACTTCGTTGCCGTTTCGACGGATCCTTTTTGCATCCGAAACAAAGGGGATTAGCGAATTAGAATCGGAGGAAAAAAGAAGATTGGCAAAGGGGAGTTAGCGTTTGGCTATTGAAATTTTCCTAGCGACGAGACGACGGAGGCCAGGGCGATTCTTACGGCGTGGAAAAGATGCGTTGGTGGAGAGATTGCGGAAGAGAGACGAGTGGGCGCAGGGCGATCGATAGAGGGGAATCGGTGCGGTGATAAATCGATTTCACGCTCGCGTTGCTCGAGCGCAAATTAATCCGGTGAACGCTGCTGAATTGTCCCCCGGAAAATGCTTCGCCTCGCACGCGAAGGAAGCCGGGGAATCGAGTGAAATTCGACGTGCGAAGCCTCCCCCGGCGATTCCACTCCGAATCAGGATCAAGATTTAAGCCGAAGTCGCGCGGATACCTTGTCAACCCATTCGTGACTTTCCCGTCGGAAAGGCAAGAAGAGGACTGTTCTCGCGTTCCCGCGAAGTCGAATGATTTTCCGATTCACAATCGTGGAGCGAAAGAAGGAGACGATAAATAAAAAGCAATAATTTGCGTTGCTAGGATAACGATAAACAGTGAGGATAAGTTGCGATTTCGTTTGACGCGACAATTGTATGCTCTCGCTTTAACCCTTTGCCGTACGATTCTATTATTTTATCAGCTACTCAGGCTAGCGTTAATCGATCGCTATTTTAACATTACGTCACGTAGAAATCATTTAATTTATAGGTAATCTTTATTTAACAACTTCCCATCTTATAACACGAAGCTAAATATTGCAGTTCAAATGAAACTTCTTCCTTAATCCTAGACATTTTTGTCGAATCTGTAACATAATTCATGAAACGAGCGCGACTCGTTATTATAGGCGAAAGGGTTTTGTCATTTTCATGACATCATTTTTTAAAGGAATCGTCGTAACTTGATTTCGGATTTTTGTCCACTTATAGGGAGTTCAATCACGCGCGTAAAAAGGTGCAAATCGTTAACGAGACGTACCGTTATCAAGCTGCGAATCTTGAAGCATTTATGGGAAACATCGACGCGCAAAGCGGAGCAAAGTATTCTTCGCGTATTACGTAAAAGTGGATTTTAAAATACTTGGTCGGGGTGAAAGGAATCTCTACTCCGTAGTTCGCTTCCATCAATTGCGTTCGCAAGAGTACGAGTTTGCAGAAGATCCGCGCGGTTGCAGCCTTAAACGACGGGTATCTTAAGAGAAAAGCGCACGCGACGATGGAATTCCCTTGGGCGCGCTGCGCTGGTTCGCTGATATAATTAGCGTCAATAAATCCGGGCCGCGAACAAATATGCTATCGCGAAAAGCGGACATGCTGGATTTAACGCGGCGACAATGTCCTCTTATCGCGTTTCATATCGGCAGACGCAAACAACGCGAGCCGCAATCGTCGCAAGGATTTAATTTTGGTCCATCGGGAACAGCAGACGCGAACGATACGCCTAACTCGTTTCGCGCTAGATATTTTGCGAAACAACGCAAAACCATTGGTCAACGTTTGGACAAATGCAAGTTCTTCGTTTATCTGGCATAACGCTTGATTAATCTTTCCAATTTTCTTCGCGGGTATAATTCAGCTTTGCAAACCACAATTACAGGAACGAGACCAAAATCAATTACACTCTTTAACGCTAACCGCGCCAGCATTTTAATAGCACCAGTGTTATTAAATATTGCAGCAAGTGCTGTATTTCAGACGCGTAATATCCTCTCGTGCATTGCACGCATCGCGTGCCTTCTAAATTATTACCTATTCGAACTAAACTCCATCCAAACGCGTAAAGATCCGCAGTCGCGTGCTCTAAGAAGAAGTTTACAAAATCGCGCACCTGCTTTGGTATTCGCGGCTCTGATTGCAAAGATGAGAGATGCCAGATGATTTTTGTCAGCCGCTAGAACAGCAAGCTACGAGGCATCGTATTAAGCGGGGTGATGAGCAATGCTTCGCGTCGCATGACTCGGTTGTTGGATGAAAATCGAGTTACGCGAAGTGGACGACGGGATATCAGACACGGTTGAACGGTGGCACGGGCGGTGTTCGATGCCGAAGCTGTCGGCATCGATACGCGTGTTCCCTGCCTCCGCTCGTGTAGAGAAGTTCGTCGTAGTTGCGAGCGGAGAGTAGCCGAGGGGCCGAGGAACATTATATACCGACGCGACGGCACTCCCGCAGCTAGACGCTTTCGAATTAATTGCAACGTGAATGAACGAAGTCGGGCTTAGTGAATGGACCAATCAGAGCTCCGTTTCTGCACTGCTTCGCCGATCCCTCGTCTGCGCTGCTCTCGTTAGTCAATTAAACTTCGTAATTATAGCCGGGACGGAGGTTGTTCGGCTTTCACGCAATGATTCACAACGGATGCTGCGAGCCGCTCGATATTTTATCGGCACGAACCTGCTGCCCGCTGCGCCGTTCTCGCGGATCAAATTGAAACAAATACGCGAATGCCTCGTTTCATCGAGGCGAATATTATTCCCGCGGATACTTGGGGGCGGGGAAAGCATCGATGGAAGCTTTTATGAGAATTTATAATCTTTCTTATAAGCGAATTATCTATTCCGTGCTTAACCCGTTCGCACGCAATAGCGAGTGATACTCGTGACGTATTGACGATGATTCGATAAAATGGAATTCTGCTCGCTATATCCACCGTGATTGCTTTAACCTAACCCATCCGAGTCTGTACCGTATCGACGTATTAATTAATTCTCGTACGCTAACGGGGTTCGCCCGTTTATCGAGTAAAAATAATGCTTAGCAATGAACTACGTAGAAGGATGAACGCGAGTTATCCTCTGCGTACGTTATCGGCAGCTTATTCTTACGATAAATCGCAACACCCGTGGCGATCGTAACGAGAGAAACAGTGGAAGCTGTACTCGTTGCTCGCGTTAGCGAGGCCCGATAGGGTTGGAAATTACGGCTAGGGGGGGTCGTTGAACGATCCGGTTGCCGAATCTTCTCAGGGCCTGCGCGAGATTCGCCTGTGCAGCTTCCATTCCACCCGGCGGCCGACCCGAGACACATGTGAAATCGGAATAGCCGGCATGGGAACACGAAATGCAGATCCGCCTTCGCATATGCCTTGGCGCACGCACGTATGCGCGTATGCACGTATGCACGTACGAACGGCGTACACCAAATTAACGGCGACCTAATTGACCGTCGCTAATTCCCTCGTCCTCAACGCCCCTTCTCTCTCGTCTCTCGCGTCTCGTCGCTCGTCGCTCTTCGCTCGCGTCCACCATGGCGTTTTACAGCGGACGTCGTTTCAACGCCTCGAGCGTCTCTTAAACTTTGCTCTCGGTTCTCTACCCCCGGGGATCTCCACGGGGACACACTTGGTCGAAGCTCGTTTTCTACTCGTCGCCCCGTCTACTCGATCGCATCTTTATAACCGTAGATTGTCCTAACGCGGAGTAGCTCGGGCGTTCACGGCATCTGCGAGTCAATTTTGTAGCCAGACCCCGTCTTCTTAATTAATCCCCCGCGCGGGGAGGGGACGGGAATTTTATTCGCTCGGCTAATTGCACCGTGCGAATCTTCATCGAGTTTACGGCACTTTTCGCGCGTAAACCGAGGAATAACTCGAGTCCGGACGAAAAACGTATCGAATGAGCGTAAAAATTCATTTACTAGATCGACGAGCACCGAGCGCAGAGACGCGTAACATTTTCAAAGACCTCATTATGGGTAGTTTATTTTATTTATTTTCACGGGTCAAAAATTCGTTTCGTGTAAACAAAGATAAGTGTAAGAAGCATACGGTATTAAAGAAATCTATACGGTCGCGTGATTCAATTTGAGACCCTAACCGTTTCGTTTACGCAGTTGTAGTTAAATGCGCTGCAAAATTATAGATCAGGGGTTGGAAATACGCGAGGCGCGTTGGCGATGGTAAAAATCGGCCATTCCTATGGTCGGCTGCGATCCTAGCATGAATGCCTCCCACTTTCTCGTATCAGTTTCATTTCATTCCCTCTAGACCTCTGTCATTAACCCGAATTTCGCTTGGAGGACGAAGAGTAACGACGCGACGGCTCGTAACGCGGCCACGTTCAACGCTTGCTCGAATACGTTTAGCTTACGGAGCGGCTCGTTGCCATCATCCGCGTTACGGCCGTTTTATACTCGCAAGGCTATCGTTTGCCTCCAATATTATCATATAATGTAACAAGGTGGAGCCGTGGCGCGATTCACAAGCTGGTTCACGCGCTTCGCCGTATAATAACGAGGTAAGGTAAACGTACCAAGTACTGCCACTTTAACGTTATCTTAAAGCAACTTTATTCAACTATTTTAGAACGTCGTTAACGTAACGATCGTTCCAGTTTGGATCATCGTATTATTGTTCAACGTCGCGTTTATTTATGAACATTTGTTTATAACGTTGAATATAATGGCATAGAAGCTGGAATAGTAAGGTTTAAGGTTCAAGTTTCTTTAATTCCCATATTAACACGTTGATGCGTTTCAGATTTCGTACAGAAAATTGATAGAGATCATAAATATTATTTTTCAGTACTTTACGTTAACTTTACGTAATGCAATGGTATGAATATGTATTCTACGCGATTCTCTTCATCCTCACGCTTCTACGTTCGAATAATTATATTTACCTATTTTTATATTTTATATAAACGTATTTTTCCGAAACCCTGACGACGTATACGCGTAACGTTCGTAACTCTAGTGCTAATCGATTCAATTTTCATTTCTTCTTCGGAAATCGAAGCTAATTTCCTCTTTTCAACATACGTAACACAATGAAGTTCTCACAATGGATCAGAATAGTGTATCGAAGCTGCTGTTTTAGTTCAGCTTACGTTTCGTCATACTGTTAAAAGTAGTTTCGAGTGCAAAGAGAGGGTTTAGTATTTCGCATTTTGGTACAGGGTTAAAGTAGAAAATATCTTACGATACGATGAATTTGTTCTCGAAAAACAAAACGTGTACTAGCAAGATGCGTTGGTTGCAGCGAAAAGAGCCGCTGGCATTGCAAGCGCAGAGTACCGGGTACGAAATTGTATATACCAAGCTTGGCATGATTCATCGAAACGATTATCGGCTCGCGATGATTCGCGCGATTCAACGCAGCAACGCACTCGAACCGGTTTTGATTTCCTGTTCGATGGCAACAGGAAATTAACGACAAATCGAATACCGTAACAGTCGGGTGGATTGCTTTAAATCCGTTAGACAATCGGGAAGTAATTATGGCCTGGATTTGCGTGCCGTCGACCCAATTAGATCGGCCAGCCTCGATTAAATGTGTTTTCCAATCGATTCGAAAATCCGTGAAACGGGATACACTCCGGCACAAGAAGCGCGCAATCGTTAGAGTTAGCGAATCGCTCGCGATCAAACGTTGCGAATACAGAGGACACTATCGATTATCCACGAGCTATCGATAGCTTGAGATATCGTTAACCCTTTGGCTTACAATGACGAGTCATGCTCACAGCGGCATGAATTGTATGTAAATTCGTTAAACGTAACTTCTGCTTGCAATACAGTGTTATTTTTTTTATAAGTTTTATTATAAGAAACATAAATTATGTAGAGTATATTAATATTTGCAATAAATATGAGAACTGCGATGTGTCGATGATAACTTACGTTAAATATAGTAGTTGAGAAATTGTAAGGCAAGGGGTTAAAGCGAAGACAAATAATTGTAACAAAATCGTTCGAAATCGATTTGGGCTTTTGATTGGAACGTGTATCACAGGCAACACACAGGATCTTCTTCTATAAAAAGGAATTTGATCTGCTGTTTGGAGAGCAATCTCAAAGGAAGAACCGTATGCGATTAAATTTAACGTACTCTTCCGTAAAGATTGATACAATCGCCGAGCAAAGGTTCAAAAACGAAGTTTACGCAATTTTCATTGCAAATTAACGACCAGTTATTTGAACTTCCTTGGTAGTTGTACAGTTAACGCGGGACATCGAAACGAGTAGGCGTGTAGAAACAAATTGACCGATCTGTTGGGCGTATCCGCTTAATTCCTCGACAAGCGACGCGTCGAGATCATTATTTCGCTCGCCGAAAGTCGTTCATCGAAACCGGAAGCGATAGAGAACGACCGCGTGGAAGCTCCGCTGGCGATCGTCGAAAGGTAACCAAATTAGCGCGTCGGTTTTACTGCTTCCAATCATCGAAATCGTCGGAGCGGGAAACGCGCCGCGGACGTTGGCCGCCGCTAGCCCGGCGCTCGTCACACGTTTGCGCGAGCAACAAAAGCTTGCGGTCGCGTTCATTTTCGATCCGCATTACGGGCCCGTAATGCGCGTTATTTGAATTTAATTACGGCCGCAGGACGGCGAAATATATTTGCGATACGTCCGTGCCAGCAGAATTTAATATTCGACACGGACCGATGCTGTTGCACGCGAACGCGTACGCGTGCAAACAAACCCTCTACGCGATGCAACATCTCCTCCGTCGCGTGCGCACGTGTAATTATCATCAGCCACGCGAGAACAGTTTATCGCGCCCGTGTTTCACCGATTTGCGGAATCCCCGTTTCCCCAAATTATTAACCATTCGCGCTCCGTTTGCCGTTCGCTGCGATAACAAATTTTTTCCGCGCGCCAATTAACGCGTTGACTGCCAACTACGAGATAACTCGTAGTTTGGGTTATTACCTAAGTCGCCAACTACGAGTTATCTCGTAGTAATATAATATGATCAAATTGAATTGGCTTCTTACACCCGGAATCCTGAAAAGTACCGTGGGCGGTCAACGCGTTGAGCGACCGCGAAATAGCAAAAAAAGGAAGAGAAGACGGCGGATTCTCAGAGCACCGTTTGCGTCAAGGGATATAAAGTGGCCGGGGTTTCGGTCCATCGCATCGAAGGGAGACTGTTCGCGCGTACATTTGGCCGATCTTTTTGCCAGCCGCTCTTTTTACCCTCGGTCACACCGTTGACGTCAATCTCGTTCCCATAAACACCGCGCACATGTGCCAACGGATTTCGACGGTTCCGCTTCGCGCGTCTCGAAACGCGGCCGAATCGAAATTCCGCGATGACCCAGTTCCCTTCGCCGGATCGATCCGATGGCTCCGGGCCTCTGCGGAACTTGGTTGCATCGATCGCCTCGATCGCGTCTTGAACCGAACAACCTTCTCTTCTTTAACCATTCAGCGGCGGGACGGTTTTCAGCTTCGGGCGGATGCAGGAAATTTGGGCGTTTCAAAAATTTGTCGTAGATGCGACCGAGATCGCGAATATCTTAGGAATAAGCACGTGTCAGGATTGATAACGATTAACAGGGATCACTGGTGACCGTTGCTCTTAGGTATTGGTGATTATTAACGCTATCTGTGCCGGCGTTTCATAGATATTCGGTAAAGAATTGGTAGAAAAGTTAATTGAACGATAGGAGTAAGTAAAGGTAAATGTAGAATTTTAAATGAAGTATTTTAAAGTCGGGCTTGTGTTAGGTTAGCGTTAATTAACATTGTGAATTTCGTGTTATGTCAATTATAGTTTACTATTAATCGCGAGGATATTTTGCCCGTCTCTGACCATTAATTATTTAATAATGATTTGAAACAATTTCTCGATTCGAAGTGACTAATGACTAACGCGTGCTCGATAATCGTAACCGATGATTGATACACAATTGCGGTTAACGAAAGCAATTTTGTCTAACTTTGCCAACGAATGTATCTACTTTTAACACTAGGTTTACGGAACGCGTCACGCTGACGCCGCTCAGATTTCATACCTAAACGTATAGAGAGTATAAATATTACTTTTCAGTACTTTATGTTAAATTTAATTAATACAATGGTACGAATATGTATTCTACGTTCTTCTACGTTCGAATATTTACCATATGCAGTATACGTA
Organism: Eucera pruinosa; assembly: GCA_028830335.1. NCBI lineage: Eukaryota > Metazoa > Arthropoda > Insecta > Hymenoptera > Apidae > Eucera > Eucera pruinosa. Next base: position 20,006,491 of record JAMYCR010000006.1, read on the forward strand.
TATTTTAAAATCTATAAATATTTAAAATATATACAATATTTTTCCGGAAGCCTGTCAACGTATACACGTAACGTCCGTACACCTAGCGTTAACAAAGTATTTCTGACTAGTTTATTAATTTACCCTTGACTATTGATCAATCGCAATTTTAGTCGCGCTCAACTCCGCTTCTGAAACACTTAATCCCGCAACATGGCTCCCGTGCAGAGAAGTAGAAGTAAATGAGATGCATGCGGGTTAATCATCGTTGAAGGGTTAATTGACTCGGCGAGAAAAAGAAAAGGGTGCTGCGGTGGTGGCGTTCGACGATTGCAAAATATTTAATTTGGGCAAGCTAGCGTTCGAAAATGGGGTAACTTCTCATCTCGAACGCGTAACTGAATTTCTTTGGCCGGCGGGTAATTGGACCTGGGTCTAGGATGCAAATTACGGCCGCTCGGTTAAATCCGAGCTAACTGAATTCCTTGATAAATTCCAGACATCCGCCGAGGAAAGTTTGTCGGACGAAGAAACGCGAGTTATTTGCGCGCCCGGCAAGATTCGCCGAGGGTTTGTCGTTGTTTCCCTGGAATCCCTCCCGTCCGAAGTAATCCCTCGCCGTCTGACGTTTGTCGCCGCAAAAACGTGGCCGACTATTATTCCGCGTCGTCGAACGACAAAGGAGACCAACGTTATTATTACGCGACGTTAACGCGATCTTTTCGAGCCCCTCTTTTTTTCCTGGCCTTTCACCGGACGAAACCCGATCCGTGATATCGGCAAAAGCCCGTGCGATAATTGTAGTTCGTTTTTAGCGGTCGGACAAATTTGGAACAATGCTTACGAATATCGATACGTAGGGTAGATGTACCGCGTACTGCTGCTTTAACACTAGAATTTCCGTAAATTAATGCGTACTCATTTGTACCAAAAAAATTAAAGCAGGAAGCGTTTGAAGAAGTATATAACGTAATGGAAATAAATCTTTGTTCATCTTGCTTATATAAAATCACCGTATATTTGCAAACATGCACAGGATGACTAAGAAAGGTACGGAGTACAGGATGACTAGGAAAGGTACGGAGTACAGGATGACTAGGAACTGAGATTAGGGTGTTTGTCGGATGCATTTGGTTTAGGATGAGTCTATGGTGTTTACAGTGTGAGTGGTCGTGTTGGTCGTCCAACAGGAATACGACTTACTATTTATTTCGCAATAAAACAAATCGCGTACCCGTAAGTGGGTCCGTATAATTCAAGGGTCGATTGTAAGCTGAACGATATTCGATGTGTCGAGAGGCACCGGAAAGGATAAGAATAACGATTGCAGCAGCAGCAGCATCGTATCGAAGAAGTTGGCGAAGTGGGAAGAGGGTTGGGCGGATCGATAGTTGGAAAACGGAAGTAAAGTACGGAAGCGACCGGTGGGGGTTTGGGAAAATTGGACGAGAGTGGCCCCGGAGGCAACCGTGGCTAGGTTTGCTCATTGTTCGCCTCGATGTCAAGGACTTCTCTCTCTCTCTCTTTCTCTTTCTAACTTTGGATGTAATTAGCATGGAAACGCGAGGGCACGAGGGGGAAAAGCGTCGGACTGTTTGCCAGGCGCGTTTCCCGCGCGCAAATTTTCGGGTTAAAAGCGTGCCCGTGGGGACTGTTGCCCCAGCGAACGGCCGACGAAATCTCTCCTGTCCGACGTGTGCACAGCGGACGCCGATTTTCCCTTCAAACGGACGTTAAAATATGCGCAAACTTTCCCCGTTGTCAAAGGGATGAGAATAGAGGACACGTTTCTCTAACGATTTGCTCTCTGCTCTGTTGCAGGACCGTCCCCAGATTTCAGCAGGCACACTCTGGTGAAACCGCGAATCTATCATGCCAGAACCAGGCGGCAAATCTCTTCCACCAAAGAGAACGTAAGTAGCAAGTAGAATAGAGCAATCCATTCGTAGGAGAGACATGGTAAACACTTCGCTCGGACGAAATTCAAATTCAACTTTATCGCGACGACGTAGCACTTTTATTCGCGTTTGGAACTCGAATATAGATCAAAAGTGTGCGATTGGTCGTTAAGAGGCAAAAGGGGTTCATTTCGACGCTATTCGACGATACTTCGATCGGGTGGGTAAAAATACAACGGCGGACGGTTCGTTTGTTTTGTTTCGAACGCATCTCGCGTTAAGAGGATTCATCGGCTTAAAAATAGCTCGCTACAAAACACTTCGCCGGAACGCATCTGCTTCGGAGCGAGTGGCGTGTATCGCGCGTTGAACGAGAATCGTGACGGAGCCGGCGACGGAAACGCGTCGCGTCGCTCCAACGTCGAAATGTCCTCCTTCTGCCGCGTTATCGATGAAACTTCTCTCCGTCCGACCTCGCGACACCGCGCGACAGGTAGGTCACACTTAACGCTGCTATCCCGGTATTCCGTATTCGCAATGCGACGCGACATTTGCATTGAAATTGTAGCACCCGTCCGCGAATCGTGCCTCGCATTTCTAAGACCCGTCTGCGTGAACGCACAGCTCCTCGTACAGTGGCTGTCAAAAGTTACCTTATTCATTCGTTCGTCGGGTAATAAGTTGAAAACTTACTGAAATACAACGCGCGCACGTGTACGCAGACACGGAGTTCACATAGATAATTTATTTATTTATTTAGTAATACATTTACGGGATTAACCCGTTAGTGTACAATTCTTAAGTATACAAGTTCTAAACGAAAGACGATACGTGTAAATGACTTCACATGTTAATTAAAAACAAATAGCAAATACTAGAACAACGTATCGTGCGGTGTTAAAGTAAATTAAACATACTTGGATAAATTTTTAAAAAAAGAATTGACGGAACTAGTAAAAAATCTAGTTCTAACCTGGTCTTTTTTGCCAGTATAGAATTGCAATTTATAGTGTCGGTATTAGAGTATTTAGGAGTGTATTTGCAAGGCAAATAAAATAATGTACATTAGACGGCGTGGAATGGCCGTCTTGGTAGATGTTAACGCGTACAACCGAAGAAATCGATATCGCGAGCATAATCTGTTGATGGAAAATTAAATGAAATTACGCGTTAATTCCCTAGCTTACAATTACGTACGTATGTTTGGCGGATTCGATACAGTAACATCTTACTTGTGTTACGCTTCAACTTAACCCTTTATCTCATTAATCGGTTTAATTGTTGGAAAGTCCAAGCCGGATATTTACCGCTTTAATCCGTGCGTCGAACACGAAACGTTGATACATTGCACGCAACTTGGATTCGACAAAGCTTTGCCCTACAGTTTGATAATACGATTAGAGTTAAAGTCACAAGTTAAGCCGTAATCTGTTTCGCCAGCCAGACGCGTTATTGTAAGCCAACTCGTTATTATTTGCTCATATTTCTCGCCCATAGTTTACGTTCTATTTCTGATTATGCCAATGCTCCGAGCGGAGCAACAGTCGCGCCGCAGTCACAGGGTTAATGGACACTTCTATTAATAATCGAACGAGTAATTCGTTAAGTCGCGAACGCAAAGGGTTCATAATTGCGCGAAGATTCGTTAAGCGTTGCTACGTTCCGTCCGTTAAACTCCGTACATTGAATTCTACGTTTATTTATTTATCTTTCCATGGCTAGTAATCCATTGATACACAAAAATTAATATACTTGTAATTCAATGCAATTTTTTTATTATTATTATATATTTTCTTTCGTGAACATACTTTAGGTCAGGCTTATCTTTTAAATCGATCGATCTCCAATCAATTGTTATACATCTTTTCTTAATTTTCTTAATCGTCAACAGCTAGGCTACTAGCAACGACACTATTGAATCGGCAATTTTGGTTTCGTTAATGAACTCACGAGGACCTCGTTGATTTCTACGTTAACTTTAACCCTTTGACTGCGGCGCGATATTCGCACGATCAACGCAATCGTAGCATTGATAATAAAAAAAAAAACGCGTGCATAGTTTAAATATGCGAACGAGTTGCTTGCGAATAAGTTAATTCGAAGCTTAAAGTAATAAAATGTTAGACGCGTATTGAAATATTGTTACGTAATGATAAGTTACGAAATTAATCTATGTTGTATTATATAAAATCCACGGGTCGCCTTTCGTAATCAAAGGGTTAATCGCGCTTCCAATTTTGTATTTGCTTACGATAGACATTGAACTTGGGAATCAATCGGTCTCTATTGTTTCACACGAGCTGACCGATTCTACGCGGCTTAAAAAGCCTCGTACGATATTTCGCATGGAAGATCCGTGGAATCCGCGCGCTGTACGAAAATTGAGGAGCAAAAAGCTCTCTCTGGTCGCGTTTGGAGCTGGTAAAACACGGTTGGGAGAAGGGAAAAACAAGGGGCGCGCGTGTAGGAGGGTTGACCGTTGAAAGCTGGTTCAGCTGTCCTCTTGATCGAAACGCGATGTGTAGTAGCCATCGTGTTTCCCAGCTGCAGCGATTCCGCTGTGTTTTCCGTCGAGCGGAACGATAGGTTCACGGGCAAGCCCAGCGAAACGCGTAGAACCGAGGAGAGCAAAGTTTAACCCGATGTTCCCAACTACGGGGAGAGAGAGAGAGAGAGAGAGAGCCGTGTTTGCTAGCAAGTTGGGAAACATTAGCGTAGACACGGGTTAAATAAACAGCCGGGCGCACGAGTACGATGGAACGTGTCGGATGTTACTCGCGCCGGCAATTGCTCGCCGAACGATCGATGCAAAAAGAGAGAGATTAAGACGAGAGAGAGGGAGGAGTTTACGGACACGTAGAAAGAAAGCAAATAGAGAGGAGAGAAAGAGAGGAGTTTACGTACACGTAGAAAGAAAGCAAACAGAGGAGAGAGAGAGAGAGAGAGAGAGAGAGAGGAGTTTATGGACTCGTAGAAAGAAATCAAACAGAGGAGAGAGAGAGAGAGAGAGAGAGAGAGAGAGAGAGAGAATGAGGAGCTTACGGACTCGTAGAAAGAAATTAAACAGAGGAGAGAGAGAGAGAATGAGGAGCTTACGGACACGTAGAAAGAAATCAAACAGGAGAGAGAGAGAGAGAGAGAGAGAGCGGAGAGGAGAAAAACAGCGAGCTGCATCGAGACGATTGCTGGAGAAGTTCCCGTGGCAAAAGCGGTCGAATGGTTTCGCGTTAACCCTTTGCCCTGCGAACTTTTCAGACAGTATAGCTTACAATATCAGCTAGGTGTTACTTTAACCCTTTGCACTCTATTGACGACTCTCACTCGCCGTTTAGATTCACGCGGAATAATCGAAATGAAGAAAGAAACAGTGAGTTGAATACAAATCTTGTGAATGGGTGAACGTTTGACGACGCGTCCCGTCTATGAACGGATCTCGCGATCCATCATCAGTAGGTTTGGAAAGCATCGGCTGTAGTGCCTAAGCACCGGGCGAGGCAATTCTCGCGGCACAGCGTCAACAAGTCAGGCAATTGACCTCGATTCTCGTTATCACGGGGAAGAATGAACGCTATCAGCGCGTCTGTCCGCGGCGACGAATCTAATTTCCTGCCACGTAGGGTCACGCACCGCGCCATCCAACTCGCAGCCGCCATTTTCCGATGCTTTTCCCGCAGATATGTGGGATTTTTCTTAGGACGGTGGAGAGGAAACGATTCGTGAAGTTAAATTGGGGGGTTGCTTCACCCTCCGGAGATTTCCACCGAAGCTTGGCTAGTATTTCGCGTAATTTTGCAGCCCGCAAATACGTTGCCCGCGCCACTTTTTCTTTTTGCCGCTTTAAATTTCCGATGCTTGCATAAAAAAAAATCCTCCGCCTAGGCGATCGGCGAAATAAAGCTTGCCACTCGTAGCCAATTACGAGCGAAGTACCTCGTTCCGCTCGAAGAGGCAGATACTAATTAAGAAGATGAAGTAGTTTCCCCTCTTGGGAAAGCAAAATAAACCGCATCGGAAGCCGATACACGAGCGAGGGCAAAAAGATGTTGCCGATGTTAACTCGGAGCGGAGTCTATCGGTTTCGCGTGCTCTGAACCGCTCCGCCGATGGTTTCGACGGCGAACGAAGGAAAACCGAGGCAAAGAGAAATCATGCGGGGTGCTTTTATCCGGCTGGCGAGCTTCCGGCCACAAAGGGAAATGGAGTAGTTCCTCTATCGCGGATCGCGCATCCTCCGCGCCGCAACGCTTTTCACTTAAGATTTATACACACACGTCGACGGGGAAATCGACCACCGCCGCAAGTGCATCCGCCTCCGATCATCGTGGATAAACGCTCAAAGCTGCCTTTCCAGTTACGGTTATTTGCCGTAACGATTTTCCTACGCGATAACTGTACCGGCTAACCTTCGAAGTGGGGGCAAATTTTATGCCTTAGATAATTGGCGAGTCGAAATAGTGAACGATGTAAGCGCGAATAAGTAGTTCACAGATTTTACTCAGGTTCGATTCGGGTTTGGTTCGGTTTCGACAATGATTAAATTGCCACGCAGATTAGGGCAGGCGAGTTGCGTTAATCATTAGTAAAAGTGGCCGGTCTCTTTGCCGGTATCAGAGACCCAGGACGCGGAAACCGCCGCAGCCAGTTCCTTTTTCCTACGTTTCCCAGCGTCGACCTAGTAGCTAGAGCAGATTAAAAGATGCCTTTCATCCTATGCAGCAGCCACAAAGAGGCCCTCTGTACGCTGCATACATTGTGTGCTCCGCTTACCGCTCCGCACCGCACCGTCTCGTTAGCTGCACGAATTTCCAAGAAGCCCGTCAGTTCGAATAATTAACGCGCCTCTAAGCGTTGGCTTATCGCCTTAACAATTAGCAACCACCGACCTCTGTTGTTCGGCTTCGAATTCTCTTCGTCAACGTTAACGTTAACGTTAACGTTTAACCGTTTCTATCCTCTTCGCGTTTAACCGATCCGACAAAACAAGACAGCATTGGCCACGGTAATTGCGAACGTTCGCGGCCAGCTGTTTATTTCGAAATTAACGCTATAAATCTGCTGCTTACGGCGCAGCTGCTGCTGCTGCTGTTGCGGCATCCAATGGGGCGAATTCCGTTGGGATAAAAACTCTCGCAAAACATTTTGCAGCCGCGGCAAATTCGCGGGGGAATCGGAAAGACAGGCGCGCGAATTGATATCGATGCGAGGATGGTTACGAAAAATTCGTTACCGCTACGAGTGCTCCGCGTATTACGCTTCTGCGAAAGCTTCGAATGGTGGCCGAAAAAATGGATAAATTACGGGCGGCGGTAGAGATGGCAGTAGACTACGGATAAATAGAACACGGTCGGATCAGAATGATAAAGCGTCGAGATATCGGCAACCGTAATCACGGTTTCAGCTTGATCGAGTGCCTTGGATAACGTCGCTTGTCTCGCGATCGATCAACGAGCATATCGATTAGCGATCCTTCCGCGTTCGACGAATCGCCGCGCGATTAACCCTTTGAGCGCCGAGGAATTTTGGATTTTCGACGCGTCTCCGGATTTATTCTACGGATCACGCGTATTTTTAACGTCTTTGTTAATCGTTGCTAAACAGTCAAGATCCGAGATGGATTCGGATATAGTTGCGGGGCAGCGAAAACTTAAATCCACTTCTGGTTAATCGTAAGATTCAAAGGGAAGCCGGTAAACGCAATCGCGTTTACGTCTTTACCGTACAAGAATCGTTTAGCAAATATTCGGAAAGCAAAGGTTCAGATTCGGATTTGGTTCGGATAACCAGAGAGTCAGGTTCGGGTTGCGTCGTAACCAGAGTTGAAAAAAAAAAGAAAAAGGATACTCCGCGTACATACGCTAGATCGAAGGAAAAACCTTGACCCCTCGGTACATTGGTTGCTGGATATCCTGCAGGGGAACGAGGCACACGGATTGGCGGCGCGAAACGGCAACGGAATATCGAGGAAACGTTTGCCGTATTGGCAACGAGCCAGCTATGGATTGCTAACTGTCGGGCGACGATGATAGAATCCGCGCCGGGAGAATTCCGCGGATCCATCTATCGTCGATCCAGGCTGCATCCTCTGTCCGTGCCCGGAATATCTGAAACGCGTGTGACCTGGCAAAGTCTCTTCCCATTTTCTTCCTGCCCCCGTACGCTGGCATTCTTTCCGCAACGAAAGCGTGTCACCTTTCTCGACTTCGAGAAACTCGAAAGGGATTACAATCGCGTCGTTGCCCCGTTAACTTTCAAATCTTCTTCTTCTTCTTCTTTTTATTTATTTATTTATTTATTATTATTAAGGGGCAAAAGCCCAGTAAGTACAAGAGAAAAATAAAATATATACATATACAATTCTTCACCATTGCGTCTATCCGCGAACCTAACGATTGCCAAAATTATTTGTCTCGTTTGCTACGTACATTGAAAAGAAAGACACATAGATTACCGTAAAGCAGTTGACTTTTTTGGTATTACACTATTAGGATTTCATGACCTCTATAGACTTTCCGTGCTTTATAGATTAATGCAATTGTTCCCGTATAAATGAAATGAAATTACTATTTTCAAGACGGAGATAAGATTGGACAAATTTCTAAGCAGGCCAGTTCAGCGTTCGTTGCCCTTTACCAGCTTCTCTAATACGCGCCCAGTGCCATGAAACTTGGTCGCGCGACAAACGCGCGCTTCCCCCGAATAAACGAATCGTAGCTTTTTCGCCGCCAACTCCCGGCACGGTCTGTTTTCGTAGAAAATTACGACTATTTCTGTTCCCCCGCATACGATATTTCCTGTTGGGAGAGAAGCGGGTCGACAGGACGCGCGTCCCCATGAATTAAACATAGGGTGGATCGGGGTCGAGGGAGGACGGCAACGAGATTCGTAAATTCATTCGGATGGCGCGTGCACGCGCTCGTTGAAAAAGCTCCACGAGTCTAGGTGGCCTGCAACCCCTCCGCTTGGGGAGGATATAAATTTTTAAACGATCGACTTTCCGGCTGCGCGCAGAGGCAGGCGTGCATTCCGCAGCAACGGTGACAAAACAGCAACGCTTTCGCCCTCTCCTCGGTGTAAATTCAATCGGGCTCTCGAGTTCCAGCCGGCTGCGAACCATCTATGGAACTCGAAAATTATTAGCTGCAATTTTATTCGCTTTTTTCCGAGGATCAAAATTCGAACTAATTGTCGTTTCTTCGGCTGTAAATCGAAAGTGGGACTTGATAGTTGCTCGGCACCAGAACAACGATGTAGCTGCGGAATTAAATGGTAGAATAGCAGGCGAATAAAATAATATTGTTAGAACATAGTACACGAGCGTTACTTGTAAGTCGCGTAACATTGTAGAGGGTTTAAGTGCTTAAAATTAAAAGCGAAGAGGCAGAATATAAATAGGGGGTTGTTTCGTGGTAAAATTAAATGGTTGAATAGCAAGCGAATAAACTAATATTTTTTTAATGTAGTAACACGCGTATGTTACTCGTAAGTCGCGTAATATTGCGGAGGGTTTAAGTGCTTAAAATTAAAAGCGGAAAAGCAGGATATAAATAGGGGGTTGCTTTGTGGTCAAATTAAATGGTAGAATAGTAAGCGAATAAAATAATATTGTTAGAACATAATATTTACATGTGTGTTACTTGCAAGTCGCGTAACATTGCGGAGGGTTCAAGTGCTTAAAATTAAAAGCGAAGAAGCAGGATGTAAATAGGGGGTCATTTTGCCCTCTAGATATTAGAGGAATTGGTTCGAGTGCCATTGTTACGAATTTCGCGATCCTAAAGCCTTTCACATGTACATATGTTTCTTTCATTGCTCTAACAATGATCCGCTGAAGTTGGAATTAATTTGCTAAGAGCTCTGCATTGCTACCATTCAACGCTTCTTTTATCCACTTTCGATAAAGGGAACAGCTTTCGTTGTTATTTCAGATTACCTTTCGAGTGGCCCGTATTTGGCCAACACTTCGAAAAAAAGTGATAACTTTCACCGCTACTTTAAATCCGTCAGCTGTAACGAACATCGCGTTTGTTCGGCGCATTTCAAAGCTAACGCTTTATAGACGCGAATCGGTATGCGAAAGATTAGGTATCATCTTTAAATAAAAATGGTAATCTGCACATTTGGACCGTCTCCTCTGCAATTTCTATTCTTATCGAAGATCTCTCTCGTGTATTTTTGCACGGCACGCGACGCGCTCTCTGTACTTCTTTGCCCGCTCAAACTTCCTACGAGCGGATGAAAAATTCGCAGCCTAATTATTAGAAAGCGAGCCGAATAGCGGAACGCGAGAATAATAGCTTTCCATCGCGGAATCGTTAAGGGGGAGAAGTATTTCCCGGATTGGTAAACCGTGCAACGAATCGAAGTTAATTGGTCGGGTGGTTGGCTTTTCCGGCGGATTCGATTTCCGCGCGATCGCGAGACGCATTCCTTCTTTTATCATTGATCCCCGGAACACTCTCGAGCGATTCTGTACCGCGCAACAGGTGCATAATGTCGAGCCACCGAACGATTATAATTCGGTCGAACGCCATTTCGAAGGAGGTTTTAGCTGTCGCTGCGTTAAAGTGGAATTCCCCTGTCAGCGTCAGACGCGTGCGCGAATCGACGCACTAGTATTCGCTTCGTTCACCTCGCAAACAGAGACGGGACTCTTCCATGCGTTACACGCTTTTATGCTAATACAATCGAGAATCGATTCTCTGTAATACAAAAGGAATTCTATCTTTCAACCAAGTTAAATATTAATTTCGATTTGTAACGTAGAAAATAGCTGATTAAAGATTACGCGTGTCGTACGTTTGAAAACTTTGCATGTTATGTTGAATAAAGCTAAGCGTAAACGAATATACAATGTTTATGTGTTGTTACGTAAACCCCCGTCCAAATTTACTGAAACGTTCTTTACTTACGAATTCTTTATACATACGTTACTTTGCTATTGAGTAAACGAATTCAAGCGGCGGATATAGGAACAGTGACGTACGCGTACACGACACGTACCAAGTTGACACGGAGAACGTTAGGAAATTGCAGCTTTGCATCATCGGCAAAAGGAATCCTCCGGCTAACCCAGTCGCCTATTTGCTTTCAGGACGTGGACCACGCGGACGTGCTGACGGTGGGCTTCGAAGTGGACGGGGTGAAACGCGTCCTGGATCTCAGGTTGAACACCGACCTAATTCCGGTCGGATATCAGCAACGTCATCAACGCGACGGCTCCTACGAAGAGCACACCACAAATGTAAGTCGTAAGTAGAATCGAAGGGGCACGGGTGTTCGTATCTTGGCCCGATTCGGAAGAGAACGAAGATCTCAATTAGGAGCGGAACGCCTCTTGTTTCTTGGCAACGAAATTTTCCCTCGGAAAAGAGAAACCGTTCGGCCCAAGCATCATCCCGGGTGCAAAAAGCATCGAGATCGATAACGGTGACTCATTGTACGACGGTGGAGGACGAGCTCTAGCCGTGGGCATAGGCGAACACGAACCGTTTCGAGAGTATCGATCATTCTTGAATAACGTTGACGAGCGTCGTGCACGGCATAAGCCGAGGCCGAGCACCGGTCACGCTTCGCTTTTAATTCAACCACTCCCTGATTTAAACCGCCTTCGTGACCAACAGCTGCCTCCTCGAAAATCGCCGTTCGTGCTCTTCGAAAAGGCATACAAATGTCGCGCTGAAAATGACCCATTATTTCTATTAGCTTGCGCTCGAAACAGTGGCTGGCGCTTTTCAACGCTTACGCTACGAGTTCTCGAAAGCGAAAGCTAGATTCACGGCTGTCGAATACGTTTCTATTAGTACGACAATCGGGGAAACGTGAATGTATAGAATGAAAATGGAAGCGAGTGAATAGATCGGCGAAGTGGTCGGGCGAAACCCGTAGTATTCTTCAGAACAGAAGCAACGTTAAATACTGTACTAGAATTATACGTAATACTCTTGATTAATAATTACTCGATCTTCGTACGTGTGCCCTTCGTAGCATAAGAGTTAATTATTTACGTATTAGAGGGATCATTTGTACAAGATGATTCGCGAGGGGTGAATGTACATATTAAAAGAGCTACACGTTTTGCTACAACTTGTCCTCGTCTGAAATTTACAAATAGTATCACCAATTACAAGATTTATGAATTCAAATTCGCAGTCGGTATCTCAATCCCAAGATTCCTCCTGTATATTTAAAATACACAAGAATCCCAAGGGATGAAAGCTTCTTTTACAGGAACCTTTTCTAACAGCATACCAATCAGGAGTTACTTGTTTTCCGCGTTTTACCTAACCGCAGTGGCACTTGTAGAAGCTCTAATCATCCGCGTACCTTTAACCCCTTGCCATATAACAACGAGTCGCACTCGTGTTACATATCGCGCTCTAAACGCAACAAAAATGCACCGTATTCGCGATAAACTTCGATTTCAACTGCAACGATAACTTTAGCTCGTAAGGTTAACGATTATCAAGTATAAGATACGTATAACAGTTTAGTATTCCGCGTGCGATAGAATGTTATAATAATAAACAATTAACGCTACAAAGTATGATCCTTAACAGATTCGTAAGGCAAGGGGTTAACGCTTCCTTTCGTAAAACGATGGCGCTCTACGATTTTCTTTCGCAAAGTTTCTACAATTCGATTCAATCACGCGATTCGGTTCCTCTTTGCTGTCCTCGCGTAGTAAACACCCTACAGTTTAATTCGCCATTGCACACGCGAGGCGTACGAAACGGACGTAACGCTTCGACTGTATTTTATCCCGGTGTTCCTGGAGCAAATTTGCTACGGGTTGATCCGGAGGAGAGGCCGCACTCCGGGCGAGGTTCCGTTAGGATCGCGTTCGCCTCGTGAATCACGCGAGGGAAATAACGGCCCTCCGGGATATACGGCTCGCGGAAAGGAAAGAAAAATGGCCGCGAACATTTTTTTAACCATTCGAACACCTAACCATTGATATAAATTCGCGGCGCTTGCGTTATTTACGGTTAATGGGCAGGCATAAAGCATCGGTCGGGGACGTGTTTCGCGGAGCGGCGAGTTCGTTGCGCTCTGTTGTCGTCGCTTCCACATTTTACGCAATTGAATAAATGAATTGCCACGTCCAGTCCCCTCCCTTCTTCGCCTATTTCTCTCTTTCCCGTTGCGCGGTTTATTCGCCGTCGCTGTCGCGGCCAAACGGACGAGCTAATTTCGGTCGTTTAAATGGTGGAAATTCTGCGAATCTAACTAGTTAGAATGCTCTTCAGAGGTTTCGCGCTCGGAACACCAGCAATTATAGCCCTTTGTTCCCGTCTCGCCCCTCACCTTCCCACCTTCTCGTGTGCAAACGAAATTTCGGTCAATTTAAGTGTCCCCATTTTTCCCTACCGACTCGACGCGAAACTTTGGCTGATAACCACTTTTCTCTCCGGGAGAGTAAAAGGCTGGGCGATAAATCAGATTTCGCGGCGACGCGACGACGCGGTCTCTTGTTCTCGATGACGACGCTCGCGTCTCGAACCGCGCCGCGGCGGATCCTTGCTCGCGGAGGAGCAAAAGGAAGAGGAAAAAATGGCTGGGCCAAGGAGAATCTGGGCCAACTATATTTGTACCGGTCGCTCGCGCAGCTGAACGCTGCGCCTCCGAGAATTCCGGATGAGCAGCGGAAAATTCGTTCTCGAGTTTCGCCGTTCTTCTTACCGTTACCCTAACTTTTACCACTGACTACTAGATTTTTTGTATAGAATCGTTAGGGGACTTACCATTTCAATGTCACGCGCGATAGATTACTAATTCGGAGTAGACGAAGACTCCAACGTTTCGAGCCTAGTCAGCCGTGTTTGCACGAATTCGGAAGCTCTGACGAGATGCCCGAGGGAGAAAGCTAACGAAATGGATGTTTCATTGAAATTCGCAGGAGCTGTGCCATTATCAGGGCAGCGTTCGAGACGTGCCAGCCTCCTGGGTGGCGGTGTCTACTTGCAGAGGGCTGCGAGGCGTTGTTTTCGATGGCGAAAATCTCCACCACATCCATCCCGACGGAGAGTCCCTGGACTCCAATCACTACGTCTACAAGCACAGAGATCTTATCGCCAATCATACTTGCGGTAATTATTCCCGGAAGAATTAATTCCGCGTTTCTCGCCACGCTAATTCCGCGTTAGCCGGTGTAGTATCGCGCGAAGCTCGCTATTCGTCGTACGAAAAAGCTGAAGAATTCTTTCCCAATTTTTCCAACCCAATTCGCTCCCCAAGAGGCTGAAAATCCTGCAACGGTTTTCCTACTTCCCAGAAATTCGCAGAACCTAGCGTTCGAAATTTAATCGAACATCGCGTCCATCCATAACCGGAGTTTATCGTCCTTCATAACCAGATAGGAAATCGCACGATCGCGTCTCGATTGCAGAGCCGCGTTATCCTTGCTCCTCGCCGCGTCCTCACTCCTTTCCTGGGCCCGGAGGGACCCGTCTCTCCGAGACTGGTCTCTCCTTAACCGTCTTAACGAATGTGGGAGCAAGATTCCCCTTGCCTCTTTCCAACTCTTTGTCCTTAAGTTTACCGGGAATCCGGCCGAGACGATGACGACGCTGGTTTTTTGCCCGCCTGCAGGTTACGAAGGAACGCCGCACCATATTCTTCGCCACGAGCATCGCGAGATTGTCAACAGAGCCACGAGGGTACGCGACTATTTATCTTAGTTTTTGTTTTTTTTTTAAGAGCTGCGCGAACTTTCGAATGTTTGCACGTTCTGCCATCGACGAAGCTTAGGATAGACGTTCTTGTATAGAATCGTCAGGGGACTACGCGCGGACCACTGCTATTCTAGCGTTACATGCGAGATTGCTATAATAATTTATAGAGTACAGGAAGACCGCAACGAAGTCGCAACGTAGTCCGTGAAATTCAAATCTATAATAATGCAGATTAGTATATACGTGTAAGATACCATGTAAATCCCTGGGATCCGAGCTTAACTTTGTATTTCTATTGAAGGGCGTAGCACGCGAAGTGAAACTATTTCGCGTTAACCGATAGCTTCGTAGATTAATCGAAAATGTTGCAACAAATGTCCACCTGAAATCAAACGAATACGCGTTCGCTTGAACGAACGTATAAGACGCTCGCTTCGGTAATTAAAAAGATATCAGAAGCTTCCGAGTGTTAATAACGAGTAGAGCCCTGCTTTATTTAACGCTACTTCACGCGTTCGATTTGGTGAACTTCTTTACAATTCTTTTACATAAATTTGGTCCTAGTCTGGCGAAGCGCGCGCTTCCCTGTGTTTCCTGCGAACGAATCGTCTATCCTGCGCTTAGCGAATGGTTTTACGTAGAAGAACGATCGAGAGGATCCGTGTGCTCCCTTATCGTTCGTATCGGGGGATGGGAATCGGTATCGGAATTTTTCTTGCAGCGCAAGAGAGCGGCCGATGAGATCCGAGGACCCTACAAGGCGAACAGGCGTTCCCGATACGTAGAGTTGGTGATCGTGATCGATAAGAAGGAGTACATCGCTTTGGACAAGAGTCTGGATAAAGTGTATCAACACTGCAAGGATGTTGCCAATATCATCAACGCAGTTAGTATATATACATCTTCTTCGATAGTTCCTCGCCGAAAACAGTGTCTCGAGTTTCGAGGCAAAGCGACGCGAGGTAACGCGTGTTTGCATTCGGCAAATGTTAGCGTTGAAAATTGCCGTGAACCGCGCGACCGGGGCGGTTTCGCGTCGCGATCACGAGTCACGCGCGGAATACGGGAAATAAATCGATGGGCTTTCAGTTGTACATGCCGTTGAATATATTCATCGCGCTAGTGGGGGTGCAAGTTTGGTCGGAGACGGACGAAATACCGCTGTCCTCGAACGGGGACACCACCCTCTCGAATTTCCTTCGATACAGAAGGGAGAAGCTGGTGCAGGTCATGCCGAACGATAACGCCCAGCTATTGACGTAAGTCGGAAAGGGAAATATTGTACGATGCGCTATTTAGTTTGGCGAGAGGCGGCGAACCCCAGAGTGTTTGCAACTTGCAGGCGAATTACGTTCGAGGGAGGCGTGGTAGGGAAAGCGCTCAAGGGACCAATATGTACGTACGAGTACTCCGGTGGCGTCTCCATGGATCACTCGAACGTTGTAGGATTAGTGGCGGCCACCGTGGCCCACGAAATGGGTCACAATTTCGGCATGGAACACGACACCGCTCATTGCGAGTGCCCCGAGGATAAGTAAGACCTTTTTACTCGCCTTTCGCTTAACCCTTCCTCGTTTCCCGATCATCCCCAAGAAGCTCGCAAAGTGCTGCTCTCAACGGTCGCGCCGCTAATCTTTAATCTCGATCTTTTGTACCGCTTACTTATTTTAACCCTTCGTCGAACTTCCAAAAACGTAGCAAACTGTTTCCTATTTCCACCGATTTCATTCTCATTCCTTTTAAAGACGAATAGCCTCAATATCCTTATAAATTCCGGATAAATGCCCTTTTCGAAACGCGTAACGCGTCGAGTTTCCGTGAGTTACAAAAACGCGTCGGAACAGCTCGTAGATCATGGTATTTGAAAAGCGTTAGAGTGCGGGTAATATGTTCGACGTAGAAATTAGTTTGGTGCTCTTATAAATTTATATCGAGCTAGTCAGTCGTGCACGCTAAAGACTTCCATCGTATTCGACGGAAGAAATTCGTCGGCTTGCAAATTGAGAACAATTCGTGCAAGCTAACGGAAGTTACTTTAAGCATTAAAAACTACATTTGATTCTTGCAAATGGGCGTTGAAATTTGTGCAAAAGAAGCACCGTTTCAACTTCTATTGACGATTCGCTCGCTGCATTTGCGTTCGATGCGATCGAAAGCAAACGCAGCAAGCGTCGTTAACGATACGCGCCTGAAGCTAAACGAAGAAACGTTAGCCACGGGACAAGCCAACGGCAAGGGACGAACGTTGCCTAGTGATCCCACGTTTGTCTGCGAAACGGAGCCAACGATCTGCGCTGGCGGGTGGGCGGCAATCACGATTACGATCGTTTCGCTACGAGGGAGACGGGCTCTATCGAAAGCTCTAAACACGCTCGATTGCGCGTGATTGCAGATGCATCATGGCATCGTCGAGCGGCTCGTCGGGACCGACGCACTGGTCGACCTGCTCCCTGGAGCATCTCGCTCTGGCCTTCGAGCACGGCATGGATTACTGTTTGAGGAACAAACCGCAGAAGCTGTTCGGCAGGCCGATCTGCGGTAACGGGTTCGTGGAACACGGCGAGCAGTGCGACTGCGGCTTGAAAGAGAACTGCGACAATCCCTGTTGCAACGTGACCACTTGCTTGTTGCACACAAACGCGAGCTGCGCCACCGGCGAGTGTTGCGATCTGAAGACTTGCCTGCCGATGGCGGCGGGCACCATGTGCAGGAGCGCGGAACACGAGTGCGACTTGCCGGAGTATTGCACCGGCCAGGGCGAGTATTGCCCGGCGGACGTGTTCAAGATGGACGGGGAAGGGTGCAGCATGGGTAAAGCGTTTTGCTATCAGGGCTCCTGCAGGACGCACAACGATCAGTGCAAGCTGCTCTGGGGCCCCACCGGCACGTCGTCCGACGAGCAGTGCTACGAGATGAACAACAAGGGCACCAAACACGGCAACTGCGGCTTCAATCGGGTCGACTCCAGCTACGTCAAGTGCACCGACGAGTAAGCCAACGCATAATTCTTCTTCTTCTTTCGCCCTTTCTTTCAACCCTTCGACTGCTGGCACGCCAGGAGGCAGCTCTCCGTATCCTGCTGGTTTCTGGCGCCATTTAATAATGCGCGTCTCGGTTTTTGCAGCGAACGATTCGACGGGGATAGGTAATCAACAGCTTATCCGCTAAGCAGGTTTTCTTTTACAAATTGAGCGTAGGAAATAATGAATAGCGCGAAGAATATTAAACTGCCGCAGGCTCGTTTCGAAGTCGGCAGTCAAAGGGTTAATTCTGCATAGGCAACGCGAGTAATTTATAATCCGAGTGAAGCTTCGAGATCTTTCTGAATGTTTACTTTTCCCGGGGAAGCTTTCAAACGGGTGACTTAATACAGATCGTGTAACGTAGGAGGGACTTCGATAAGTGTTGCAGATTTTGTTTTTTTTTAGCAAAGAAGTTAGGTGTACAGTTGATACCTCGACTTACACCTTAGCTTGTATAATTCCACGCTTACGTTTCTATCAGTGGCGACGTATTTTAATATATATTAATTTCGTCAAAGATATTAAACGTACGTAAATGCAACAACGTTGCCACGGAAATTTTCTCGACGAGGGAGGGTTGGTAATTTTCCAGAGAAACGGGTGGTTTACAGCGAGGCGAACGTTTCGTGGGTTTTAGGAACCTTTTGTGCGGAATGCTTCACTGCAAGCACCTGAACGAAAGGCTAGAATTCGGTATGGAATCGGTGGCGATTCTCAGTCACTCGTTCATCAACAACGGGGGCAAAATCATCCCGTGTCGCTCGGCTATCGTTGATCTAGGTTTGAACCAAGTGGATCCCGGCCTCGCGCCCGACGGCGCCAAGTGTGCACCCGGAAAGGTAATAAAACCTTCCTCGAGTCGAACGAAACCCGCTACCGGTCAAAACTTTGGAATCGGTTAAGCTGTACCGAATTACGACGCGTCCCATACTCTACAATTACATTGGTCACGTTTCAATGTTCAACAGCGCATTTCGTTTTCAAATACCAAATGTGAACGAATATACGATGTCTGTGTGCTGTTACGTAAACCAAAGTCCAAATTTAGTATCAAAATTCTTCGTACGTTGCTTCGCAATTAAATAAACGAATTCATGGGTGTCGGTTATGGGGACGCTGGCAGTAATTGCTACGTCTATCCTAGCGATTCCAAAGTTTCGACCGCGCGACGCGTCCACGTGCAACGAACGCGAACTGCAGCGAAAGGTTGTTCGGCTTAGATGTGCGTGAATCAGAAGTGCATGCCTGTGGCCGATTTGCGTGCCTCCATATCCGGAAGGAAAGCGTGTCCCAATAATTGCGGAGGCAACGGGGTGTGCAATAGCCTGGGCCATTGTCATTGCAATCGAGGCTTCCGGCCGCCCGATTGCACTCAACCTGGTGTAGGCGGTTCCGAGGACAGCGGACCAGCAGAGGATCCGAACGGTGAATCAACTTTACTCCTCTTCGAGTGGTATCCGCTTAATATAATCACGGACGATTTTTCCGGGTGCTGGTTGTCGTTGTTTAATTTGGATAAGTTTACATTTCGCGATCAATTTAATTTTGTTGTCACGATTAGCAGTCGGTCCCAAAACACTCTGGATAAAGTTAGTTAAGAGTAATCCGTGCACTTTTGTTCGCGATATTGCGCGCGATAAATTATAGGTGGGTACAAACGCTACAAAGTAGGAGATTCGTATTAGACTTTGATTTGATCCGACTCAATTGATTCGTCGACTTTTCATTGGACCTTTTTTCGAAGCTCACTTCTATCCCCCCCGTAACCCGAATTTTATTTAATCGGAGGGGAACCGTTTCTGTGTTTGCCGTCTGCAAGCTAGGAAACGATAATTGCCACGAGTTTGCCGGTGTTTTACCGATACGATTTAAGTATCCAATAGCTGCGAAGTACATTTAAAGACAGTAGTTTAAGGGGTGCGCAACTTGTCAATCGCATGACGATATACGGGGCTAACCGAAGCGTTTCTTTTATCTTTTGCACGAGTACACAGGAATTAGCGTACACGCGACGACGTAAGTCTTATCCTGAAACGAAACCAAAGATAGCACACCAATCGAGCCGTGTAAAAAGCTCGCAGTTGTTCGTAACGGATCGATTTCCCTAACGAAACTTTCGTACCCTCCGCGTAACGTTATCAGCCGGCTATCCTTACGAAAAGTTGCACGTCCGAAAGCGATCGTAATAAGCGGATTCCACTCGTATCGGTATTTCGGGTTGCAGGGGATCCGGGACTCGGTGGAACTAATCCGCGAATGTCCTCGCGTTTCTGTTGCAGCGAGGAACAACTACGTAACGGCATTGTACATTATCTTTTTGGCGATCGTGCCGATGATCGCCGTTTCCTCGTTCGTCGTTTGGTACGTGAGAAACCCCGGCCAGCTGTGGAAGAAGGGCATAATGTCAACGTACGTATCTAGTCTCGACCGTGGTACAGAGAAACGCAAACCGCATGCTTTTGTGTCGCGCGGTGCTCGCAGTTCGAACTCCAGTCACGCGTTCGGCAAAAACTTCTACGAGATGGTGGTCGCGTTCTTCGTCCCGCGGCGGAAGGACTCGCGCGACGCGGACAAAGTTTTCACGGTCAGCGAGAACGTGCCGCCGAAAGAGAAGCTTCAGATAACGAAAACCCATCTCATATCGACCACTAACCCCGACGTGATTAACTGTAGCAACAGCATCGAGTATAGAAAGTCGATGCTGGTTAGCCACACGGATCAGGATGTCGGCGACAAGAAGCCGGACACATCTCGATCGGAGGTCGCGTTCTCGCTGGAACAGCCGCAGCCGGGTAAGAACGGCTTCAGGGTCGAGTTAGGCTCGAAAATAGCGGAGCGCATACAGCAGTTACAGAAAAAGCCGACGAAGAACGTTAAGGGGTTGACGCTTAAGACGGAAGTCAAATTTGAGCATCTGAACGAAGCCGCTAGCAGTAGCTCTGGCCGAACGCCAAACACCGGAGATCCCTTGATAGCCGATCAGAAGACCGCCTTAAAGGCACCTGCTCCCTTTTATAACAAAAAGCCACCGCCTCCGCCGGCTCCAGCCCAAAGTTTAAAGCCAAAGATCTGATCTTTCAGATGACACGTTTCGCGGAATTCCATCCGTCGAAACTTCTCTCCTCCTCTCCGTTTCTTTATTTTTACCGTTTCCACGACGCTCACTTATTACGTTTCGCAGTACTTCTCTTCTCTCTTTTTTACTTCGACGCGTTTTATTAAGCATCGACTTAGAATACACGCGGAGGTTCGAAAGTCGATCGGAGTAAGTTCAGGTTTCCCTGGAGACGAATCACGCGGTCCGGAAACTTCTTCGTCCTTAGGAACTGTCAATTAACACGTTCCCTGTGGACCGCGACGATGGAATCTTTAAAGTAGGTAGGATTTCTTTCTTCAACCGTACGAAAGTTACGTTAAAATTCCTGCAATATCCATTTTTTGTTTCTTGTGCTTTCATCGTTCCCGATTTGGAACGCGTCTTCATTCGCTAATGCGCGGAACAAATATTAACCCTTTCGCTACGGTATCTTAAAATTGAGAACTCGAAACATAAATAGGCATTGCTTTTATTAATATGAGAACAATATAAGTATAAACGTTTCGAGGTAGCATATGATTACGTACGGTGTAATATTGTTGCAATTCACGAAGATGCAGTATTGTACCGTAGAGAAAATATACTAAGAGTTAACCCTTTCGCTACTAAAGACGTACGTATATACGCGTCGTGAAAAATTGGGCACGCGTTCGATAAAAATACACGTACCCGTTCTATTTTCACTATAATTTACGCTTAGTCCACCGTAATTAATTAATCGAAATACGCAAATATTTGTATCCGTACTGCTTTGCTAAGAATAGAAATAATCCCCATCTGTGCGTTAATAATGTTCCTATTTTTCAAGAGTGGTAAGCGAAAGGGTTAATAATGAAACGCGATTGCGTTAATTTGTGTTTCCAGTTAAACTCGACCTCTACGCTGTCCTACAATAATAATCGAATTTTGCATTACAGCATCGGTATTTTTCTACGGCTAGAATTTGAGCTTAAAACTTTATTTATCTCGGTTCTATATTAACACTAGGTTTACGGAACGCGTCACGTTGACGCATTCCAGATTTCATACCTAAAATTATAGAGACGATAAATATTATTTTTCAGTACTTTATCTCAACTTTACGTAATGCAACGGTATGAATATGTATTCTACGTGATTCTCTTCATCCTCACGCTTCTACGTTCGAATATTTATATACGGTATACGTATTTTTCCGGAAGCCTGTCCACGTATAATACGCGTAACGTTCGTAAACCTAGTGTCAAAGCTATTTAATACGAATTAAATAGCGGTTAACGAATAGTAACCGATCGACTTCCGAACACCGTCCGTATGATAATTTTTTGTTAGTGCGAAGGTCGTAGCGAATCTCGCACACCGAAGCTACGATCTTTGCATTACGCCGCGCAGGGTTGGCAAAATAACGGTGGTGGTTAATCCTACTCGATCCTTCTCGCTGCCAAAAGGACGTTAAATATACGCTGTGATTTTTTTTTTAACCACTTGCTAATAATCAGAAGAACCAGCGGCCGCCGCCGTTCCGGTGGCTCGCGTAACTCGTTGATTAAATTCCAAGTTAAGTGGTCGAAAGTTAGTGTAATAGCCGAAGGAACGAATACTCGAATGCAGGGCTCTCTTCGTCGTCGTTGGAGAAGAGTACAGTTTGCGCGTACCTAATTCGACTTGCATAGGGGAAAAAAAGAATCTACGGGCACCGCGCAATTATTATTAGTATTGGGGAAAAAAGTCCTGCAGTAGTGCACGTTTTCAACGACACTTGAATTACGGTACTTTTTACAAAATTAGTACATACATATGTGTCGAACTTAGTACTTGTACGACTTAGTACATATGTCGAACAGAAGATATAATTATTTTTTTTTTTACTTGTTACGTACGTATTAAGGCGAAAGTTTCGCGTATAAGTGATTTATTTATTCGTTTATTATTATTATTATTATTATCATTATTATTATTATTATTATTATTACTGTTCCATGCTCAAGTAACGATAAATGCGCCGCCGCTCGCTAGTTCGCACGCGTGAATATTGAAAGCGATCCCAAACTTCCGAGCGCCGGCGTATGTGTAATAGATGACGTAATATAATCCCTCGAGTATTATATATAATTTATCATATATATATATAATATATGCATATTACGTCACACGATAGAATGACCAAAAAGTGGGTGATAATAAAATAGTAAACTACGGTTCTCCACTAACTCGAAAAATACTTTACGATTCGTTCTGTTCCATCTAATTTAACCCTTGAATCAGCAGACTGCGGATGTTCATGCAAATTTATATTTCTGTTATCAAAATTAGAGATACAGCAATCATTTGCACTTCGCTTCGAATATTTTGTATATCATTTATAATTGATTCATTGTAATGGCTAAAAATCCGCAAGGATACCAACTGCGATAAGAAGTTTTAATTAATATTATTATTTAATGTTGAGTGAAAACTATGAAATTATTAACTGGTGATGAATTTCCAAAATAAACTGCTTCTGTGCCGGAGTACTTCGTTTGAAATTTTGTTCAGAAGTCAATTTAGATCGTTCAATTCCATTTGTTTGACGCTGTGGCTGTGAAAAGCGTTTCAACGATTCCGGTAACAATTGTTTAATCGTTTCTTCCGTGCGAGCTTTACAATTGTACGGAAGCTCGAAGAAGCGGCGAATAAAACGTTGCCTTAACGGAACGTTGACTGCTATTGCGATGAAACTTTCCCGAAGCATACGAAACAAAATTTAATTGGGCTGAAACTTCAGCCGCGATAATTGTCAAGGGTTAACGAACGAAAATAATGTTCGGAAGAGAAAGTTGGGAACCGTGGATACATAGAGCATGCATAGAAGTTAATGTGACACGGGCATGAGCATGCGTGAGTTTTTCTTTTCGATGGCTTCTGCATTTTCAAGATTTACTGAACGTATCACTTGCAATCGAGTCGATGAGTCAGTATTAACGATTACTCGATACATTTTCATGATTCCCGATTAATTATACGGGACAGAGAGCGAACGGTTTGATTTGAAGAGATTTTTAGCGAGCAATCGATCAGGTATCGCTCTGAAAAAAAAAAAATATACTATAGACCAACCAGCCATTTTCAACCTGGGTGCAAACGATAGGGTGCCACGAGTTTGCCGATTTCAAGCAAACCCGGTACACGATTTATTCGTTTTTTGGTCGGAGATCGATGAAAATAAGTATAGTATATTTTTTGTGGTGCCGTAGAGATTTAGCGATTAGTAGACTGCGGATCTTTACACGAATTTATATCTCTGTAAATAGAACCAATGAAACGGGACCTAAATAAGGGCGTTGCTTCGCCATCTACAATAAATAATGTATATTCCACTTTTCATATCTTGCGTGATTCTTTCTTGCATATCACGCGTTCTTTGTATTTTGTAACGCATCGAACTTTCACGTAGATGCATAAGCATCCGCAGTCCAGCGATTGGACTATGCGTGCCGCGAAATGAAAAGGGTTGATAATCGCTGCCACGGACTGCGGATCTTTATGCAAATTCGCACGCGTTCGTTAAGAAAATTAAATGCAGGGTCGCTTTGCCCCGAACTCTCGTACGCCCCTTTAAACATTTCGCGTACCAGACGTAGACTGCATTTCAGAATACCTCTTCGCGCATTAAGTGCGCGAAAATATTACTTTACTTATCTTTTCGTTTGCGCGTAACTAACGATGGGGTAAAGAAAAATCCGCAGTCTAATCGTATCGAAATTTCTTACACTCGAACGTATTAATTGTACAAGTGTATTGAATAAAAGTAGTGTTCCACACACAAAGTGTACACAGTTTTCTTACATAATCAAGAAACTTCCTTCCTCCAGAGAGCTTGCCACTAACACTTTAATCTTTCACTAACATCTCCCCGCAAGTTTCTCACGTTTCGCTGCACGTACCCGGAGGTGTTCGTAACGAAAGATTTCTGTGTAATTCCGTTGAAGGATGCTTGGCGATCGTTTTCTGCACGAATCTTTTTGTCTACCCTTTACGTAAATCTGCATGCCGGCTCGCGAGTGTTCGAGATGCGAAATTGCCCCTCGAAGGATCAACCGCCCGCGGATCGATTCTTCGAACGCACAGTGAACCGAAAAACTGTTACGTTCGTGTAGCGTGCTTTGAACACCTCGATTCCCCTCAGCTTACGAGTTGTGCTTAACATTTCAGGACCGATCGCGGCCACAACGGATTGTCCATCAAAACGATCGATCGTTCCAGTCCCTTGCCTCGTAGCATCGAAACGATCGATTCTAGTCTCAGTCAGGATCCAGCGTGCGCTAGTTTGTTGCCGAAAGCTGATACCGACGAGCGTTACAACAATAATTTGTTCGGCCAGTTCAAAGGCTTCACGATCACTCCGATTAAAAGTCAAACGAAGAATCCCGAGCCGAGCAAACCGGCACCTCCTCCACCCACCATCCCGACAGTAGCTATTAAGACTAACATCAAGACCATCCCGAAGAGCAATCCGTTGCTAAACTCCGCCACCACTTTCAACGAACCGTCTTCGGCCCCGACGCTCCCGCCTTTGAATCCGGGATGCACGGCGCGTCCTCTGATAAGCAGCCCCGTTTTGGCAGCAACCACGTGCACCTCCGTCGAGCTGGTTGCTCCGAAAGCGTGCTCCAAGTCCTCCGTCGACGGTCCAACTAGACCTGCGCCGGCTCCACCGATCTGCGCCGAACTACAGAAGCCCCAGAGACCGAACAGCACGCCTCTGACGTTCGTGTTGGGTGCCGAGCCCGAGCGAAAGCAGGAAAAGGGCAGCACTTTGAACAGAATCGCCTCGATGCTTCGACCGAGCTCCGGGATCGTGAAAGGGGGCCTTCAGATGTCGCAAAAGGAGGAGAAGAACACGAACTCGTTGCCCAGGACGCATCATCACAAGGCGAACAAAGTGATAGACAAGGAGATCCTGAGAAACTTGGAGATCTCTAACCCGATCCCGCAAAAGGAGATCGAGATCCCTACGCAGGCGATTCCCGTGATCCCCGCGACGGAAGCGGAGAAGAAGAACGTTGTGCTTCGTGCGCAATCGATGAGGGATAGCAAGATAACTCCGAGGCCACCTATTCAGACTTTCGGATCCATGCGACAGACGACGCCCGTTAAGAGACCCACGAGTATTCCTGCGAGCACCAGACCCACTGCGCCTCCCCCAGGACCTCCAATTTCCTCGACAACCACCGAGAAGATCCCCGAAAGCGGGAAGATTCCCGGACTTCCCGGATACCAGAATCCCCAAGTGAAAAGCGTGCAGAAAGTGGTGGACAACGCCTACGACGATTGCATGAACCTCGTCTCGGAATCCTCGCTGACGAAGATTACCGAGGAGTCGCCGACGAACGACAATATCTACGCCGTGATAGAGGAAGCGTTGCCCGAGAAGACGAGGAAGAATCCGGAGCCGGAGAAGAAGCAGATGGACAACGAATACAAGTTACCGAAACGCGTCGAGGGCGCGGCGAATCCCGGTGGCGTGGATTCGATGGGTTTGCTCTCGGAGATCGTGTCGGAGATATCGAACCGCAACTTCGACTCCATTTATTCGACCACCACGTTGTCGAGGAAGGCCCAACAAAAAGAAGCGGCGGCAAAGAACGCCGAAGCGTTGGGTTCCAATAGTTCGCTCGGTGCTTACATGAACTCGAATCACTACAAATCTCCAGGCAGCATTTACTCGAACTCCCTGTCGGGCAAATTTAACTCCTCGAGCTCGACGACGAGCTCCGGTTACCTGAATCCGTCTGCGTTGAACGTGCCGCAGCAGGAGTCGAAGGTTGCGGACGCGAAGACGTTCAACAAAGGTAAACTGTTGTCCCTTAGCTCGGCGAATCCGAACATAAACGACGAGATATCGAAGGAGCTCGGGATGAAGCCGACGGAGGAGGTGATACGCAAGCCGATCGCCTCGGCGAAGGCTCGACCGATTCAGCGAGCCGTCGCCGGCTCGAAGAGCGAGGAGGAAACGGCGGAGAGCAAAGAAGCGTCGAAGCCGCTCCTCGGGAGGACGAAAACGCCGCCGAACATCGCGAAAAGTCCGAGCGACGCGAAAGCTGCCGCTAGACAGGCCCTGGACAACGCGTTGAGGGCTAAACAGTATTCTGACAGTAGCTTAAAGGGATCGAAGGGTAACGCGGACGCGGCGGGGCAAAATTCGATCGCGAAAGGAGGCAACGCGAATTCGACGAACAGCAGCCTAGACAAGCAGGACTCTCATACGAACGTTAATAGATTATCGTTGAAAACTGTGCCTTGTAGTCCTAAGGATAACGGGGGTTCAAAGTTCAACAGTCCAGACGTGGTGTCGAGCTGCTCGAATTCCAATCAAAACAGTACAAAGTCGCCGGACGTTGTCGTGAACAATCCGAAAGTTAATTTCCAGCCTAAAAGCGCGCAGAAAACGGCTACGTTGGCGCGCGGCAGCGGCGCCAAGACGCCGACCACACCGGTGAAACCATTAAACATCGCGTCGAAGGGAAACGGTCTCGCGGAGAAGAAGAAATCTCCGACCGGCAACGCGAACGCGACTAAATCGTTAACGACCGCCGCGAAAGACGCGGTTTCGAAGGGCACGCAGCTGAAGCCTGGCCAAAAGAACGCGGAGACGAAAAGCGGAGACGCGAAGTCGAATCCGGTGCAGCGAGCAGCGGGCAGCAAGTCGAACGTAGCCTCGCTTCAACAGAAATTCGAGGCGAACAAAAACGTCAACGCGGCGAGGACCATACCGAGCGTGCACAAAAAGACGGTCGGCAAAGCGAACGAGGCGAGTGTTAAGAAATAGACGACGAACGTGCGCGAAACTTGACTTTGCTTTCGATCGAGGTGATCGACACACGCTCTGGCTCTTTCCTCGCCGAACAGTCACCGTAAACCTGGGTAATCCCCGCTGTGCGTACACGCGTACGAGGTTTCATCGAGAAGTGTCTTTATTTATCAATATTTACGTGCTTCCCTGTAAAATACTCTCTAGCGAAGCAAACACCTTTCATCCAAACTCTTTCCTTAATTTCTAAAACATTTCTGAGTTGCATCTTGTGTTGTAATCCTTTAATTATTTTATCTATTTTTGGAGAAACATTCTCCAACAAATAACATCCTTCAAGCTCAGCTGATTGACCGTCAAATCTAAACCACTATGATCAGAAATTTAAAGAAAATGTTAAGAACAGGTGCAACAGTAAACAGATGTAAAGTAAGCATATTTTAACGAGACGTATAAAAAAAATTGCGGCAACTTTTCGATGAAACCTCGTACATGCGCGCACGCAGGGGTATGCCTTACATTAGGATCTACTTGAAATATTCTAGTCTATCGATCGTTCGATTGGAAACGCGTAAACCTTTGCGAGAGATGCTGGTGTGAAAGTTCAAAGGATTCTCGTGCGATCTTATTTTATTTAAAGACCAGCCAGAGGAAAGTGAAGTGATTATAGTACAATGATCAACCGTTGGCTCGGGGAACCGATCGAATTAGGTTGATCGAAAGCTACGCGAACACTTGTAAAGTTTACTGTCAGAATACTGGAGTTAGGGTTGTATACGCCCCGCGGCGGACGACGAATTACCGCTCTGTAAATAGTAGTTACTTAAAAATTCTAATATTTTTTGTAGAGATTATCCCTTTTACCGTAACGTTCGAATGTACGTGGAATGATTAACGATCGTCAGAATATTTATCTTAAGGACAAGACTTTTTGTAAACCAGATGACAGAAATAAGCAACAATTATTTTCAAAAGTTTCGCTCGACGCCGCAAGAGGAACGCGTAAGAAATTATTGAACTCTGTGATATACGTGTAACGAAAGGTAATACAGAAACATCGTACCGTACATTATTATAAGTAGCAGATTATAGATGCGACCAAAATCTATCATTTTATATATCGTATCACGTGGGAAAAAAAAAAGAAGAGATATTACTTACGAAACTTCGGGGATACAAAACATTTTCAAAGTGAAACGAATTAGTTTTGAAAGGGAAACCATATCCGAAAAAGTAATAAAGAAATGAAAAAGGGAAAATTCGACGGAACACGATGATAGCTCTTTCCAAAGACTTAATAGTCTCGATTAAGCGTTAAACGTTGAAAGTTTTTGTTTCGCGATCGCACCTTTGGGATTCCTCCGCGAATCGAAATTTAGTTAACCCTTTCGCTACGAACGGCGACGTAAAAATTGGGCTATCGTTTGCTGAATGCGTATGTAGCTATCTTTCTTGTAACTCACAATTAGCAAGTATTATTTCTATTATCATTCGTGTAACGACTACTATTAATAGACCGCGCAATTTTATGCAAATTCGTAACTCTGTAAACGCAGCTAGAAGAGCAGAACGCAAGCAGTGATTCATTTCACCCTTTTAAGTATCTTCAAATGCACTTCACTTCGTATGTTTTATATTCGTATATTTTACAGCATTAGGTGAATTTCGTTTTGTTTCACGGCACGAAGTTTCCCATAAATGCACAAATATCCGATGTCTACTTATTAATATTCGGACACCATACTTCGATCGTTTAACAAATTTCAATGTTTGAACATTAATATTATCGATTATCAATATTTAAATAATAACGAATAATGAATCCTTAATAAATAAATACAGCTTGTGTAACGAGTACTTTATTGTACTATAAAAAAGCATTCATTTAATAACGCAAATGCAAACGGTAAGAGGAAGCAATACTTTTTTCAACAGCATGGTGTCCGAATATTAATAAGAGTCCCTCTGTACATATTACGCTACATAATTACCGCTACAGAGTGTCGAAATATTTATACTCACACTCTTTCCGTGATAATTAAAACTATCCTCGTCTACGCATCGAGAATGCTTTCAATTTGCCGCAGCGAAAGGGTTAAAGGAGCTTAAACCGTAGCGTCTGCTAGACTTCTCCGCTGCATTCAAAATCGACGCAGAAATTATCTTCTGCGAAAAGCTATAGTGTACAATAGTAGAAGTATTTTGTTTAAAAATACCACGCGGCTGAAAACCGGTGGCCCATTTTAGGAGTTTCAGTCTTCGTGCAGACGAGCAATTTTTTCCAATAGAGAACAACGAAATCGTTCGTCTGCAGCGAGCCTTACTTTCGCACGATTCTTTGCATACAACAAAGACACCGATTTCTCCACGTTCGATCGCTAAGTATTTAGCATCGTTAGACACGCAAAGACTAAGAGAAATATTTATTTGACTGATCGATGTAAATATGTTTATAACGTAATATAGGTGTAAGTAACATTTTTGTACAATGTACCTTCGTGCTCGCTAAGTTATAATTCGCCAACTTTAACTCTTCTGCGATCTTTCGTATTCCAGTCCACTTAATCGCAGCTCTTCTCTTTCGAAAAGTTTTATACCGTAGCAGCTCTGATCAAACGAATCTTCTTTAAAGTATAGAGGGTTGCAAAGCCTACAGATGCTGATATATTTTTACATGCGATGGATTCAAGTCAATGGCTCACACGATAACGTTGAAACGCCAATATATTTTCCAGCTAGGTGAAAACCAATAACTTAAATCCATCGCTTCGATGCGTATATTAACGCGTGTAAGTTGCTTAACATGTATATTAATTCCGTTCTTCTATTGTTTGTAAATTTAGAAGAAAGTTTAACAAATCGTCTAAATATTATTTTAACCCTTTAACGCTGTGCGTGTTTCGGACTCTCGAATTCTGTGTTTCCTTACAGTATTTGTTATTAACAATTTGCATCTCTGTTCTATTTCATCCTACTCGTGTTCCCATTTTGGTGAACGCGATACGATATCCTCAAATTTGCAACCTTTGCAACAAAATCTGATCCAGCAAACTTGTTACAACCCAATAGAAATGAAAACTTCAAATATTAATAGCGACTCTTTTATATTTACGACGAATTAGGAAACCTTTTAGAGAGATAAAAAAAGCGATTTGGCGTAGGATGAGCGAAGGATCGCAGATGGGTTAAAATCTAAACGCATACACGCGACTTCAGCATTTAGCTTCTTGACGGTGTCTCGTTCGATCTGTTGTTAAGCGTATAAAAAGCTTCGCCTGTACCAAACGGAGGAGGAAAAGGTTTTATTGAACGGTACAGTTGTACGGTTATCGTGCATTTATCATTTCAACAGGGCGATCTCTCTCGCTGTCTATACGTTTTACTGTCTCGCGTATAAGATTGTTCGTCGCTTGTACGTCGCTCGCGATACTTTTTCATTTATACAGTTCCTATGTACAGACTACGTCTCGATGTGTTGAAACATTTTAGAGACCGCAACTTAAGTTCAATAAAGCTTTTTTGACACGTGTCCTTAGTTTTCTTTGCGTATCGTTTATGCGTAGTCGTGTTTTCTCCGCTTCTCTTCTTCTTCTTCTTCTTATTCTTATTCTTATTCTTATTCTCCTTCCGATGTAAAGAGACAATCAAACGTTTTGCACGGCATACGACTATAAAGAGACGAAGAGTTGATAACAAAAACGACGCTTGTCAATTTCAGAAGGGAAACCAGAATTTCATGTTTTTGTCAAGGTATCATGTGGTTAGACTGCGGATTTTTATGCCTTTATAGCGAACTCAAATTTCTAAAACGGTAGGTTTTAAAAGATATGCAAAATATCTTAAGTAAAGGACGAGTTGCAATATTTAAAGGGTGAATCGGATCGCTGCTAATTCTTTCTTTTAATTGTGGCTGTAAAAATACGAATTGCATAAAAATCCGCAGTCTAAAATGTTACACGGTAATTATGTACTAGGTGTGCCAATGAATAATCCACTACCTTTTTTTAATAAGAAGTAGCTAAAAACTACAGTCGTAAGGTAATGGATCTCATCGCGATTGGTATGATTAATTTTGACAAGGGTTGCGTTTGTTACGAACCCTTCCAAAGGGAATAAAAATATCGTTGGAGGAAAGCTTGGCCATAACCGACGATAAGAATTATGATTTGTAGAGATACGATTGATTTTTAGACGATAATTAGTTATTTGTTGAACGAAATTGTCGGCCAAACACACACGGCTTACTACCGCATATGTATAGTTAACAGACATCGTTGCATTGTACGTTCGATACCAAAGATAAGTTACGTTTTACATAGTAAAGGGCCAAGATGTACGCTATCGTAATTACTTAAACGTTGTCTCGTAACTTGTACATTTCCTAATGCATATAGTAACGTTACAATAAATTCTTTATTCCACGCATCCGGTTTTTGTGTCATTGCCGACGAGCGAATAAAGAGGTAGGTGATTAAACCACCATATTATAATACAGATATCCCCCGCACAACGCGTTTAAACAATTAGGCAAATCTCCGTACAACACGATTTAGCTTTAATACGATTCGAGAATTCAAGAATCATATTGGCAGATAATTCGAGATCTAATCGAGATCAGCAAGAATCCTCAGAAGATGATTAGATCGGATTTTTATGCAAATTCATTTCTCTTTGTAAAGAAAAGTGCAAAAAAACGGAAACTAAACAGAGTCTAGTTTCATTACTAGTTTAACTATTTATCATATATTTCTGTACCATTTTGCCTATTTGATTTCCCCATAAATGCATAGAAATCCGTAATCTAATGATGCTATTGTATTCTGCCGAAAAGGAAAACCCTCTTGTTCGGCGTTTGGCGGCGAAGAAACTATTTTATGTTTTCGTAAACATCTTTCTCTTAGTTATGAAAAAGTAGCGTGCTTCTATTAGCGTATAAAATCTAAACCTATGATTTATATCAGTCCTTTCTTTCGTATAACAAAGATTCGCATAGCACAGTACTTTTTCGAAACCTATAATTCCCGCGTTGTACGAGGGATTCCTGTACCGTAACACGTGCATGCAATTGGAAATTAAATCACGAATATTAGCGGCATACACACAAGCTGTTTCCAAATCGATGATGGTACAAGCCGAAGGAGGGTGAATATACGAAATAATAAATGAAAAATGTAGAGTGATATTTTTTCATGCGAAGCTTCATGTTCAAATAAATCGATCTTGAAGATTCATAGAGCACGCGTCTATTTATAGTTACATCGTAGACTAGCTTTAATTGCATTTGTACTCATAAACATTATCAAAGCTAAACGGCTTGTTGTTTTAGAAGAAATTCTCGGTTGCAAAATAATTTCCCCCCTTAATTTCACCCCTTATCATCTAATGCAATAAATTAAAACAGAGACAGGAATACTAGAATGTTCAATACAAGATTTAATAATTCCATTTACGTTTACAATTCAATGATGAATGAAAAGAATTTAAGTCGACAGCAAAGCGTTTTGCGTTCTAATGTCTCGAGGGCGCGAAATAGTGGTTTTCGCAATATATCTCTTTTGCCACAGACTAACGCGATTCAAACTCTATACGATCGCCCAAAGCCAAAGGCGAACGTTTCTATCGCTTTGAACAAATCGATTGGCATTCGCCTTAGGTTCACGCATGCAGTGTATATGCGGTATTCAAAAAAAGAAGAAGCAAGTGCTAAGAAATTAATCGAAGTATGTCGGGTGGGAGACATCTTCCCCTCGTGTCATTTCCCTCCAATAGGATTGGTTTGAGCCGGAGCGTAGCCACGAAGAATGAATTTGCCGATACGTTTCGTGTATTATAGTACTCTGTAAACATTGTGCGTGTATCGTGTCTCGGGAAAAATTCGAGGGTGCTGTTTTTCTCCGTCGCTACGCTCTCTTTCTCTCTCCCTCTCCCTCTCTCTCTTTCTTTCTTTCTTTCTCTCTTCGTTGTTTACGCCAAACAAGGTTCACCTTTTGTCAAAAGAAATTGAATTCCTTCTCGCGGTAGTGTACGCGTCGCGATGAAGTATTTAACGTGACCGCCGAAGTTTACGAGTCGCGCGAGCGTTGAATTACACACGTTTATTGATCCCTGTCAGTGACAATAATATGTAAGAAAGCTGCGAGCAGTGTCGGGATTTTCAAAATGTTGACCAGCTACCCCGAACGTTATGCGCGTTCCTGCGACAAAGTACGCTGGTGCGATTTGTCAAAAAACTGATAACCTCTAACGAGCGTGGAGCGAAATAATTGGGAAAAGGCTGGCGGAATATTCGCCGCGCGATACACGAAAAAAACCCGATGGTTCATCTCGAATGGTTTGTTCGAAGTGTCGTGTAGCATCTCGAAGTGCACGCTTGTACCTCGCGTAATGTTGTAATTAACAATTGCACGGAGTACGGAATCGGTGCGCGACGGAGCGAGTGAATCGCGCGTAGCTTACGGGGCGTTAGAGTTTTCTATTTTTGTATGGTGAAACATGGCCCATGCCCCGTTGCCCAAGCTTCTCTGCAAACCGGTAAACACATCCAAAATGTGCCCGTCGGATTTCACCACCACCTTGTCTGACGTGAGTTTCGCGGTTATTACACGTTTGATCGTTCAAAAAGTTCCCAGGACAAGTCAGGTAAAACCGAAACTATTTGCACGTTCGTCGATTTTTCTCACACTGCCTTTAAAGCAATCCCCATTCCTTAGTTGTGCATTTGCATTTCTCCAAAAAATCGTTGGAACTCGATTCGTGGAATGAGCTTCAATAACTTGTTTGACAAGTTTGGGTTTGTCGCCTACTTTGACATGAAACAATGTCTCTGTGGAAATTGTTTCGATAGAGAAAACAGAGAGAAGTCACACGGTGTTTGTGAAGTGAATTTTGGTATATTTGTAATTGAAAACTTGTAAACAGGCATGCAGATACGGGTAAACATTGGTGAATTCGAGTATTGCGATACGTGCAACTTGTTCAAATCTTGTTTGATGTGAAATATCTACTTGATATGTTCCATG
Source organism: Eucera pruinosa (assembly GCA_028830335.1). Lineage (NCBI taxonomy): Eukaryota > Metazoa > Arthropoda > Insecta > Hymenoptera > Apidae > Eucera > Eucera pruinosa. The sequence continues at coordinate 20,040,947 of JAMYCR010000006.1, forward strand.
GCATATGTAATACTGATGGTACACCGTAAGCTTTCCATTCAGGCCATGTATACCATCATTGATACATGGAATATTTACCTAAATGTGTTCAAAACATATATGTTTTACAATAAGTAGACTGTGGATTTTTATGCATTCATGGGAAAGTTAAATAGGTAAAAATGTGCAAAAGGCATATGATCTGCAAGATATCCAAAGTATAGTAGAAATGATGATACTTAGATCCTTTAATTTAGCTCCTATCTCTTGAAACTTGTTGATAAACATAATGAGTTTGCATAAAAATGCACAGTCTAATAATAGGATACTATTTTCTTTACAATTCTTATTTTATGTTATTTTTCTCCTTGATGTCATTTTATTTGTTATTATACTTATGTACCTGTACACTTATTGCAATAAAGAGATTACCCTGTTGAAATCAAAAAATAATAAAACAATTGGTAGTAGTAATAAGTTTAAGACTAAAGAATATATTATTTTCACCACAAGGAAGAGACAACATGTACCACAAATGGAATGCAATGCAGTTATTACGTACAAGCTAATTACTAGAGTGTGGATCTTCATACAAATTTATATTTTTATTAATAAAAGTAAGGGAATGGAGCATAAGCAAAAGATTGTTTTACCCAAAGGTATGGATCTGCATAAAGATCCACAGTCTGGATCGGTCATACTCAACCTTTTTTTCCTCAGAAAGTAAAACTCAAACCCTAAGTGTAACTAGGGATTTACATAAAAATTAGCGCGATATTTGATGTTGAAATAAACTTATGCATCCCACGGATTGAGTATGGTTGTTCTAAATAAAATACTTCCTAGTCTTTTTGCAAATCAACTTGTCCTGAAGCTTTTTGAACAGACTAATATTTTACCTCCCTTTACATGTATACGTGTACTATTGTATTATTTATAGGTATTACAATCGGATCCAGTAAAACGGTTGTTCAACCAACCGAATATAATTATCAAAACCATTCCTTTGAATCTAAATGCCACCTCTGCCTCGAACAACGACGCCTTGGTCAACCATAAGACGAACAATATAGATTCGAACATAAATAAAACGAAGCAGTCGGAATTATCCGTGATTCCTCTACAAGGGGACGAGAATGAGGAGGATCGCGAGGAAGACGAGAACCTATTGCCTTCGAAGAAGCAAGGTAAATCGGAAATCACTCTAGTGCCTATTAAGAGAGAGAAGAAGGCTTGCGGGCATTACGAGCCCTGCGAGAATATTATTTGCGACGTTGCCGTGCAGCAGTACGTGGATCGCGACGGATCGTCGCCGATGCTAGCGGTTAACATAGACGAGAGCGAGATAAACGCTCCGGTTTCCAAGCACTGCGCGAACGAGCTGTGCGACGCATTGAGCATCGATCACGATCGCTGCCGCCGAGCCGTGATCCGATTGAACAGATGCAACCAGTCCTCCGCTTGCGACATTTGCGGCATCGCGTTGAAAACGCAACGATCCCGCGTCCACCACAAGAATTGTGCCCGTAAGAACGAATACAGGCACAACGACACGAACAGCGCGCAAATTCTTCGAGAAAGGATGCGAGAGCGAGAGATTCAGATAATGGAGGCGTTGAAAATGAAAAGGAACGACTACATGGACCCGATTACGGGCTACAACCTCGCTATGGAAGCGCTGAGGAAAAACGACGAGTTGATCGTCATTCCGAAATCAATTTCTCAGCAACAACAGCAGCAACCAACGATCACTATAAGCTCTATGCCCACGACTCAATCTACTACCCAGCAGATTAATAGCTTAAGTAACGTGTTTGGGAAACTTTTGCCGAACATCCCAATCGTGTTGCCGCAGCAAGGAATAGTCCTCGGCAAAACGCAGTGCTCGAACGAGAATAGTATAGCTACGCCCATACAGTTGACTCTGTCGGACACTTTAGCCAGGTCTCTTATAACGACCACTAGCACAGTTCCTTTATCTCAGAATCAGTACGTCACGTTCGCGACGCAAACCGGCGCGCACCCGATCCCCATAAACGATCTACTCTTACCGCAAGCGCAGATTATGACTACTCCCATTCAGCCTAAGCCACTGCTCACTCCCATACGCGTCGTGCCTATAACTAACTTAATCACGCAGCCGTCGTTGCTGCACCAAACCCAGGGCATACCAAAGTTTTGCATCATGCCGGACAATACAGCGCCGCTGCTAACTATAACGAATCCGCAACCGATTCAATGCGCCCCGTCCGTGCCGAAGCTCGAGCCCAGGAGCGAGCTAAAAGCGCCGTCGCACAAGAAGAAGAGGACCGTGATCAAGAAGAAGCGAAAGTTTAAGAGGAAAGAGTTCAAGTGCGAGTTTTGCCTGAAGAGCTTCAGCACGGACTGGTACTTCAAGATGCACGTGGCCATGCACACGGGGGAGAAGCGATTCGCGTGTAAAATATGCAAACAGTCGTTCGATAATCGATACGATCTGAAGAGGCACGCGGCGAGCCATCGCGAGAACGAAAGCGGCGATCAGCAAACGGCGGAAGATTTGCACAAGTGCGCGGATTGCAACGTCGTGTACGGGTCCGAGGATAGCCTCGAGCAGCATAGGCAAGAATTTCACGACGACATGGATACGAGTTTAGCGAACGATCCGTCGAATTTTGTTGAAGTGAAGATGAACAATGTCGAGTCGCAGCAAGAGGCGAGGAAAGAAGACAAAGCTAACGGATACGGTTGCATGCCTGCCCAGGATCTGGTGAAGAACATGAAACAGGAATTGTGTCACGAAGTATAAAAGCATTCCAGTTTTAGTTAATGGTCGAAACTCGGCAAGTAATCGTCTGGCTCGAAAATAGTATGCCTGTTGCGCAGCTCGAGTGAGTTGGTTTTATTTATGAAAGGGGCTTGAATAATACAGTTAAGTTCTTGATAGCAAATTTTGCGTTAAGCTGTTAGGTGTGTGTTGGGTTGCAACACGTATTCGTTTCGTTTTTTCGAAATGTTATCGGAAGTTTTAGGAATTCTTTAGCTACTATCGTTATTAAGATAGAAGTGGCGATTGATTAAAATGATACGGGTTCAATCGATCGAACTTAATTTTTAATTTACGAGCAAATGATTGAAACGCATTAAGTAATATTAATATTTATCCAATTTGTCTATTGTTTGTAAATTTAGAAAATTAATTATGTACATATTATTTAACGAATTTATTAAATTTTTCTGTGGTAGTCGGAGGATTCCTACTTTGTACAATTTTTGGAATTTGAAAAGGGGGCCGAATATGTGTTGCAACCCGATATAATCGAACGCAAATTAATCCGGTGTCTTTGCGTTTAAAGTCTCGAAGATTTTATTAACTTAGGAGCGTCATAGTTTTTGTTAAAATGGTGATTTGCTAAAACGACTACGATTGAACGACGAAGATTATTTTCAGCACGAGAACTGTATTTAATTTTCCGTAGCCGCGCGATGAATTTTGTGAGAAGGCGCCGAATTAATTTGCACACCTAATACGCGAGCATAGGTATAGAAATAATTGGTTGATAGCGTATCGTCTTATCTCCTACGTTAATTCTAATGTAATGATAAATTCGGTAGGTCCAAAATCCTACGGCAAAAGATGGTTTTAATATTGTTTCTATTATGATATGTAGCGCGATGTTTTAGAGTTTCCACGGACGCAAAAAAAAATACACACCTATATTATAGGATCATGAAAATTGTATTTTTTAAACGGGAAAACTTCAAACAAAAAAAATCGATGAATGTTACACGGGAAATTGAATTTAGCTATAGCTATACGTTATTGAGATCTTTCAAACTGTGATATATGGCCATCTTTCCACTACAACTTTTCATACAGTGTAAAAAAGTTCATCGTTCGGTGTGAAAATTACTTGCGCGTTTAGCGAAAAGAAAAAAAGTCGAGCACCTTAGCAACACAGTGTTTTATACGTTGAAACGTAGGCCGGAAAACGTGCACGCGGTCGAAAATACGATTACACATATCGCAGAACGCACAGAAGAGTAAATTGGAAAATGAAACGATGTTCGTTGGGTATTTTAGTAGCGGCAGTGTCGTTTCGGTAATCGTAAGAGTATTTTTTTTTTTTGTATGGAAAGAAAGGTAAACGCCATTTCCGATATAAATTATTATCTTGTGTTCCTCTTATTTTTAATCAAATAGCCGTTTAATCGAAAGTATTCATTCTCACGTAGGCTAAAGGTAATTGTACAATAGATATTTATGCATTCATTTTTGCTATCATTGTTATCTTTTTTCGATGGCAAGTTACGATACCTTTTCCAGGAAAGGACGGTCTTATTTTTTTTTCGGCGTCGCGTTTACACGCGAGATTACTTTCGTTTGCTATCGATTAAATCGAAATCGGGTACTTAGGATAGGAAAATGCGCTGCTCAGAATAATCAGGGGATCGCGGAATCGAAGAATATTACAACTACTTCGATCTCTATTTTAAACTCAATCCTTTTCATAGCAGCATATCGATTTATTAACACTTTACTTACCGCTCGCGGCTGCGATTCCTATGCATTCACGACGAGCATAATTTATACGCTTAATTTTTAAATTAAAGATGTCGTTATAATGCTGTAATTTTTTTCCTAAGACTAAACAGGGTTTAGTAAAATCGTTCGGAGTTGTACGATCCTCTAATTGTTTCGAGCAGCGCAATAGAAAAAGTCGTCGAAGCCATGAACTCCAAAACATCACAAGGCCGCTAGCCAACAGTTTCCCAGGAGCAATGACCTCTTTGTTTTCTTTCATTCTCCGGTAGGTTTTTCGATCCCTGCGAATATCGCCAGAGAATACCCAATGTTTTTCTGCTGTTTCGAACGAGCTAGAAAGGTTTTTGTCGTTCGGTTTCAATGTAAACAAAACATCGCATGCTTGCCCTTGTTAGTTTCAACGAGAGTTGAGCATATATTAGTCGAAATGTAATCCGAATAAAACTTTATTTTATTCGAACAGTTTATCAGAAATATTGTTCGAAGTATTATTGGAATTATTATTTAAATAAAATCTTATTCGAATAGTGCTCAACTCTGGTTCGAACTAAGAAAGCAAGGAATGATATACGATCGCAACATTAATTTTGAATAACATGATAATGAAAACCGAACGGCGAAAACTAGACAACGTGAAAAGACTGATTCGTATAACGTCAGAAAGTAGACATACGCTGTTTTGGAGTTCGTGAGTTCGATCGTTTTGAGCAGGGCAATGAGAAAAGGTAATTTGAGCATCGCCGTTGGCGTGACGAGATTTTATCGAGCATTGTCAAAGAAACAGACCACAAAGAAAATTTCACAAAGATACAAAGAAAGTTCCTTGGTAAGGAAGACGAATGAAATATTACGTGCCTTCAAAATTGTAATGTTCCTTGTATAAATAGGTTCACTATCGATTCAAAAGAAATAATTATTGACTATTAATAACGTTGATTTAATTCATCCGTTTTTTACTATCTTTAACTGACAATAAAAGGAAAATACAATTTCAGTGGAATTGCGTAGTCGAACAAAAAATAGTTTTATTTAAAAAAAAGATTAACGATAAAGAAAAATACGAGAGTGCATTTAATATTCGTAAATACTCGATGCACAAAGGTCGGCGGAAAGGAAAGATCGAACGTTTTAGTTGTGCAAAGAAAAGGTATTAGTAATCATAGATACGCGAATAAATTATTTTTGAAATTGTAAAGAATTACTAAAAATAAAAAACAAAAAAACGCTAAGTTAAATACGATATATTCTGAGCAAGACATGTCATAAATATTGTCTGTTATTGTATTTATACAAAAGGTTTTAAGAATAAATCATTATTTAATATCAAATCCGTTTATTTAAAATACTCTTGTGCTCTCTAAATTACAAAACTATCGCGATTAACATTTTCAAGGTACAATAAATACAATCTTAATAGTTTGTACGAAAAAATCCTTTAGTTATTTCCTTAAGAATACAATTAATTACATTGCGTAGATTTTATATAATTCGATTCATATCCTGTCCAAAGCCTCCAACATTATCACGCTGTTTCCACGGATTACCTTTAAAAATAAAATGCATTCCTCGGATCAAACTAACTTTGGTTCATCTTAAAACCTAACAATTTAACATACCACCATTCCAATGTTATTTTTGGTACCATCTTTGCACTCTTCGATGCTCTCGTCTATTACCATGTTCATAAATGGATCAAAGCCACGCAAAATCCCAACCACATGCCTTCCCCCATTCAATTTCACTGAGGAAATAAATTTTGTACAAATTACGTCGATAAGCTCAATTTATGGTAATGTTTAACATATGCATTTTTACGAAAATGTTCTTATTTTTATTAACAAAATTAAAGAGATGAGATCTTGGTGGGATTGTCTTACTCTTTGAATAAAATAATATGTATTTTACTTTGGGTATCATATTAAATTATAAAGATTAATGCTGATCTATTAATGATACACGATAATTAAACTAGAAAAATCAAAAGAATTTATGTTACCAAATTTGATTACTTTGGTCGATAAATTGAACAAAAATTTTAATGTCAGGGATTACAATATTATTGGTTTAATCGCGCTTGTAAAAGTACGAATCCGCGGTTTAATTATCATTAATGATTCGCGTTTTCGTCGTATCATTTTCATATCTTTCTTCAATTTTATGGTACACCATTAAACAACGAAACGAAGGACGAAATGCGGTATCCAAATATTGTGAATTTATATCGTAAAATTTCGTACTTCGGAACCCAAATCGAACAAGAATTTGAGCGCTACGCAATTAAAGTTCTATTTTTTTAACTGCGCTTGGAAAAAATGTAAATTTGCATGAAATGCGCGGGTCTGTTCATAACCAATAAAATTTAACCTATCATTGTGCAAACTTACGCGATAATCTTTTATCCATGTACCTGAAACAAAGCAGAGAAAGTACTTTTTAATACAATTCGAATCGGATAAAGTTTTGTAATACAGTGCAAGCATAAAATTCGTATTATTTCTATCGAAACGCTGAAAAGGCTTCATTTGTTACTCTTACTTTTTAAGTTCGGGAGGATGCGCTTTGCTCATTTTTAATCGGCTTTTACTTTTACAAAAGAAACGCTTAATAGCAAATTGCAATTATGCAAGTACAATTATATTTATTGCTTTGCGGCTTTTCAAAATATCAATGTTTGATAATTCAAACCAACGAGTACCGAACCAAAAACTACGTACATTGTAGATGCAACTATGGATGGAACGATACATCGATGTTAATATCGATTGCCTCTTTCGATATATCGATACTTGTATCATCGATGTTAGGAAATCGATACCATCGAAACCATCGATGTTAGGCAATCGATAGTATCGAAGTTAAAAAGTGATGACCTATTTTAAACGTCGAAAGCTTAGCGCTGAATCTTTACGAAAGATGAAATCACGCAAACTTATCGTTAGTTTAACAATAAGAAATCGAAGAAAACGATTGTCGGAAATCATGCTAGGCAAATTAATACCTTTTAACAGTTTATCAGATAAATATTGGGATAAATAAAAGGAATATTAACGCCTTAAGTGCTAACCAATTTTAGGAAATTAACGCGATTCTGAATTTATTCTGCGGAAATATTTAATATCAATACCGTTATTTTTATTAATCATTACAATATTTCTGAATGTATATTTAGTCAACATCTTGCATTAATTACATTCATTGTTCGGCATTGAATAATAAATAACAAACGCTTACCCCCACTCCTGTGCCGCGTCACCCTGAAAGGCCGCGTTTATCAGTCGCTCCTGAGTCGTCCTAGAGAGAGGACGTGTTGTCTATTTAACGCGTGGTACGTTATCTTCGCGTTTCTTACGCATATTTCCCCGCGATTCCAGCGTCGCGTTTGAATTACCGCTAGTATTTTTTTATTGTCTAGCGTCTTGCTCGACGTACGCACTTTTTTGGCTATCGTTTCTCTACCTATCGAAGCTGTCTTTTAAATTTTTCGTTTGCGTACCTTCTTCTGCTTAACGCGAGATTAATTAATAGTTTATTGTACATCGTCATTGTAAATTAAACTGTCGTTTGCTTTCTATTTTACTTTATTTGCCTGTTACAAATTTCTATATCGGAATTTGATTTTTTTTTAAGCACGTGGCTTCCCTTTTATAAGTCTGCTTTAACGTGTGAATTTTATTTTGTTTCAGGTATCCAACTATCGAGAGAGGACTATCTTCAGATATGGTATAATTCTATCGCAATGTTTCGGTTCGAGATTGCCACTTTATTTTTCACGGTTCATAGTTTGTTCGTATTTTTTTTGCAAATACCAAAATCAATCGGGAAAGATAGAATCGTTATTCAAGTTAGAGTTCTCGACAAATTAGTAGCTCGCGATGGAGTCGTTAAATCGCGTTACAAAGTATAGAGTTGAACGAAAAATCGGAGAAGTTTTTATATTTACTGTATTTCGGGCGTGACTCGTTTTTAAAGTTAAACAGTTTGGCTTGCAAAAATTTTGGCTGTTACCACGACGCGGTCGAACTTGTAAACAAAACACGGGCCGCGAGCTCGCCGCGTATTTAGTCGTACCACCCAGCTGTGTTTACGCGTCGAACTTTTTCCAAAGGCCGTTCCGAGAATTTCTGCCTCGCGACCGTGTTTTTGTTTTGGTGGATTGAACGAACTTGGGAATTTCGATTATATCCGATCCTACATTCTATCTTACATCTGCTGTATTCTTATATTATATCTAAGAATGTAATGTAAGAATACAAACGTATCTCTCTATAATTCGTACACAAGATGCAGTACTTTTCTTAACAATTGCTCGACAAGAAGAGAAGACGCGATAATAAGAAAGGATTGTGTTTTATTTCTTACCTACCCACCCCTCCTGCTAATAAGCTTTTCTTTCAGAATTTGTGGCCGCGCGCAATGCGGTCGTAGAGTCAGTGCTTGTTTCGATATAAAATTAGTTTAATTTTTTAAAGAGCACAGCTGCTCTAAGTAGATTCATATATACTTAATACTTGCTCGCGCGAGTAGAGTCAGTGATTGCTCGCCAAATATTATTTGAAAAATAGAGTAGACCTTTACTTTTCCTTTTTTTTCTGCTTTTTGATATTCATACTCGCGATTAGAGTCACGCTTCGGCTGTTAGCAGACGATCTCGCTGGGCTTTCGAAGCTTGCAATGTAAGTATCTTTGCATTCCACTTTAATTTTAAAGTAACTAAAAAATATAGGATCCATTAAACTAAATTGTTAAATAATTTCGTATTAGATTGCGTCTATTAAAAATTCGTAGAGTTCCACGTGTTTCTTTTCTCGGTCTTTTTGTCGAACGGAAGAGTAGAGTCACTTAATTTGGAATTTGTTAAACCTCTAATTTTTTTAATGTCAGACGTGCCAAATAATCTACAAGCGACACGTTTGAGAATAAATTGTAATCTTCTCGCTCTCTTTTTCTCTGTTACAGATCTTCCACAGATCTTCTTGTCCTTGGGACCACAGGACATGGCATCGCAGCTTCACGACTTCGCGACATCATTTTTCATGCCGTTGACTTCAAGGCTTCACGACTCCACGACTTCACGGCTTCGCTAGATGACGATGACAGCAGGTTGTCATCCGCCTGGCTGCAGCAGATGACAGCGTAGTCGTCTAAGGTGAGTCGCACTTTTTGAGTCCCTCCGGTCACTCAAACATGTCGTAGGGCGAAAGGTCCGAATCGGCACGGGTGACTGGTTGTATACGTAGATTTTGCATAAACGAGTACAGTGACCACGGGTATACATTATACCCGTGTATGATTTTTATTTCTTGTATGTATTGTATTTATTAGACGAGGCTAGGTCTTCTTGCGCTCGCGATTTTAAATATTTTCATATGCCAATAAAAGAATTCGAGTCAATTGTAGAGTCACTTAGTAGGAACTTCTTTTTAAATATCGATGCATTTAAAAGTAGAGTCAACAGAAATTCCACAAAGATATTTATTAAAGTGGAATGCTCGTATGTTTGAGCACGTTATAGTTTGTAGTTATATTTGTAGATTTATTCATTGCACAATAGCAATGAGGAAATGTGTTCGCATTGCCATTTGAGTACACGCAGGTGGACGCGTAATATTGTATCAGAGTTTCTCGCTTGAATCGTAATTACTAAAAGAATCGAGCAATGTATTGCTTCGCGTTTCACAGTAGCTTCAATTCGATTTAAGATACAGAGACGTAGTAGACTTTTCTTTTCTCGTACAAAAACGATGGCAAATAAAATGCGCAAGAAGACAATTCGCGATGGGTAGATCTCTAAATCGATGTCGCAAACTTTAACAAAATGTTGATGTTAAAGTTACGACGCTTCGATAAGAAGTCGCCCAAGGGATTGCACTTAAAATTACATGTTAGAGTCTCTTGTTCTATTTTATCAACGTATTTTCAACTTCACGTTAGAGTCCCTTGTTCACGTTTAATATTCGTAACTTTAATTTAGAGTCACTTGTTCGCGTTTGTTATTCTCAGTCTCGCGTATTCAAATTCAGTTTGCATTAGAGTTTTCTCGCTTTCCTGTTTTGCAAATAGCGTAGCTTCTTTTCAAGTTAACGAGTAGAGTCTGTTTGCTTTAAACGCATTGAAAAAGTAGAGTCACAGTCCGTTAGCCGATCACGTATGTTAGCAAGTTTTTAGCTAGGATTTTCAGCGTCTGTTCGTGCCGTTTTGCCGGGATCCCGCTCACGTGCCCAGGTGCTACTTGAGCGGGTGAAAAGCACGTGGCACGATCATTTTTTTTTATTATTTTGATATTTGATATGTGATATTTGTGTGGCGAATGATCGTGGGTAGCGTATCGTGCGCGACGTCGTGTCCACATTGTGTGTGTGTGTGTGTGTTAGGCTGTGGACGTGCGTCGTTTTTTCGTAATTTTGATTAACTTCTCTCTCGCTTTATTCGTTACTCAATGGTACCGAAATGCATTGCCACGCGTAAACCAAATGGTACCAAATAAGATCTCTAATATATTTGCAATAACAGCAATGAACCGTTTATTGTAACGACAGCTTACAATTTTCATATTGAATTATCTCGTATTATACAAGTTTCCTATTGAATTACAAGTTAGATAAATTCCTGAAATATCTATTGTTTTACAATTCTGCTATCGCGTTACGTCGTTGATGAATGCTCGAAGCAAATTTGAATCTACCGAGTAGAATGCGCTTTAAATCGCGCGCGACGCAATGGTCGCTACCCACGTCAGACGATTTCAGGATTTTTGTTTACTTTAGAGTGTGAACGAGTTGTTTGTTGAGCTCGGGTGTCGGAGGCGTCCCGGGACGTTACTCCCTAGTATAGGCTTTTGCACCCGGGTGGTATGCGTGTGATCCGCTGGGTGGGGGTGGGGTGTATGCCTGTGTTTGTGTGCCTGTTTGCCATTTTTTAAATATAGCATTAGGTAGGTAGGTAGCATACCTTCTGGAATGTGTGTTAATTTTAAGTAGGTAGGGCCGGGCAGGTTGACATATGGTCTCGGGTCGCGAGTTTCATATTTAATGGGGGGTGCGCGTGTCAACCTGTTTCAGGAAATCTGATTTGAACATCGACGGCAAGACTAATCTGACCTGGAGAATGCCAGTCATTTCTGGTCTTTGCCAATGTCGATCTTTCGAATCGGGCGATGTTGAATCGTCACGCGGACGCGGTCGCGATCTGCACGAAACGAACGTATATACTTACTCAGCTCGAGGTTCGACACGTTTGCACGAACAAGGATGCTGAGAATTCTTAGATTAGTTTCTTAGAATTCTTAGAGTCGTTGGTCGTCTGCGTGCTATTTAACTTCTTCGATATGCATTTTTATTCCATTTTTCTGAGTCTCTTTCTGGGTTGCTTTTCGAGAACCTCGAGCTTAAATTCATGTCGCTGCGGGCATGGCGCCCGAAGAAAAGAAGTGGCCCGACAAACTGTCACGAAGAGGGCAGCAACGAATGGCTGTTCATTTTTTCGCTTTAAGAAAGAATGGACTGTCATTACACTGTTACTACTGTCATTATTGTGTCACTGTACTCGTTATTAGCTTTGCATGCGTAGTATTTTCAGCTTCCACATTGGGCACCTCGCGGTTTTTTAATTAGCTTTGCGAAATGTCACGAGCGGGTTGAGCTAGCGTTGCGAGGATAGAAAATCGCGAGCTTGACTTTAGAGTTGCGAATGAAGTTTCACGGTTTTGTGTTAGCGTTGCGAAGAAACAGTTCTCGCGTTTGAGTTAGCGTTGCGAATTGCCAAGTATCGCGTTTGCTTTTACTATTCTTTAATATCAATTCTTATAACTTCTTTGAGATTAACATCGCGGTACATTTGCCTAGTATTCTTCAGGACGAATATGTACAGTTTGTTTGAGATTAATACTGCGGTATATTAGTGAGGGAGCTTTATAGCGTTGCGTTTTCCAAGTATCGCGAGTATTTGGAGTAGCTTTTTCCCTATAGAAGTAGTAGCTTTCAGTACACTAATTAAGACGTAGAGTTGCTCCATTCTTTCATCGTGCGTATTTAGCTTTGCAAGTAGCGTTGCGTTAATAACGAATCGCGTTTTTCACGTAGCGTTGCGAATATAAAAGAAAGCCCAATGTCTTCCACTAAGATAGTGGAAATAAGTTGCTGTGTTCCCGATGTTCCAGTTGTTCCCGATGGATCTTCGCCGGCAGCTATGCAAGCTGCACTTGCGCTATTAGTGTTGCGTATTGAAAAACGAATGGGTGCATTGATTCATATTTGTTAGCTTCTCTTTTCTGTTCTACTTAAAGTTAACGCGAGTAATAGAGTAACGTAGCATTTCTCAGCGTAATGAAGCACCTTTCGCGATTGTTTTGCAAACTTTTCTCGTTGATAAATTAGTTTAATAAAGTAGCGTTGCGAAAAAAGAACAATGTTCCACTCGCGGGTTGAACGGGTTAACAACGAGTGGATGATTGGTATTTTCGAGTGGGCCTTTCTGGCTGCTCTATTCATTTTCATTTAGCGACAGCCTTTTGCAACATGCCCTTACTTTTCACTTGTTGTAAACAAATATATCGCGCCATGATAGATTACTGATAAAGTATCTGAAGAAAAATATTTATTTCTCAGCTCCTAGACGTTCGATTTCAATGCCCCTTGTCTCAAATTAAAGTAGAAGGTCCCAAGAATACTATCCTACAGCATTTTTCAACTTGCCCTTACTTTTCATTTGTTATAAACAAATACATCGCGCCATGATAGATTACTGACAAAGTATCTGAAGAGAAATATTAATTTCTCAGCTCCTAGACGTCCGATTTCAATGCCCCTTGTCTCAAATTAAAGTAGAAGGTCCCAAGAATACTATCCTACAGCATTTTTCAACTTGCCCTTACTTTTCATTTGTTATAAACAAATACATCGCGCCATGATAGATTACTGACAAAGTATCTGAAGAAAAATATTAATTTCTCAGCTCCTAGACGTCCGATTTCAATGCCCGATGGCTTAAATTAATGTGGAAGGTCCCAAAAATACTATCCTTTACACTTTAGTATGTAACCGTTGTAGTTCATTTGTTATAAACAAATATATCGCGCCATGTTTGATTACTGACAAAGTATCTGAAGAAAAATATTAATTTTTCAGCTCCTAGACGTCCGATTTCAATGCACCTTGGCTCAAATTAAGGTGGAAGGTCCCAGCAATATTATTCTATAGCCTTTTTCAAGTAGCCCTTGTAGTTCGTTTGTTATAAACAAATATATGTCGCGTCATGGCAGATTACTCAAAAGGTACCCGTGGAAAAATATTTATTTCTCGGCTTCTAGACGTGCGATTTCAATGCCCCTTGTCTTAAATTAAAGATGAAGGTCCCAGGAATGTTATTCTGTAAGTAATTTGTTGATAAATATTGCCATTAATTTGTTATAAACAAATATTTTCTATTTTTTGCAGCTACTCAAAAACTATACTTTGGAAGGCTTTAAACGTATATGAACAGTATTTCTTTGACTTTCCCCTTTAATTTGAGTCACGGATGATCCAAATCCGACTACTAGAAGCTGAGAAATAAGCATTTTAATCAAACTGGGAAAGGTTTGATCGATGACGTTTGTCCGAGCAATCGAACAATTCTTGTTAAAGAAAAAAATTAATTTCTCCGCTTCTAGGAATCAGAATTGGATAAACCTTGGCTCAAATTAAAGGGGAGACTCTCGGCTACAAGGCAGGGTGGGTCTCATCCCAGTAGCACTTCCGGTTCAGAAGTTATAAGCGGTTATTTCGTAAAATTTAGTATAACTTGCAAACTGTAAATGCAATCACGTTTAAACCTACTTGAGCTTATTTCTGAACTTCTAAGCTTTAATTTGAGCTAAGGTTTATTAGTATAGCACGTCCAGAAGCGGAGATAGAAGCATAAATAGAATACGATTTTTAAACGCTTATATCTTCGCTTCTAGACGTGCTATACTAATGAACCTTGGCTTAAATTAAAGACTAGAAGCTCCAGAATGAGTTGTAGTAGGTTTAAAAACGATTACATTTGTAGTTTTTCTGTTATACTTAATTGTAGGAAATAAACGCGTATAACTTCTCAACCGGGCGTGCTACCGCGATGAGACCTACTCTATCTAGTAGCCGGGAGTTTCCCCTTTAATTTGAGTCGCCGTTTGTCCCGATCCAATGCCTAGAAGCGGAGATATTAATTTTTTAAGAAAAGTGGAAAAGTTTTGTCCGATTACATGTTAAGAAGAAATTTCCAATTCTTGAGCGGCAAAGGTATTGTCCAAATCGGTGACTTTTTTCGACGCGCCATCTAGCGGTAGAAAGGTGGAACTAAATCCGTAATTTAATTAATAATTCTGGTTCAATTAAAAAATTAATATCTCCGCTTCTAGGCATCGGATCGGGACAAGCGACGACTCAAATTAAAGGGGAGACTTCCAGCTATAAGATGCAGTAGGTTTCGTCCTCATAGGAGTTCCGGTTCAGGAGTTATAAGCGTTTCTTTCTTTTAATTAGGAATAACTTGCAAATTACAAACAGAATCGCTTTTGCACCTACTGCTTCTTATTTCTGGCCTTCCAAGCTTTAATTTGAGCCCAGGTTGGTTAGTATAGGACGTCCAGAAGCAGAGATATAAGCCTAATTAAAATACAATTTTTAATTACTTATATCGCTGCTTCTAGACGTCCTATACTAACTAACCTTAGCTCAAATTAAAGCTTAGATGCTGGGAAATAAGTTCTAGTAGGTTTAAAGACGATTACATTTATAGTTTGCAAGTTATACTAAATTGTAGGAAAGAAACGCTTATAACTTCTGAACCATAAGTAGTACCGGAATAAGACCTACTCTATCTTGTAGATGGAAGTCTCCCCTTTAATTTGAGTGGTCGTTTATCCCGATCCGATACCTAAAAGCGGAGAAATTAATTTTTTTCGAATGCGAAAGTCTTAAACGAGTAGGCTTCAGATTTTCCTAAGCGTTTATCTTTAAACGCTTATATCTCCGCTTCTAGACGTGCTATACTAATGAACCTTGGCTTAAATTAAAGCTTAGGAGCTCCAGAATGAGCTATAGTAAGTTTAAAAACGATTGCATTTGTAGTTTTTACTTTATACTTAATTGTAGGAAATAAACGCTTATAACTTCTGAACCGGACGTGCTACCGAGGTGAGACCGACCGTATCTCATAGCCGGGAGTCTCCTCTTTAATTTGAGTCGTCGTTTGTCCCGATCCGATGCCTAGAAGCGGAGATATTAATTTTTTAATTTAACAAGAATTAATTAAAAATATTCATTAAATTCCATGTTTAGTTCCACCTTTCCACCGCTAGATGGCGCGTCGAAAAAAGTCACCGATTTGGACAATACCTTTGCCGCTTAAGAATTGGAAATTTCGCCTTAACATGTAATTGGACAAATCTTTTCCAGTTTTCTTAAAAAATTAATATCTCCGCTTCTAGGCATCGGATCGGGACAAGCGACGATTCAAATTAAAGGGGAGACTTCCGGCTATAACGTCCGATAGGTTTTATGTCGCTAAACAGTACGGTTTCTTTGTTATAAACAAATGTTTCCTTTTTTTATTAATAACTTAAAAACTGTGCATTGAATTGATTTAGAGGTATATCAGTCGTATTCCTTAGACATTCCCCTTTAATTTGAGCCTAGGTTTATCCAATTCTGACGCCTAGAAGCGGAGAAATGATTTTTTTTTCTTTAATAAGAATTAGTCATTCTTCGGACAAAGTTAATCGAATAAACCTGTAGTAGTTTATTTAAAATGCTTATTTCTCGGCTTCTAGTAGTCGGATTTGGATCATCCGCAACTCAAATTGCAGGGAAATGTCCAAGGAATACTCTCCATATACTTTCAAAGCCTTCTCGAGTTTAGTTTTTGAGTAGCTGTAAAAAGTAGAAAATATTTGTTTATAACAAATTAATCGCAATGGTTATCAACAAATTGCTAACAACATAATATTCCTGGGAGCTTCCCCTTTAATTTAAGCGAAGGGGCATCGAAATTGCACGTCTAGAAGCCGAGAAATTAATATTTTCCCTCGGGTACCTTTTGAGTAATCTACCATGACGCGATATATATTTGTTTATAACAAATGAACTGCTAGGGCTACTTGCAAAAGGTTACAGGATAATATTTTTGGATCCTTTCACTATAATTTAAGCCAAGGAGCATTGAAATCGAATGTCTAGGCGCTGAGAAATAAATATTTCTCTTCATATACCTTCTGAGTAATCTACCATGACGCGACATATTTGTTTATAACAAATGAACTGCAAGGGCTACTTGCAAAAAGTTACAGGATAATATTCCTGGATCCTTTCACTATACTTTAAGCCAAGGGGCATTCAAATCGAATGTCTAGGCGCTGAGAAATAAATATTTCTCTTCAGATACCTTCTGAGTAATCTACCATGACGCGACATATTTGTTTATAACAAATGGAATGCAAGGGCTACTTGCAAAAGGTTATAGGATAACATTTCTGGGTCCTTTCACTATAATTTAAGCCATGGGGCATTGAAATCGAATGTCTGTGAGCCGAGAAATAAATATTTCTCTTCGAATACTTTCTGAGTAATCTACTATGACGCGACATATTTGTTTATAACAAATGAACTGCAAGGTCTACTTGCAAAAGACTGTAGTATAATATTCTCGGGACTTTCCCCTTTAATTTAAGCCAAGGAGCATCGAAATCGGCCCACTAGAAGCCGAGAAATTTTCTTATAGGTGATGTTGCAACACGGACGACGCATAGGATCAACTATCCCTCAACAAGTGCAACATAAATATCCAAATTATTATTTATAAAATAATTAACAGAGATATTCCAGCTGCTCAGCGAATTCGCCGTGTCTTTTTTCAGATGGGTATGACCGGTTAGGCGGGCAAAATGAAAAGAGGAGGAAACGTTGACATTGTAGAACGATAATTTTTATTTCCGTTTCCTCTATCACTAAGTACACGAAACAAGTGTTACGATATAATAAATCACAATGGTAACATACAATTCGACTGAACGGGTCAAACGCGACACCATCGTTTCAATTGTGTCGATAAAATTTGGTCGCCCTTCGAACATTAAAACGTAACGCTTTCCGTATAACGTTCCATTCGTTTAACACGCGTCATACACATTGTACATATAATCTCTTTCGCGTATCAACGTGTTATAGTTTTGCAAGGTACTCCCAGTACAAAATATAAGTAAGTACATTCATATTTATAAAAGTACAACGTTCGCTTCTCCGCCCGGAGGCGCGGAACAAATCATTCTTCTTTCCCCGTTAAAACGTCGCGAGCAAGCGAAAATTTCATCCAAATCTCCGCCCGGACTCTTCAACGTCCGAGCCGACTACTAACTCTCTAACTTTCCTACGTTTCCTCCACTAAACGTAGTAAAATCGACGAGCAGGAACCATTGACTCTCTTCGACGACTAAACGATCCAAGTCGCTAATTCCAGAGCGGCGCAAATTTTGCTGAACCGGTTGCAAATCGAATCGAATCACGAAAATGATAGCAGGGTTAAAGGGTTAAAGACGAAGCTTCTTCGTGCTTTAAATCTTGTTGGATAAGTTCAGGTATTAGGCGTTAATCGATTCGTTGCCTTAGCGTTGAAATTTTCCCACATTTTCCTCACTCGAAATCGTCACCTTTTTCTCGTTAAAATGGAATTTACTCGATCGAATGACGAAGCTTCTTTCGAGCACTAAAATTCCGTATTTATATTTCGATTAGAGTCGCGCTGAATTTTATGAAAAAGCACCGAATCAATGTTTACACCTAACAATTGGCAAGCCACGTTGCATCGTATAAATTATATACAGGATTATCCAAAATAGTTTATAGGAACATCTACCTTCACTTTTTTTCTTTTTTCTTTCCCTTTCTGCTTTACCCTTTTTTTTATTTCTATTACCTTACCCTTTTCTAATCTGTTTTTTTGTTATTTCTATTATCTTCGTTCGTTCTCGTTTTCTGTTGTATTCAATCAATAGTTCTTTCTTTAACGTATTTTTGAAGTGCTGGCAATACCCTGGAAAGAGTCTCTTCGACCGGTCGATAGATTTATGATGTTTGGGAAAACCCAAACTAATTGTCAAGTGAAGCCTGGAGACCGATGTCTGGAAGAGCGGAAAAAGAGGCAGTCGCTTCCCTGCCACGACTCGGCACAGTCAGCGTTCACTTTGGATTTGAAATAAAATAAAGAGTTTTTTCCTTTTGTGGTTACCGTTTACACAACTTTGTCGTTTTTTACTTTTCTGTATTCCGTTCCCTATCAAGAGAACATTTTCGATTTTTATTTTTTTTCACCTCTATTTTACTAAGAAACGCGGCGTTTCACGGATATTCCCATTGAACATCCTAAAAGTACTTTTGGATAACCCTTTACATAAATTGCGTCTGAAAGCTATTAGACCCTATTTGAAAGCTGTTAGACGTTGCACCGCTTTGGAATTTCTGCCTTCGATCGAAAAACCCGACTATACTCGCTTAAAAATGTTTTCGAAAAACTTGCCCGCGCGGAGGATCCTAAAAACCAGTCTGGTAAAAGCGTCGAATCCTTAACTTTACAATATAATGTATACATATTAATACGTACATCGAGTTAAATTACCGCGTCGCGGATAAATCGTATAATTCAACGTTTGCACGCGCGCACGTGCGTTTCGCGGCTAAAGTTGAGAAACGAATTAGTCGCTTACGAATCTTCGCGTCGCCTTTCGCTTCCAACACTCGTGGCTGAGAATTTACAGTAGCGATAAAAAGTATAGTGTATCACGTACATAGATAAACGATAAGTTCCTCTACTTTTAATTCAAATCCATGCACAAGTAACTACTTCTCGAGTTACGATCATTCGCACTTGAGATGAAAAAATTTCGTAAAGAAAAGAATGTAAAAAATGTATCAATTTTTGCATAGCTTTCGTCGAATATACATCATATGCATGTATAATTATTTACTTATATGTAGCTGACAATTAAAGATCAGAACGAAATGCTTTTAATGTTAATTTTGATGTACTGATTTTTTGATACTTGATTTTTTATGTCTATTATAATTATACAGGGTTATCCAAAATAGACTATAGGAACACCTACCTTCACTTTGTTTTTCTCTCCCTTTCTGCTTTACCCTTTCCTAATCCGTTTTTTATTTCTATTATCTTCGTTCGTTCTCGTTTTCAATTTTTACTTCCTTTCACCTATGTTTTACTAACAAACATGGCATTTCACAGATATTCCCACTGAACGTCTTAAAAGACTCAACATCTTAAAAGACTCAACGTCTTTTGGATAACCCTTTATTATTTATTTTTGGGTGAAATTCGACTTACGACCATATCGACTTGCCTCTGAAATTGCGCAACCGAATCCCGTCGTAAATCGAGAAGCGACTGTATCTCAAAAGCGAACGACGACGTGAAGCTTCGGAAATACGTGTACCACGTTTCTTAGCTTTTGTAAATAAGTGTACGTAACATGGTGCGCATTTCTAGGTGTCGCATAGAATAGAATCATCAACGCCGGCTTCGATAATAATGAGATCGTTTCGTAAACGCGTGAAATGTACCCAGAAACATCGACGGAATCTATAGACACGGGCGCGGGGGGATAAAAGAATCGTTAGCAGCGTTCATTGCGTGTTGCTTCGGTCGGGGGAACTGATCGCATCAGGTACTTCGGAAAATGTCTACACGTCAAATTATACGCTTTATCGCGAGAACTATCTTACGAGTTAACTTCTCAAGGAATGGCTTACGATTATTATCATCGACGTACACTTCGAGAACCGGACACTTTAAACATTTCAGCGATTGGCCAACGAAACGATTCGAATAGTCGAGCGGTGCAAGCACTGTCAACGAACAGGTAGACAGTTTTACGTTGCTTTGCGCACTTTGCGTATTTTTACATTTCTTTTTTTAATCCGCAATCGGAGACGCGTGGTTTGCGAGATATTCGAAATACACGATTAACATATCTCGTAGTAATACGCGCTTAAAATTGATCAAACCGTAAATATACTTGGCTCCGATTTAACCCTTTGCACGCGAAGCTATTTCAAGTGAAACGTTTCTTTTTTTATTTTACAGTTATAGAGACGAAACTTTTCCGAACAGATTTAATTAGCAACTCGTTGAAGGAATAAGCGAAGCTATTACGTGTTGCTTTCATCCTCGTGTTATGATATTGGAAATTGTTTTATCGAGTGCAAAGGGTTAAACAGTAGCTGGCTATAAGAATATAATTATTAAGGGAAGAAATTAGAATTTCCGTGGCATTAATTGTCGCGTTAACCGTTTGCGCTCCATTCACGCTGCTACGGAGACACGTACAAATCTCCTCGAAAATCGAGATTCAAGATCCTTATTTATTCCCGCCAATTCGATTGCAATTTCTTTCGAAACGAAGCAAATCGAGGATAACTCTTCCTCTTTCCGTAATACTTAGCAATTTAAATTTTCGCAAGAGCCATAAAACCACGTTGAAATTATTACTAAATCGCACTATTATAAGTTTACAATCGTAGTCTAATTAACACATTGTTGTCGGGACGCGGATAAATCCGTTTTTATTTAGACTGGCGGTGGTTTGCGGGACACGTAAAAATCTGTCTTTCATTTCCTGCTGGTGGAAGTATTTATACGGGCTTTTTAACGACGGTTTACGTTACCATCGTCTTCGCGACGGTTTCAAAACACGCATACTTTTCACATTTACGTACGTTTCTATTTTGTTCAGTGTACATATTTAAAAAATGTCTAATTTCTTACGCGGCGGCTGAAATATCGCCCGCGCCAGGCTCAAGGACGCGCGCGAAATGTCCCGCAAACAATGCGTTAAAATAGTTCCGCAGTGCAAAGGGTTAAACCCTTTGCGGACGAGAAGTAGTAACACTTGTTAGAGTACTTTAGTTTTTAATTCCACGACTTTGAGTTTTCACGCTTTTGAGTTCCAAACCATTTAATTTCCAACCATTTCAAATGTTTATTATTACGTTAAGCATTCATTGCATTAAGTTTTGTGCTTTAATAGTCGACATCGGTTCGGAAAGCCAAAAAATGATTGGGCGATTATTTGTCCACGCTCGTCCGCAAAGGGTTAATATAGCGATTTTTTTGATCGCCCGTCTGTCCGCGTTCGCGTAATAGTATTTTCGCGTCTGCGATCGCGGGTTAAATTTACCATAAAAGCGTAAAAGCGTAAAAGTACGACGTTGCACGAGTTTCCGTTAAACAAGAGCGACAACCAACGAAGGCGTCGATTAGTTTTGCTATCT
The DNA here is from genome assembly GCA_028830335.1 of Eucera pruinosa. Taxonomy (NCBI): domain Eukaryota; kingdom Metazoa; phylum Arthropoda; class Insecta; order Hymenoptera; family Apidae; genus Eucera; species Eucera pruinosa. The sequence goes on from JAMYCR010000006.1 coordinate 20,062,745, forward strand.
TCATTTGTTGTTCGCCGTGGCTGTTCGCGCTTACTTTTATCGCTACTGTTCTACACGCGAAAAACTGTGTAAGATGGAACGGATTTAAAAGCAGTCGTAGGTAAACGTCTCGACTCGTTCGAGTTTACCGATTTCAATAAACCTTCTTACAAAATAACTAATCCGTCGTTTGTTCGACTCGACGCGACAATCGAAAGCGTAAAAACGAGGAGAAATTTTGCCGGCTCTTCTTTCTTCGTCTTCTTATTCGCGACTCTGAACGGGGGCGAATTTAATTTATCGTAACTTCGTAGCAGGGATCGGCAAAATTGTTTCGCGGAAGATCGACAATTAGGTTGGCCAAAAAGTTCGAAAGTATTTTTCGAGGACGAGTAAAAGATAAAACTTTGTCAAGCGACGTGTTCTCGAGCTGTTTCGACAATCTTTTACCACATTACTTCCGTCGTTTAATGATACAAAATATTGACTACTTTGCCGTATCTTTCGAGAAACTTCGAGGTGAGATAAACACTTTGTAAGTAAGAGTTTGTAAATGAAGTAAAATATGACAAAGAACAAGTATTTCATCCCTGAGGAGTTCTCATTTCTTTTCCAACGAAAAGCAAGAAACAGACTTTTTGGCCAATGTAACATTACAGTTGCTATTACTATTAGACTACGTATGTATGAGTCTACGTATGTAGACCACATCTGTATGCAACTTAGTATTTTTACGAGCAGAATTAAACGAACGGGACAATTCTTGATGACAATTTCTTTCGCCCCTTAAATATAACAACCTGTGCTTCTTTCTGGATATTTTATACATTTTGCCGATCCTTGTGTTTCGCGTTGCGATACGCATTTGCGAAGAATCTTAGATTCGCCGACGGTACATTTGGGGGGGGGGGGGGGGGGGTGGAAGGATTTGTAAGTGGCGGTTAAAATTCCGCGAGGGAAGTTCTGCAACGAGTTTCACATTTATCGATAGAAGGGAATACACAGATATGTATGTTGCGTGCGAATACATACGATCTACCACGTCTAGACGTTTCTTTTTTTTTTCTTTCTTTCTTTCTTTATTATCATTATTATTCCCTATGCTTTTAACGACTTCCGAGTACCTTCCAACAATATTTTTTTTAAATAAACTTCGAGTTGCTCTCGCTAGCGGTTACGCTTAATGGAATGTACTCGCAAATTTAGTCCAATTGGATCGGATTAAGATACTATCGTGGATCGAGTGCTTCGAGTAAATTGCATCAGCGATTTTGCCAACAACCTTTTTTTTCTTTTTCTTTGAGTTTAACGTCGCATCGACTATTTTCTTCGCGCGTTCAACGTAACGCGTTTAACTTTATCAGGTTGTTGCGTATGAAATAGCCGACTTTGCGTGGCTCAAAGTTTTGTAGTCATTAATTTGGTAAATAACGTTTACCGTGTACAAATATAGAGCTCGAAGCTTGCCGAGTTTAACACTACTGATAAATCGTCACGTGTTTTAAAGAGGAACAGCAAATAATAAAATACGAGACAAATTCGAATGTTCTTCGTAAAATGCTCATCGAGATTAAAGTTAAGCTACAATGCAGTGGAAATTTATTTCGTCTTAGTATTGTTTATTGCATGAACAGGTAATATTCACATAATTTGTGAACGAACAATTCAACGTTAGTTTGACAAATTTCACACTGAAAATATAAACCTTGGAAATGTATCTTATACTCGTTTGAAAGAAACGCGTGACCGGGTAAATTGAAAATTTTACTTGAATCTGATATTCATCAAACGCACTTTTTAATCGCGCAATGAGTAGATCACATTTTGAGCCACGTAAAATCATTTAAGAGGCCGTTTCATATGCGACAACCTAATATTTTTCACGTTGCGGCGATAAAAGGAAACCCACAACGATACATTCTGACACGAGGAATTTCTCGTCGATTAATCGAATCGACGATGCTGCATTTGTATACAGAAAATTCCGTGCAGAGTTAGAAAAACGCGGCGGAATTGTTGCGCGCCAAATTACAACTTATCTTTCTCGCTTTCGCGCGCAATCGTTCGATGCGAGTTGTTATGCGTATAAAATTATGCGAATAACGTTTTAACGTTTCTGTGAAACATACAAGTATGCGAGGAATCGGAGAGCGCGTAAAAATGCTACCACTGGCAAAAAGTTTTCCTTCCTTTACATCGCAGTAATATTTAAATTGTTATTCGTATTCGTTTTACAATTTAATCGATGATACGAGGTGTCCAAATATTTACCCTTACACCGTTCCTAAATTAATAAAAGTTACCCTCGTCTGTTCATTAGAAACACCTTCGAATTTTATATTGCCGAAATGAAAGGGTTAATGAAATAATACGTCATCAGCAGAAATTATCTAATTTGATTTTCACGTATGGTTGCTGCACATGAGTTGATGTAAACGCAGCTAAAAATGCTAAGGTTTCCGTGGCGCAAAACCATATCGCGTAAGTATCAAACTTAACGAAGAATTTGTAGCCAACGCGGGGTACGAAATTAGTTAACGAAACAGTGGCTGAAAATAATATTTTTTGCCTAGTGGTAGCGCAACGTGGATTTGCATAGAAACGCGCCGGCTATTAACGGAGTTTGAATCGCGTCGCGGAAAGCGAAATTGGCATCGATTTCGGCAGCAATCGTGGCGCGATTCTAGCTTTTGCGATCTGTAACAACGAAGACCAGTTATGTGAGGTACCACGGTAATATCACATCAAACGATCTCCCATGGAAAACATTTTCTCTATCGCGATCTACTAATCTCTGCTCGTCTAATTATTATTACACGTAAAACGTTCCAAGACCTTGGGTCTTTCTGGGAAGAACTGTTCGAAAGAACGTAGCGTAGGAACACCGAGACACTTAACAAATAAAACACACTCGTGAGTAAAATTAGAGCATCGAAAATACGAATGTCGATCGAGAACGCGTCGATCTTTAAATTTTGCTGGAACTTCGTAAAGACGCATCGGACGACGATCAACTTGGGCCCGTTTCAAAGCTTCAAGACTCTACTTTCGCGTAGGTGAACAGATATATTTCGAAGATTTTCTTACTTCGACGAGTAGAGTAAAAAACAGAAGATAGATCTTTTTTTTTTTTAAAGCTTGATAAATTCAAACGACTCTACAAACCTTAATAATTTTTTTGAGGGTTTTATTTGACAATGCGTTTGTAGAAGAAAGTTTTCCATTTGCAACGAGCCCTCAAAAGTCGATGTACGATTTTTTCTTGCCGAGTTCGTGCATTTTTAACGAAAGAGATGCAATCTCCTCGTGGTGTACCTTAGATCACGCGAATCCTCTCCGCTCATTTTTCATTCAATCTGTATTAACTTGACATTTTCGCGAAGCGATTGTTCACCCATGCAAAAGCAGAGGCTTCAAGCTTTAAAACGAGCCCAGGTTGATCGTCATACGATGCTTGTTTACGAAATTACGGTAATTAAAAGATCGACGCGTTTCCCATCGGAATTTTTCGATCCTTTTATTTCGCTCACGAGTGTACAATAATCGTCGCACACACGACCAAAGGGATAATCGCCCTTCTCTGTTTCAACAAACGTTGCCGAAATGAATCGTTTCGCCGAAAAGATTTACAACGCCTTCGCTTTATAATTCCACCAGGACGTATTTTGAATCAGTGGTTTGGCGGTAATCTTCGTACAAACGTAGTTAAAAAGCTTTCGTATCTGCGCGCGTACCAGGTAAACTCCGAGGCTCGGCCGTACTCGGGCGTTCCCGTCAATCGTCGGCCGACCGCCATGCGCGCGACGCGCGTGCCTCTTTTCCAACGTACGAATTGTCGCGTTTCGCACTCGCAATGTTCACCCGTTTACGTGCGTACATTTGATTCGCGCGCGACATAAAGAACCGGGAGCGGGTTCACGCGTGAGACTCGCGTTCGTCGAGCCGCCGCGATCGATACGTTGGAATATCGATAGTCGAATCGACTCGGGAGCGTCGTGGCGTCGGAAAGTTTCGAAAGCGTCGCGGCGGGATCTGCGCGAACGATTTGCCGGGTGCATCGTGAAAACGGTTAAAATACCCATGGTGCATTGCGACGGGGAAGCTCGTGAAATGTTATTTTACGTAGCAGTTGGGCTCGCGTACGAATTAGCTCCGCTATCAGACGGTCGTCTCCCTGAAAATCTTAACCGACGAGTCCGCGTGTTTAATGTGTATGTATCTGGTGATGGTGCTCGTGCCGTCGTTATTGTTATTGCTGTGGCTGTTGTTATTATTGTTGAATATCTCGCGACTGCTCAAGCTGGACATCGTACCCGACTCGGACTCCTCGTTCGTCGCGTCTGCAGTCAGAAATGCATCGTTCGCTAACTCCCTCACTAAATCGCGTGCCAGAGCAAATAAAGGTAAAGGATATATCTATTTGTTCGTTCGATTAATATTTAATGTGCATGCATTTAACCCTTTGAGCGCGAAGCTATTCAGATCTCTAGACTCTTTAATAGACGACGCGCGATTCGAGGTAGCAATTGCTATGAGAGATTAATAGAGTTTTGATTATTGTCGTGTTGCTATAGCAATTACATGAACACGTATTAAGCATACGTGTTCGTTTCAAATCCAGATAACATTTACTCTTCTTCATAGAATGAATTGAAGTGTTAATTCATTCTTTAGACGCATATATGTGTCGGAAGCATTCAAAGGGTTAATCGTGTACGTAGCATAGCTTTTGTACTATGAGAATAAGGATTGAAATGTCTGTAGTTTGTGCAATTCAGTAGAATCGACGATGATTCGTTTAGGAATAGAATATTTAATTCGTGCGGAGCGCCGTGAAGCGAGCTTCGCGTGCTTTGCGAAAATGGCGCGAAACCGAGATAGTTCAAGCTGATTTGCTCGCGTTATCGGTTCTTATTGCAACGTCAGATAATCGCCGTTTAGAATTTAACCCTTTCGTTACTAGAGATGATTAGGTATTCTTGTATAATGAATACTGACGATGGTGACTATAGCCATTCGTTGAAATTTTGTATTAGCTGAAAAGCATAGCTGAGCACAGTAGCAAAGTTTGATAGTTTTAAACTAAATCTTTCGTTCCTCTGTATTCGTTTAGGATTCGTGTTAATATTTCGCTTTTCCGAAGTTTGAGTTTAACACGCGAATACTGTTGTCCTTTTAAGATTAGGTTTGTACACATTGATAGCATAATTTCACAGATTTCCTCCCCCAAAAAAATAAGTATATTTTTATCGCGTCACGCGACGTAAATGTGTCCCTATCTTTATTTCAACTTCCCTTGCATTTGCTCTGCCACGCAAAAACGAGCGTACAACGAGATACAATATCAAGAGTCCACTGTGATGCAACGTGCAAAAGTAGCACTAAAAAAACACTTAATCCACGCAAATCAAAGAAGGATGTGAATGTAGAAAAAAAAAAGGAAAAGAAGCAACATATTCGGTTGTATTAAAAATAAATTTATATTTACAAACGAGGAGGAAGTAAATAGTAGCTAAATAAAATGAATGTCTCGCGCGTGGCGGATGGTAGAAGCACGGTAAAATCGGAATTGGGAACGAATGCGCGGATAAATTCGGTTTGCGGGAATAATGCGACCGTTTATTGGATATCTCGGGAGCTCGTTCGGCAAAATGGGAACGTGATACAAATTCCTCTATACCTTTTACCAAGTATCTTATCAAGTACGAGTACGCAACACACGCGTTTAAAATATAGTGACGCTATTTCGCGTAACTGCGTTGCAATCTTTGTTTTCTGGCAAGAGATTCGCGAACGGGGAAGATGCGTTTTTATCATTCGTACGCAAATTGCACGGTGAAACGGTATCGACTCGAATCAGCGAGAACGTTTGATCGAGAAGATACCGCGAAGCAACTTTCCCATCGATTTTATCGTAAACGGAACTCGTAAGAAATCAGGATAGAAAGTATCGGTGTAGCTAATATAGTTACGCATCAACCCTTTCACCGTCGATTAAAATGACGTTACGAGCTTGTAGCCTTCTTTGCTTATTTAATTGAAGGACAACCAAAACAGATATAGAACGTTCCTTTCATTTTCAAAGCGGACAATGTGAAAAGATATTCTTATTCTCTCATCCGTCGGATGAAAAGTTAACCCTTTTAATGTTGATTAAAACGACCACGCGTTTGCAATTTTAACTGCTGATCATAAGTGTAACATTAAACTCAAAGAAGGATTTGCATATTCTACGCGTTTTTATTGTAAATTGGAAGACCACGAACAATTTTGAGACCTTTCAACAATCTTATGACTTGAACAGGTTTCGGTATCCTCGTGCCGTCGCTAAATGAAAAGTTCACACTTTTCGACGTGCATGATAGACGGACTTAACAGTGAAAGGGTTAATGCGAGTAACTACTGTGGCTAGAATCTAACAGCTTGTTCAGACGACTGACTTTTTGACCGCTTAGGTAATGCAGTTAACCGAATTCGTAACGATCGAAGACAACATTTGCATCGCTTCTGCATTTTCGTCACACCTTCGACCCTCAAACGCGCATCAATGTTGCGTATGATCGTTGCAAATTCGGCAAAAGTTGCCCGATCAATCAAAAACTATCGTGTGAACAGACTAAAGAGAATCACGCGTAGCGTCAACTGTTTGCCGCGTGAACTAATGTTTATCGTATAAGTTAATATCTTCTTCCTTATCGCTAAAACACGAAACTAACTTTGGCAGTCAAGTCCAAGTAACGGACTACGTTTCTAAATAAATTCTATCGTAGGACACAGAAAATTTGGCAAGGATACGGATGCATACGCAAAGGCACACGTTTTTGTACGCGATTTCGGATGAGAAAATGCATACGCTATGGATGGAATTTCTCGCGGTGTAAACAAAATCGAAAGACGCGGACCGAAGTTCAAAGAATTCGTGATCCGTCGGAAGCTAAAGTCGACACACGAGGATCTCTTTTACGGACCTTCGCGCGTTTTTCCTTTCCTTCCAGTTGAAGAAGAAGAAGGAGAAAAACGTGCAAAGGATCGTTGAGGAAACTCTTACGTATGACTTGAGCCTAAAATGTTGAACAAATTTGCGTCGTCGTAGCGAAAGACCGCAAAAACTACGAGGTAACACAGGTTTCTCGAACGAACGGCGCTCGATGCATGCTAGATTGCAAAACTTAACTGTTATTAAGAACTAAAACGAAACAGGATGAAGGTGGGATTTTCTATTAGCGTCAGACGCGTGTAGCTGATCGCGTAGCATTTACCTTTTTTCAACTAGGACATAGATTTTTCTATGCGTTCGATTGTTTTCTTCGGTAACAATTCAGATGCATCGTACCACGATTAGCAAAAGTTGACAAACCAATTGCAATGTAGTGGTATTTAACCCTTTGTAATCCAAAACTATTTTAGTAATACAATTTATCAATAACTCCAACGCATTTTTCTGGCTCTTGTGACAAGTCAAAGTGTTGACTATTAATTTTATTACTTAAAACACTTATAAACTGTACTTAAATGAATTCATTCTACTTATACGGATTATTGTACTCTTATGAAAAGTAATATTTTTACCGGCCTACGACAAGAATAGTAAAATTGCTTTTAAAAATTGGAAACATCACGGACTTCGACCGCAAAGAATTAAGCGCGTAACGCATAAAAGATACACTATGTTTGTAGAGCAAACGCTACGCGCTCAGTCATACGCGTCTGACGCTTATAGGAATTCTCACCTTAACGCGGGACTTTTATCAATCTATGTTACATATACTGATAACAATGCTTAAATACACATCGTACGTGTTGTTCGATACTGCACACTGACATAGTCGTGTCTGCATACACAGCAGTCCGATTCGTTAAACTCTACGTAAAACGTAACAATCGTATAGCCGCTTTAATCTGCACGTCTAAAACATCAAACTATTGCCGTAAACTTTATCGTTCTAAACTTGAAACACGCGTGTATGCAAAGAAAAAGACAGCTGACAGTGGCACGACGACGTTAAAAGAGTATCATGCACATGCAGAAGACACTTCGAAGACGAAACTTTCGTCTTACGTGTACATGCACGAACAATGGAAAATTAATGCTAGAATCGACAGAGCGTAAGCGGAATATTCTTTAAGCGACTATAAGAGGAACACCGCTTTTTTTAGCTCGTCTCTAGACTGCGGATGTTTGTACAAATGCATATACTTGCGGACAAACTTAGGGGATCGAAAATTGTCACGCTTCGAACTGCTGTAACTTTGCAAAGGAGCATCGTACGACACGATCGACTTAGGTTCATTTTAAAGCTCGAAGTCTCTACTTTGGCATAAGTGAGCAGGGATGATATTTTTCCAAAATCTTCGAGAAGATTTCGAGCTTTAAAACGAGTCCAAGTTGATCGTCATACGATGTTTCTTTATAAAGTTACAGCAGTTCAAAGCGTGACAAGGTTTTCGTCAGAATTGTTTGGTCCTCTAATTGTATTCACGAGCGTATTTAAATGACTCGCTTTTGCATTTTGCATATATGCTGCATATATATCGCATAAATATTGCATATTATACCCTATATGCGCAAACATCCGCAGCCCACTTATCTGTTATCGAGTAAACCACAAGAAGCCGCTTCTTCGGCTCGGTGTGCTTCGGATTATAGTATTTGATATTCGAGAACGATGACTATAGTGTATGCGGAGAATAAATAAGGAACATGCGTTACAATTTCTCAACACTGTCTTCTTTTTCTTCTTCTTCTTTTCTCACGATATAACGCAACAACATCTTTGGCATTTACTTCCTTTCTCGAGCGTAAGATCTTTGCAACTCTCTGCCACTTTGCACGCCTTCCTTCTCATCTTAACGTCCCCTGCTCCAGCAACATTGTCGCTGGTATCCTGACTTTGCACAGAGTTACTTCTGGTAGTCTGCCGCGAGGCTATCGTTTCGTTTTTGCCTTCGATTCTCGATATCTCCGCACCTACAAAACCTTCCACTTTCGTCTCATCGCGCTCAGCCTCCTGCAATTTTACCTCTTCGCTTTTCGCCACCTTTTGGAGCTCCTCTTCCGCTCCGTTTTTTCCAACGTGAACGTCCACTTGTCCACTTTCTTTATCTTGCAACACTTCGGAAGTCCTCTGGCACTCCACAAGGTTTTCCAAAATTACGCTACTACCTTTAATACTACGCTTACCGAGCACTGAATCTTCGAGCGCGCTCCCCATTTTGCCGTTATTATCGCTTTGTAGTGTGTCAATGATCTCGTTGAGGCGCTTCTCTCTATCTTCCAGCATCCGCTCCTCGTTCGCTTTGCTGTCCGCGTGGAACAGATTCGCGCCGACCATAATCGCGCACGTGGTATCCTTCTCCTGTTTCTTCGTCAGAAGCTCGCTGATGTTCTGCAGATACACGCTGCCCTCCTTTATCCCGATCTTCTTCGCGTTGGAAGTGGTCAGTCTGTTGCTCTCGTCGCAAAGCTCGTCCGACTTCTCCGAGCTGAACGCCTCGCCGCTCAAACTTTTCGTCCGCCCATCCGAATAGGTGCTCAGCTTGTTGTCCGAGTACGTGCTATACTTATCCTCGTGCAAGTACACGGAGCTCTCGTTCGACTCGAAGTTGCTCGCGTTTATGATCGATATACGCGGAATGATCAAGTCGGAGGACAAACCTTCGACACCGTTCGGCGGCGTGGAATCCATAGACGATCGATTAATAAAATCTCCGAAAGAGTGATATCCTTGTTGCCCTTTCCCTTGGATCCACGCTTCGGTCAGAAGGTGCGATCTCTGCCAAGAAACGTCACTGTTGCATCTGTTTGTTCTCACGCTCCATTGCTGATCCTCGGCGTTCGGCCAGGAATGCAAGCAACAGTCGCTAGGACTTCTTTTCATGTCCGCCGCATCTTGATCCGCGTCCATAGTTTCGTGCTTTTTGTTACGCACGATCAGCTCCAGCTTGGATTTCAAAAGAGCGGGAGACACGGCTCGGTTTTCCAAGCGTCTTGCCGAGTTGGACGCGTGAGCGGAGTGCAAGAACGCGGAGACGTTGTTCAAGGGATCTATGTCTAGGTCCGACGGGACGTCGCTCGAGGCTATTAATATAGCGTTCGGACTCGGACTGTCCATGCTATCCGGGGTGTAAGGATCATGCTTAACGGGTACTGCGTGCAACAAGTTAGTGGAACGGTCCGCGTGATTGGCTGGTCCGCTAACGCAACTACTGTAATCAGGCAACATGGACAACAACTCGACGTAATTGGCCGGCACTCGAAAGCAAAACTCAGGTGCACTCGGCAAGCTGCAGCAGTTTATCATACCTTCGTCCAAGATGAGACTAGCCCTCATGTAGACTGGCTGCAAACGGGAAAAAATGGACGATCCTTATGTATTATCGTGCATCTCTATGAAGAAATTCAGGGACATTCTTTTCATATGTATGTACGGTGGTAGGGCTCTATGAACAGTCTAGCTAACGTTAACCCTTTGCCTTATCATTAGACCGCGGATCTTTATTAAAATTCATAATTCTCTAAATACAACCAAAGGAGTGAAACACGAGCAGTGATTTTCGTTTCACTCGTTAAGCACTTTTACAATGCACTCTCCCCACTTTGCGTACCGTGGTATATTTTTACGAACTACGCGGACTCTGTCCCCTTTTTGGAGCATCAAACTTTCTCATAAACGCGTATAAAAATCCGCGATCTAATTTAATAATAGAATTTGAAGATAGAATTATAATTTATCACAGATACAGCACGTGATATGGCAAAAGGTTAATGTAATTGGGGGCAACGATATTCGAATGTGGTACTGAATAATATATATTTATATATATACGTTGACAAACTTCGCTGAGAAACGTTTAATCAACTTTGGATACGTGTTGTAAAGATTGACAATTAAAATCTTCTCAGCAGTGTACAGCAATACACGATCTTTCGATTAGAATTTCATAATACTAGAATATCCTTTTAAGTTAATTTGGTCAATGGTATTTGGGAATGCGTTAAGAAAGCGACAAAGCGCATACCTGCGATGACAAAATAAAATATACTTAAGGGGGTACACCACATAGATTGAGACTATTGCAGCAAGTAACGTTTAAGTATCTTTCCCTACTATTACGTAGAGTAACGAGATCTTTTCCATTCGCGTTAAGCAACATCTTTTTAACTTAATTCCCGTGCCAGATGTATTACTAGATTGCGGATTTTTATAAATTTATTGGAAATTTGAAGGTGCAAAGAAATGATCCGCAAAATTAACTTAAAATTGCTACCGTGTTGAATTACAAGACATGCACGCGAATTTTAGAACCACGAATTTGACTTGGTACTATTGGACGCAAAATTAAATTTGAACTCTAATTCCAGCGCTATTTTATAAGATTGAGGGTTGTTAAATAAAAATTAAAGTAACAAATGCCGTCGAAAAATAAAGTCAAAACGTTGCTTAACGCAAGCGGAAAAGGACTCGTTATTTTGCTTAACAGGTTTTTTTTCGGGGAAAGAATCTTAAAGTTTACCTACTTTTATGGGGTGTCTGGGTGATGTACGCCTTTAATTGTTTCTGTAACGGCGATGAGAGCGAAAAGCTAACTAGAATTATGAAATTGGAAATCATTAAGAAGGTGAAGAATTTGAGAAGTGATACTACACCGAAACCAACTACAATGAACAAGCCTTCTATACGTAGTCATAAATAGTCAATAAACAGGAGAACGAAGAGAGTATACTAGAATTAGAGGATGTGTGGGAAAACCAAGATAAGAACACAGGCAGACAGTTGATAGATAGGTACCTTAGTGCTTAGAGATTCATTCGAAACTCCAGAAAAACAGGCTGCACCATAATAATTGAAAGAATGAATCATCAGAATAAGAACTAGGAAGTGTGTAAATATATTCACCCAGCATAATAAGTAAAAACGAACCAGTACCTTTTCTTTTCAATTAGAGAACGGAAAAATTGTCTCTCACCTTATGGTCGCCCATGCAAGTCATCGGACCGATTATTCCATACTCCACGGCGTCCGACGATGATATCTGTAGAAATACCATAATTCGCGTTACGTAAATATTTATTTATTAAAGAAACGCGCGTTTAACGCATTCGCTGCTACGGAAAAAATGGTGTTCTGCTTTTCTATTATTCACGCGTGAGCTTGAAAATTGAAAGATCGAAAAATTCTGATGCAAAAGTTGTCTATCTTTGAGCTGCTCTAACTTCGTAAATAAGCGTCGTATGACGATCAACTTGGGCTTATTTTAAAGCTCGAAGTCTCTACTTTCGCTTACGTGAACAGATGTTTTGCGAAAATTTTCTTGCATCTTCTTAGGGATCTTTTACGGATAGAAAGTATTGCACTACTGTGCATCTCGTCTGAGTGCAGTAACAGTGCACTTTGTTGTAAAGTAATTTCCCCTTCAAATAAAAATAAATGCGTTCGTATCATTTGGCGCGTGAATAGCAGCGAATGCGTTGAAGATGGAAATAATTGTTGATAAATTCGTACATCTTGGACTAGCATTTTAGCGGTAGGACTGAGTAGAACGCGATCGCACCATGCCGGCACTCTTGTTTGCATATAATTCGAACCCTCATTGATATCCTCCTCAAACGGGTAACTGGGTACAAATTTAATCGGAAATTCAAATAATCTTCCATCAAAGTCTTCCAGCTCTCTGTCATATTCACGTAGCTACATAAATATCGGTAATTTCATTATGCTCTTCCTAATATGGTCAATGCATTATCGTAAGTAACATTGTAGAACGCGAAGCTCGAACAATCGGACGCTTACCCATTGTCCACTGTTCTGTACAAATACATTCTGATGCTCGCAATGAGAAAACTCTTTCTTCCCTAACGTTAATATGAGATCATCGTCTTTATTGTGAAACTGCAGCTTCGAAATACTTCCTTTGTTTGATAACCTTCTCTCTTGAGTATCTTCCGTAAGTTTCTGCAAAAATTGCGACACGGATTTTTGTTTTTCCGTCGCGTGGACGCTTTCGTGTTTTAAGACCACTGTTCACTTAACGACGCATCGGATCGGCAATGAAAAGTGATACAAATCCATTTATTCGTGCAATGAGATATTTAAGGGTTTAAAAGACATCGATATCTAATTAAACCTAGGCTTTTAACTCATTTCATTTAAAAATTGGACTTATACAACTTCAAAAAGACAGCTCATATATTACGTGTACAGGTGTGCAAGAATCCGAAATTTTTTGGACTCTCGAATTACGAGATACTTCCAGGAAACCGACTCGATCTCGATGTAAGTTCTCAACTCGATCGAATTCGATATTTTCGGGTGCTTGCACACCTCTGGTCGAAACCTGATATACGGAAGAATGTAAAAATGTTAATGCTGGTTTAATTGCGCCGTTAAGTGAGCAACGGCATCTACTTCGTACTCACTTTAATCACACTAGCTGTGTCCGTCCTAAAATTAAAGTCTCCAAATAAAAAGTATGGTACATTCGAATATTTATCATTATGAAACCTATCTAACGTATGCTCGAGCGCTCTTCTACGCGTCTTACTGTATACGGATGGAAACTGCAAAAGGAGAACGAAAAATGATGTCGGCAATAAATCGATTAATAGACGAATTATCCGGTATTACGAGCTGCAGGTGCTTACTGTTTCCATAGCGATAAAATTACTGGCATCGTGAAATAAGTGTATGTTTATGAGATCAACAACTGTTCCACTAATACTCCATCGGGTCCTTAGAAATCCCTTTCTGGACCATTTGCATTCTGGAAAAAATTCCTGAGGGAACTTTGCTTTCTCTTTGGTCGCCACCGCCTCTATGTTACCAGAATGAACCTCCTTCCCGTTCACTGGTACAAAAGTACATTCTGAAAATGCAATCGTGAATTAAGTTGACTCTGTTTCGCGCAGCTATGTTGAATCTGAAATTATTCGGTACCTTCGAAGTCCCATAATAAAACATCTTTCAATGATTCGTGCACGAAGTAAAAATTTCCGAGTGCCTAGGAGAAAGATACATTACAATATTATTATGTATTATATACACTATGTATTACGTATAACACGTAGCAATTTCTGGACTGCAGATCCTTGTACATCTTTAGGAAATTTATGTATTAAAAAAGCTAGAGGGCATACATAATATGTAAAGTAAAATACATATTATTCTCTTTGGAAGGTGAAACAACTTTCTACTCGGATTTCGTTTCTCTAAATTTATTAACACAGCTATTGAAATTCACATAAAAATCTACAGAATAGTGATTGCAGTGATTTTATACGTATAGTGCTCTGTACTGTAATCTTCATCAGCATACCGTAAAATGTTCAGCAGAAGAATAATCCTCGTCTAGGAATACTCTAATTTTGTCAAACAACCTTAACTCCTCTGATGACATTAGTAACCTGTGAAAGAAAGTAACTTTGTTGGATTAAATCCCAAGCTTTGGAAGAAAGGCAAAGGTGATGAAGTTTTCAACCAGGTCTACTATATTTTTCAACCACTTTTTTTTTACATTGCTCCCCTATGAATATCATTGGATAAGCTCATCTTTTGAAGCGGCTCGCTCAACTGTAGAGCCACGCGTGTGAGTCTATTTTTATCCCTTTCTGCCACTTATGCGTTAAATCACACTCAATATTGTGACCAGGGAAAGCTATTTGTCTTAGAGTGGAGTTTTAAAAAGGCTGCTGTGAAAGCCTCCTACATATTTTGCTCCATAAATATTCTATTTATCGAGCAAGCACTAATATTTAAACAAATATTATGCTGTGGCAGACTTATCCCATTATTATCCATTAATTCAATTAAAGGGCTACACGAGTGGAAACCTTTTAAGGAGAGCTTTACTCTAACAAGATTGTGAGGGGAATCTTTTCCATCCTTAATGCGATATAATCATCTAGCTGTGCTCTATTTGCAAAGGTTTAAAAAGGTAGTAGAATATATATCGAATTACCTAACAAAGTCTTCCACCTGCCTGGTACTGTGCTCATAATTTTTTCCACCTACTTCTTGGCAGTGCAGTGCAATAAATTTTGGATCCAGCCTCAGTATAGTCTGAAAAGCGTTTCACCGTGAATGTAAACAGCCGCCTTTATTTACGCAATGACAGCGCATGTTATCTGTAATATACTTACAGATAAAAATTCTTCCGTCCAAATTTTCAACATCACGCTAGGCTGAAACAAGCACACCGCGCTTCGAGTAAAATAAAATTGTAAGCGGGGAAACAAATGCCTCGCGCGCTTCTTACTATTATCGATATAATCGATTTAAAAAAAAAAAAGAAGCAGGGAAAAAGGGAATTAAGTTGTCGCTGATAGAGTAGAATGTTCAGAATAAACGGTACATTTCTATCGTTTATCGTAGCTTTATGGTTTCCTCTGGATTATTATTCGCGTAAGCGTACGAAAACGCGTACAACGCGGAAACCAATATCAATCGATCAAACGAAAGGCGTAATTCGACCCTATGCAAATTCACGCGTCTGATAAGGAGCGTGTAATTATGGAAAGTGGTTTAACAGACGTAACACGACTTGGCGCGCGTTAGAATTACAATTAATATGCTGCAGGAACGCGACGGGCCGCAGCGGTGTGACGCTTTTTGCGGTCGGTTCACCGTCGGTCGAGTTTGCCGTCGGCACGGCGAGAAAAACAAGGGGGAAAAAGATGAATGAAGGAAGCGCAATAGCGCAGAGCGAATAAGAGTTAGTATCGCATCGTCCGTCGGCGTACGAAACACGATGACGAACGATGCTGTGTAAGTACGCAGAGTATTATACTACGTGTATATATGTATATACGAAAGAGGCGCGAAGCGGCGGCCCGTGAATCGTGAATCGGGGAAAAGAAAGAAGGAGGAAAGGAGAAAAGAAGAGGACGAGAGAAGTAGGTCGTGCGTGTGTCGCACGTTCGAAGGTAAATCGCGAGACGAGGCGCGATCGATCGATCGCGTTGGTTCAGGGTCGTGGTCGATTGCGATGAAGAAGAGAAAAGAGCGAAAGGAAAAGCGGGCGGCGGAAAGTTTTTCTCGTTGTTGAATAAAACTGTGTCGGTGTAGCGAGAGTAGTATACTCACCTCCTCGAAAATACTGCCAACGTTTGCGGTGACCAATAAGACCGGAACGCCGTTACCCGCCATTCTTCGATCCGTCGAGAGGGGAAAGTTTTGAAAGAAGCTCCAGGAAACGCGGCAGCGGCGGAACCGAGAAGGGTTCTCGCGTTCGAATAGGAAGACGTACACAAGTGTATCCCAGGACGATCGGAAGAACGACGACGTCGCAGCGAAGGCGTGGAGGTCGGTGGAAAAAGGTTGTCAGATGAGCCGACGGCACGCGAGAGCGAGAGGAGAGCACACTGCACTGCTGAAAAGCGTGCGAGCCGCGAGACCGCTGTTTTTCCGTCGACACACGAGCACTCGAGTCGGGCAGCAGCAACTATGTTGTGTAGATGCGAGGAAAAGTCACCCCCGGCCAGGAAACGTCCGCGTGTCCGGAGTAATCAACCCCTGTGCCGAGGAGTGGGCACGGTTTCGCGGCGTGCACCGGTCGCATCAAACCTCGCACTGCAAATACACATTATTAATCGAATAACGCGAGCCTCGTTCGCGCACCAGAGAGAAAAGTTGTGTGTGCGGTAAATATATCCCTCTATCGGGCAGAGCGAAGCCACGCCTACTGCAGACGACGTCAATAGGCAGTGCCGTGCACCTCGGAAACGTAAACGCTGCTAAGAGGAGACGCCGGGCCCCGCCGTGGCCGAGCAGATCTCCTTTCGACTCTTTCCCTCTTTAACCCTTTTCCGTATACATTTCTCGGAACACTATTTGTTGGGTCGTTCGTTACTTTCTAATTTAATGCCGCGCCGAGTATTATACTTTGTTTTTATTCGATAGTCTTCAATCATACCAATTGATCTTGTAATTAGGATCGAAGTTAAAGTTTAGTAAAAACTGCAGCAGGTTTTTGTTGCAATTAAAGTGTACTTTGCAGCACGAGCGTAACTCATTATTATACGACAACGGGTTAACGTGCTCGCTACCAGAGATTCAGAGGAAAATCTTATGCTACAGTCTAGGATACGTTTCGTTATAATTCGACTCCGATTGGCATGAGTTTATAATATATGAAATAAGCCATTTTACAATAATTTTGGTAAGCAATATTAGATGACACTTGCTGTACACAAGTATAAAACTTTACGTAAAGCTGTAACCTGAATTTTATTTAATTTTGCCACGAAAGAAATTACAATTAATTCAAACGTTTCGTTTCAACTTCGTTTCTAACATCAATTAGTAGGTCTGTTTGCCTAATTCGTTACGAATTCGCTGTAGCCGCGAATAATGCGTGTCGGTCCAATTAAACCTTAACTCTTTATAGCGCCGTGTAATTGAAGGTTACATTCCCCCGCACTTTGTTGAATGTTATATCTTATTTGCTTGTTGTATTTGACTTGTTTGCCATTTTATCTATACCACGTAATTGCATAGTCATTATTAATTCCTAGTTTTCAAGTTGAATTGAAAATTGTACCTAACTATAATTTCTGTTGTCGTAACATTGAATAACATTCGAGGGGCTATAAAGGGTTAACTCTTTTACGCCGCGCCGCTTTCGTCCACGATTCTTGCGACAATCGCTTCTAAGAAGTCCGCGCTTCCCTTTGGACAACTATTCGAAAAACTGGTCCCAGTCCGCTCCGCGGTTCCGGTTCCCCGTGTCGCGAATCGCAGATCTTGATCACACGTGGATCCAGCAACCGGTTTATCGCGATATTTTCTCACAATTTGGCGGAAGAAACGCGTTCCCCACAAGCGACAGCTTTCCCCATTGAGAGCTTCGCCAATTCGAAATTCAACCCTTGGGTTGCCGACAAATGTGTGAGTCTCAGTTGTAAGTAGTTATAGAAGATCGGTGCGTTTCTAGATTTATTTGATGGATAACGCGTACGTGTGGCTTTTAACATCGATATCGTCATCTTGATTAATCACTGAAACGTTTTTAAAGTCGCGTTTGCACCGATTATATTCATCACCTTAGAAAAGAAGAAAAAGATAAACTTTATGTATCGTATTAAACAATGAGCGCATATAATGGGTTTTAAGAAAAGCACGAGCTTCGCGGTTCCTTCGGTGAGTTAGATTTCAGGCGGAACGGGGAATCGGCGATTGATCGCGATCAAAAGTTTCGTCTACGTAATTCGTAGGAAGTTTTGCGTAATAGATAAGTTTGTAATTATTCGCGGCTGCGGTTTGAAGTATTCGACGAGTTATCGCGAGGATTGCTAAAAGCGTCGCAATAATGAACGGTGCGGAAGCTTTAGTCGAGATAAGGGTACGTGCGTGCGCGCAACGCGATGCTGTGGAAACGTCACCGGAAACTCGCAATTCAATAATACCCGTGCGAGTACCAAACGGACGCATTTTCTTGATAAAGTTTCCTTATCGTCCCAGATAAAGGAACCTGCGTAAGTCGATAAAAAATACTTCACCCGATCCTTGCCTTATCGTCGTGCAAGAAATATTCAAATCAAGGTTCAAGGAAAATATGAAAGCCGCAGGGGAAGAACTTGATAAGTCAGACTCTCGTAAGTTTAGAAGAGAGCAGTTTTAAACTTCAAAACGTTCCAAGTCAGTCCCATGTTTGGTTTTCGGTTTGTACAAGAATTTTTCTCGCGTTAAAAATCGTGTACGATAACTTAACGTAATAGGTGTTCTGCTAATCTTTTATTCGAGCAACTTACACAAGAACGTAAAGTTACCCTTAAAATACAATTCTTCCCTATCGGACAAGAGCAGGAGAAATCATGCGAGTAAAGTTAATATCAGAAGAATAAAGGGTTGAAATGATATAGTAGCATCGGTATAATACATTTTAGTATTTATTACTTCTTTTGTGGCACTTTCAGCGCGACCAATGTTCTTCGTCAAAATTCTTCGTGGACTTTATATCTTTGTTAACGAAATTAAAGAAATGACATTTTGCACATTTTTGCGTATTTAAATTTCCCATAAATGCATTAAAATCCGCCGTCTACTTGTCATATTGTTCCCCCTGTTTCACACGGAAACTTTTCCAAGTTACTTCCCTATACGATGTACACGCGTATTATCGAAATGCTCGTATCTCAGTATCCGTCGAATGACATCGAAAACAAAGAATCGAAAAGAATAGACTTAACACGAAAACGTGGTTGGGAAAAGCGTGAAAGAGCAGCGCGCGATGGAGTGTCTACAGGCGGCTACGCTCCTGAGTTCGGTTGTCGGAAACGCGATGTTCCAGCTGCGCATGAGAAGGGCGAAACGCACGCGCTCTTATGCTCCGTTTACGCTTACGCCTTATTTTTCGTCTCTTTTTCGTTTCGGCAAACTGGGGAAGCTTGCTCTGGTACACGGCTGGACGGATTAACGACGAAGCCGACAGCGAAGAGAGCGACGAACGACGAAACAAACGGTAACCGACGGATCGGAGCCGCGATAGTCGACGGAAGCGTGCGGCGCGGGTTCAACTATGCCACCGAACTCGGAACAGAAAAAGAAAAAGAGACAGAGACACAGCGCAGCGGAGCGTTTGGTTAATTATCGCGAACCGTGTTGTGTGTAGTGTTCCCAGCAATTATCATTCGATCCCGGAGTTAGAGCAAACGGAATGTGCGCGGACCGTAGCACACGCGTTTCGGTATCCGTGTTCCCGTTCCTGTTGCACTCGCATCTCGTTAACCTGCTCGCTAAACCGAGAGTGCGTGTCGTCTAAACTATCACCACCGTCGACGACGACGTCGACGACGATGCGACGGCCAGTTTACCTCCGGTTCCCGTAAGCCGATACACACCGTGAGCATGCTCGCCTCTCGTGAGATTCCTGGCGATTCTAGTTTGTCGTGCACAGCACACCACGCCGCGAAATCATCGCGTCTATTTTCATCGCCAGCCTTCCCTTCGCTGTCTCTCCAGTCCACCGATCGAAGGGTTAATAACAAAAAGCACGCTTGTCGATTTTTGTCTCGCGTCGTTCTTCCAGAAAGGCGAGCAAATTCTCTAGTAACAGCCCGGGGCTCTTTAATCAGGTTTTTCCGATAGAATTTTGGTCGATGCTATTTTAACGAAATAGGTATTATTCATAGTATCGGAGAATTTAATTGAAGCGGTGGTAGCAAAAATAATTCGTGGCAAATTGTACGCTTCTTTCAGGAGAGAAAAACGTTGCTCTATCTTTGATGAATAGATTTCAATGTTTTTGAACGAAACATTCGTCCTATTACGCGACTACGCTAAGTGCTATCCGTAATTAGCGCTAATTATATCGCAGAAGAACTGCACGCGATTGAATCGTAAATTTGTGGAGCTATTACTAGACTACGGGTTTATGTAACAAAATTAAGGAAACGGAATTTAAATGTAGATCTGTTTCATCCTCCAAGTAAAGTAGTACGAGTTTTATTTTCCATATCGTATACGTTTTTGTCTGTTAGGCGCATTTCGTAACACAATTCTCTCTCACAATTTAGCTGTTACCTTCGACAAGGGTTACTTTTGTTATCAACCCCCAGTTGTAGCCAATTAAGTCACAAACTTGCAAAACCTCGTAATTAACCTTTGCGTGAGCAACCGGCTTACTCACTCTTACAATTTTCTCCGACAATTTTTTATGTTCCTGCAAAGATACGTCATCGTCGTTCTGGATTCTCATCGTTCGGATATTTTTTCCCCGACTTACGCTCTCAAAGTAAAAATCTCTGCTGAAAATGTTCAGTATCGAAGCTTGAAACAGCTACGAATATTTTGGTTGATCGCACAAGGGTTAAGTCAACCTTCATATGGATTGTTTTCGTTATCAACCCTTTAATTGTTGATGACCAAAGAGCGCGATATTTGCCAACGACATCGAAATTTCCTCTGAGCAAACAAACTTCCAAAATTCCCTAGTCGGAGAAGTGAATCGATGCCGTCGGCGACGAGCACGATTGCGCGTGATCGTAACGGAAATTTAGAGTCGAATCCGTCGCTAGAACGAGGCATCGTTGCTCGATCGGCTATTAACCCTTTCTAGTGTTGATTAAAATGATAATAACACGATGCGATTCTAAACGATTCCAAGTAACATAAAATTCGGAAACAGTGTCCGCAAGTTCTATACGTACGTTGAACTCCGTATTTTAAGATCTAAACAATTATCAACTCGTTGTCGTCACTAGTATAACTAAATTTCCATTTTTCGATGCGACTGCACGACGCGTGAACTTAACAGCGAAAGGGTTAATCGCGGCGAGTGTCGTTTGTTGACACTTTCCAGGTACGGCAGGACGATGGCAGCGGTGATAGTAGCGTTGTCGTTGGCGTTGTCGGCCTTCGTGGGCGCCGAGAGCATCTTAATGACCGAGGTGTTCGTGATTCCGATCAGGCCAGAGACTTTCGACTGGAGCGGCGACGGTAAGAAGCGAAACGCTACTCCGTACGCGGTGTCAACAATCCCAATCGTCGATCGTCATTTGCATAGAATTTCGCGTCGCATTAGCATCGAACGAGTAATAATAATAAGATTCCGGTTACGAGAGAAGCAGCTGTAAAACGATCGCGTGCACGCGGAACAGAAATAAACGGGCGAAAAAAGGGGCGATGAGCCGAAAGGGGGATCGAAAGGTTGGCAGTTTTCGGTCGTCATCCGTTAGCTTGTTTCACCGGCTGAAATGAAAAAAAGCATGCCCGTCGGTGCGCGCGTCATTCGCGTCGCGTTTCGAATAGCAATCGCATTCACGGTCTCGGGAATCGCCGAATGTCGCGTCCACTTCACAGCTGACGTTGTGTGTCACGTGCGTATCGGTGCTTTCTAACGCGACGTCATTCCGCCGACACGTGAAACGCGTCTCGCCGCGTTGCCGCTTTTCGTGTAACTCGATTCAATTTCGTTTATTAAGCCTGCGTTCAATAGAGACCCTCGTTAACCTTCTACAACTCGAGTTTCATTAGAGAAATTACACGTGGCTGGAATTCATCGGTTCAACTTAAAAAATTAGCCACTAACTCCTTTCTTTAACTATTCTTTTATAATGCAGGAATATGTTACAAGTATGTAATAATTTCCTGTAATTATATATTAGCTCTAAACTCTTGCAAATTACACTTTTGTTTTCCACTATTGCACGTATGGAACGTTAAGCAGAAATGAATATGTAATTGTCTTTAGAAGGGATTAATAGTTACTGTACTACTGCTTGGTATCGATAGAACGGCAAACGAATAAAATATAGTAGCAGAATTGTAAGCAAATAGACAAAAATTCGATCGAATTAGGTGCACGAGAGTATAAAGTTTAAGTTACACGGCGCTATAGAGGCAACTGCTATGTAGCAATTCGTACCGCAAAAAGAGATAAACGAAACTCATTGGAGTAATAGAGGTAAACAAAATACACGCAACTATATACAAGTAATTATCTGTAACATTATTATATACTTCCGATTTAAAAGGGTGACGAGGCGGCCGATAAAATCAGTATCTTTACTGAAAACGGTTTGCTAAGATATTAATTCTATATTCTGAATCAGGTAGTGTGTAATTTAGTAGATAGTATATTCGAAGAATTACGATGATGAGTTTCGACGTTTCGGGTGTCTCATCTTCCTGCGACGCTTACGAATACAGCTGTTTCCCGTACACCGTTCTTCGAAACGGGTGAAATCTTTTCCGTACCACGATGAGGATATATCACCGCCCGCGATTACTCGGAATCTAGTTATTCAGAAACCGTTCGAACGAGGACTTTAACCGGTTGATATTCCTGAATGACTAACGAGTTGTCGCGCTTTCGTTCTTTCAGCGCGATCAGACCAATTCTCGTATCAACCTTCGCTGTTAAACGCGCCCGATCTTCCCTCGTGGATTCATTACACGTACAGCAAAAGAGATCACCGCGGCTTTCTCTACGGAGTCGCGCCCAAAGATCAGAAATACTTTCAGGTGACCTGTAAATTGTTAAGCCCGAGGTGGCGAACCTAATGGCACCGTCAACAATTCGTACGCTTATATGTTATTCAAAATTATATTCTTAATTGTTGCGACAGTGTTTTTGCACGAAAGAAATTCTAAAATGACCGACGAACCTAGTTCGACGCGTATGTGGGGCTAATCGGAAGAGTGACGAAATGTAACATGGATATAAACTATTTGCTGTAGAATATAGAACGGCAAGGATCTCATTAGCACTAGAGCTATCGAAATTAAGGTGTACTTTTTTCATACCAAAGAAATCGAAGCGGGAAATACTCGAAGAAATATATAACGCAATGGAAATAAATCTTTGTCCATCCCTTTTGCAAAAATGCATCGGTATACGTCGCTTTGGCCACTTTGGTAGTTCCTAGCATTAATACGAAATCGATAATAATTTGGTACGACAATCTGTAGGGGAAAAGTTGTATGTTTTCGAGTTGCATTCTGAAGCGAGAAATAAAACAGGCAGGCCACATTGCCACCTTATACTCTATGTTAAATAGTGAGTCCATTTTTAAACTACTTTCCATAAAATTCTTCATCAATGAATTACCTATTAAAAGCTGCACAACGCGTCAGCAACTCGACGAATATTGTTTGCAAATTTCTCGTAATAATTATACGCGAACGTGAAAGAAAGGTTCGCCACCATCTTCGAAGCAATAACGTTGCACAGTATCGACCGCGAGTTTAACCGCCAGGACTGGCGACGATTTTCAGCTGGAAATCGTCGGCTTGAACAAGCACACCTACGAGACCAGGTACAAGGTCCTGGACATGAACGTCCTCGAGAAGGAAAACCTGACCAAGTACGAGGTCCATTTAAAGATTGATAATCTAAACGTGGAGGACATGTTCGACCGCAACAGAACCGAGGAGCTCCTCGATATATTTAGGTTTGTCGATAAACCTCAAGGAAAGACCAGCCTTGGTACGCTTTTCGATGCGCCGCCGTATACACGTTCGATTAACCTTCCCTTTTTTTTTTTTTTTTTTTTTTTTTTTATTTACTTGCAGAAAGCGGCTGTGGAAAGATGCGACGGACTTGTACGTGACCTTTCTAGCGTCCGCCATCGAGTTAGGCGCTCGTTTGCCTCTGAAGCCGAGCGAAGGCGAAGGGTGAGTCGATTCCCCATAAATTATTCCATCGCGTGTAAATGAGAAAAGTTGTTGCACCGGTTTTAGTTGTCGGAACAATGAATAACATTAATTTAAATCGCGTGAAGTATCGGCGGGAAATGAATGGACGCGAAATACGAAAATAAATAAAGCAAGTTACTAAAAGAAGCAGATGTTCGAGCTTTGATTTGCATTAATTCCTTATTTCGTATTCAATAACATCGACGACGTTGCACACGTTGCGAATTGTGGGACGAAAATCGTCTTAAAATGATGTGTATTTGTTTAATGCTTGTTATAAGGTAATTCGTTTAACAACGCTTTAATATTCAATATACATAATGCAGTGGAAATATGCGCGTGGAATTAATTGTACTCAACTTCTTATTTTTAAGCTGCTATCTTTTCGACTTTGTTTTCGACCTGTCGAAATTATTTGCTCAAGACTCAAAGATTGTATTCAAGTTTTATTTTTATTTTACACGAGAGAGAAATGTAAGATTCAATTTCTGCCACCGGTTAGATTATTATTTAAGTAGTTAATTTAATTGCTCTATTACTTATAGCTACTTTAGTTTGGAAGGGAAAAGAACTTAATGCAAACCGAACCCTTAATAATCAACAAAGGATATCTGTCTGTCTATCCAAATTTTAACCGCGTATTATTATGGAAGATTAACTCTACATCTCTCGAACGTCGTCATTTATTGCAAATTTAAAAGCGTAAAAAGACGCAGAAGATGCGTGATTCGGAAAGCTATAGAAAATATCCAAACTGTAGTAGAACGTATGATACTTTGAGAGCGAAGCAATCCCCAATTTGGCTCCCATTTTTTAAACTTCTTTATAAGGATACGAATTTAATTAAGGGTTGATTTATTCGCCGCTATTTTTTTGTCTTTCGGAGTACTTCACCATTCGTCCACCTCCGACTGATTTGTAAGTTATGTACATGTATTAAAGGGTTTCGTCCCGTGTGCTACTGAAAGAATAAATAAATAAATGACGAACCCCCCATTGTTCCAACAACTGAAACGATGCCAAAGTTAGAAATGGACGCGAAAGGGTGACGAGGTTCCGTTAGCGTGGCAGCTATGATAATCGGAAAGACTCAATGAGATTCACGGCGTGCTCGCTCCGATATCGCTGACGTATCAGTCGTCCGATGAACGGAAAACAACGTTGTGACGCGCGTCCCACGCATTCTCCGATTTTTTTGAAATCGATAATTGCCACTTGCCATGTATACGCGCGGCTCCGGCATCACGCCTCGGCTAAAGCAGAATCTTTCTCACAATCATGCGGAGCTGTTCGAAAGACGCGCGAATTATTCGATAGCAATCTAGTCGAACCGTTTCGAGCGCAGTGCGCCCATCATTTTCACTAGCCTATTACGTAACCCTTTTAAATCGCAACCGGTTTTGTTTACCGGTATATTTGTCGCTCTCGGTATCGGCAACTAATCGTTTCCGAGATTCTTCTTCGCGTGCACTTACCGAAGTATAAATGGATCGCCGTGTTGCAAGCGCAGATATCGTAGAAGCGGAGAACGATTTCCGGGAACTTTGCGCGTCTCTCTTGAGTGTTATCTGATGGCACAAGTTTTCGCGTGAAGTACGAATCATTTCGTGCACTATCGCGGGATGAGTAACGGTGCCATTGCTCGTGGTAATTCGTGCGGTTCATCTATCGTCTCGCCTTCATCGTGGCCTGGATTCAAATTTCTGCCTGTTCGCCGCGGTGCTTCTTCAAGTTTCCCACAAACTTCGGCACGTGTCGCAGTCTCGTTCGCAGCAAGCGGAAAAGAAACCTTCGGCCATGGTTGCAGACCAATTATATCTGTGATTGTCAAGCGAAACGACATAAGTCACGTGTTTCCCGCTTTCGAGGTACACCGGCGTTTGAATACAGGTTCTGAATGCAACGTGTATAATTAATTTGTACAATTAATCATCGTGAATCGAATAAATATTCAGTATTTTTCATCTGCTGTATTGTTCCCGCGTAAAATGAGTAACATCTTGGTTGCTGGGAGGCAAAAATATGACAGCCAAGGGCACCAGAAATTTTAATGCACCCCTAAATTGTCAACCTAATTCGGGTAAAGTTTGAAACAGATGTACATTAGAAGATCTGTATTCAAATTCGTCCTTGGTACAAGTATCTAACTTGAATCTAATCCGAGTGAAGATCGAAGCGTGTTTAATTTAAATTAAATTTCGTACTGAGTAAAGTAGTTAACCCGAACTTAATCGAACCCAAACAGAATTTAACTCGAGCCTAATTCAACCCAATCGGAATCTAACTTAATCCTAACCGAACCCAGTCAGAGTTTAACCCAAAAAAATTCGAAACGTACCCCGATTCAAATTAAATTCGGCACTTTATCCTTTCCTACTGAATAACACCAAGTATACCTGAGCAATTCAGGGTTTACCCGCTCTTCTAACTTTATCCGCATCGCAGAGATTCCGTATATGTACAGTAACCGAAAAAAGTAGTCATACACGGCAAATTTCTAATTTCTATTGTAAACACTTTTTCCTATGAAATTTTAAAATTAAGCGATTCATACTCGAATTCATATGGATTCAGAGCTAGATCCTTACAAATGGTTACACCATAAATAGGCTTTAACTTACTGTTGCTTTGAAAACGATATTTCCAATAAAAGTCAAGAATTCGCAGTGTATGAAAACCTTTTTCAGCCCCTGTATACGTTCCGAAGCTAGCGGCTAGCGTATACTCTGCGATTTTTCGTAAATTCGACTTACGTCGTTCTGCCTTGCAAGTACAGAGATATCAGGATCGCTCAGTTTGCAACGGATGCAACCAGCGGACTATTGGATCCTCATAATGCGTCACGGTACACTGGACACACTGACACAAAGTCCTCGACGCGAGTCGCACTCGCGATCGAATTGTATTCGAAGTTCGTAGAAAAAAAAAAAAGAAGCGAATCGCGACGGATTGGAACCGCGCCAACGATTCAACGACGAGATTACAGTCGCCGTTCGATCCCTCGAAGCAAGTTAGTCACGCAAGCAAAACCTGTGCACGTATCGTTTCCGCGTGGCGAATCGTTGTTCGATCTCCGGCTAATTACGCGCCCGTAACACGCCGCACACTGCTCGATCGCGATTAAAACGTAGCGGCGGAACGATAGTGGTCGGCGTAGCGCTGCGAAACGACGCGATGTAGATTAGTCGTATAAGGGAACTTAACGTTGTATGTATAAGCCGTAGACGCGTTTAAGTAGGTTGCTAACGTAAGTGCGACATTGTCAGAGCGCTCGTCCGAGTTAACTGACTGAATGGCTTCCGGTTGGCCTGCGCTGCTCTCTTCTATCTCGTACTCTCAAACGTTAGACATCAGCCGCGTCATTGCGTCTCGCGGCATTACTGCGGCAATGCACCTCGGTGAAAGTTTGTCATTGACATCCTTCGGTGGTCTCTCAGGATTATGTAAAACGGGCGCATATTCGATGCATCGCCAATCCGAAACTGGCAACCGGTATTTCGTCGAATAAAAAACACGCGGCTCCGTGCAAGGCGTAGGTTAGACAAGGTTAGATACGTGCAAATGTTTTGGTTTTGGTTCGACTATTTTAAGTTGTCTCTAAACATTGATTTCACTCTTTCGCGATAGGGTGCAAAATTTGGCAGAAAGTTAGAGAAAAAGAAATAATACTAAACATTGGGGGGAAAGATAGAAAAAGAAAGCCATACAAAATGAGGGAAAATATTTAGGGAAAAGGTGGAGAAAGTATAAGCCATATAAAATGGGGGGGATATGTTTATATTTGTGCATTTGTTAATTCATTCTTGTATTATACGTTCCTCCGCGACATTGAGGGATTAAGAAATTCTGATGGAAAACGTGTTAATCTTTGAACTGCTGTAACTTTGTAAAGAGGCATCGTATAACGATCAACTTGGGCTCGTTTCAAAGCTCAAAGACTCTGCTTTCGCATAGATGAACAGATGTGTTTCGAAAAATTTCTAGTAAAACAATAAAGGCAGTTCTTTATTTAAAAGTTTGACGGGTTCGAACACTCCTACGGATCTTAATAAATCTTTTTTGCGATTCATTTTGCAACGTTCTTCAAGAGCAATGCCTTCCCTTTGCGTCGAGCCCCTAAAAGTCGATGTCCAGTGCTTCTTTGCGAAGTTACAGCGGTTTATATATCAACCCCGTGCCTTGTAATGACGAGTGTAGCTCGTGAAGCAAATTGCAAGCTAAATACAACAAATACACGTTGCATTTCTAATGAATTATAACTGTAACTCTAAATGTATTACGAAAGCCTAAGATCAATGTTTACGGAAAGCAAATTACGCGTCATACGTCAATGTTTCACATCTGATGCGGTGTTAAGACAGCAAATATCCAACTTAAATCCCCCAGCAATTGAAAAATTAATAGGGCAAGGGGGTTAACACGTTCTCCGTCAGAATATTTTCATACGAGTGTACAATGTATAAATTGATCGCTACCTAGTATACTGGCGAGCCGCATAAAATCGTGCATTTCATACGCGACGAACCGATAACGAAAAATCCTCTCTCTGCGTGCCTTTATCGTAGCTGCAAAGCAGGACAACGTAGCGCGCGCACAGTGACCACTATTGTATTATTAAATGGGGACGTTTTTCGTTATCGCGATCGTGGAAAAAAAGCGCGAACAGGGATTTAATGTAGGCAAATGCGTTCACTTTGAATGGGTCGCGCTGTGCAGCGCGAAACGATCGTGAAAGGCACCCGCGGATGTATGTATATGTGTATACGATGACCCGGGTTTGCAGTAAATCGCGTGGGTGTAACGCGGATAAGCTATCGAGAAGTCGATTGACTCGGCTGTCCCTCGATTCGATCGGAATACAAGCGAGAAGGAATACGTGCCATCTGTTTCGCTGCATCTCGTGGCGATCCTAAAAATGCAGGAACACAATACGTAAGCTCATGCGTAATCGTTCGGTATCGCGAGGTTCGCGCATCGTCGCCGCGCGTTTTACGGGCCAATTTCCATTATTATCCGATGGTCGGTGGATCGCGTTGGCGCGTTGGATTCACGAGATAAATTTTCGAGGGAATCTTGCTACTCGTGACTCATGACTCGTGACACGTGACGCAAGAAGAGGGCAACTATGACTCGATCGAGTGGCTATCCGAATAATCGTAAAATCATCGTTTTCGCGAGTCATCGTTGACGATGATTCCGCTCTGCTTTTCACGTCAATTTTGCCGATTAACCCTTTGCGTCGTGAGTTACTTTGACCGACTCGTTCTGGCTAATCCGTAAATCGTTTAGTCACTATTGCACGATGTCCGAATAGTTTGCCTCTGTTTCGATATTTCAGTAGCTTGCTTATTCAACGAAATATCTATGGTAATGCGTCTTTATTAACACTAGGTTCACGGACATTCGTTGTATTAATTTGACAGGCTTCCGGAAAAGTAGGTATGCTGTGCAAATATTCAAAATCAGAAGCTTGAAGAGAGCGTGTTAATTAGAATACATATTCCTACCATTGCATTAATTAAAGTCACCGTAAACTACTGAAAGATAGTATCTATGATTTCTGTAACTTTAAGTACAAAATCTGAAACGCGTCAAACTGATGAGTGCCGTAAATCTAGTGTTAAGTATAATATTATCACCGACAACGAGTGGCCTCCGAATAAAACTAACTTTCACGCTAAAACTAGGTTGGTAATTTAGCATAACAATTATGCAATACTTGCAGCGGTGCATTTTCCACAGCATTCCATGATTTTTTCGCGCGAAATAGAATTAAAGATTGACTTCGCTCGCGTCGTAATATATCTTGTTCGAGTGTCTCTATGATTTCTATTTCTTCGATACGAATTAGTATAATTTAATCGTCGGTAGTATTAACGTTGAAGAGACGTAACGTCGAGAGTTGAAATCTACTAGAACTGTAAAGGGTTAATTGCTAGTCTCTCGTTTCTCGTTGGCAATTTTAATTATAGCTCGCGGGGGCGTGGATCGTTGCGCAAAATCAATTTCACGATAACCGAAGAAACGAGACGCGCTGTAATAGCCGCGTCGGTTGCGGTAAATGGAAATTACGCGCGGCCGGGATTATCCCCGGCTTTCGAGGCGAGATAACGGGAAACGATGCAGAAGGAGGGACGTCGTGACGCAACCTTAAACGTTTGTTAATAATGCTTAGGTCGACGTGCCGTGGAACACGTACACCTGAGCCACGCAGGTGTGTTTGCCCGTGAAAATTCGAGAAACGGTGGCCGCCTATAACCCATTAATAATGAATGATATACCCACACGTCAGAGGCTCGTTGGATATTTTCACGGCCGACGTAATGGTTCGTCGAAGCTTTGAAGAACTTTCACGCACGCTTCGTAAACCGGTGGACGCTTCTGACGATGAGTTTGTTGGATTAGACTTTTAGTAGCGTCTTGGAAATCCGGTATATTAACCCTTTTATGCTACGATTATTTTGCTACGTATCCTAGGGTTAGCTAATCACTGGCTTTATATCGTATTACCGGACTAATTAGTTGAACATTGTGGGTCGACTTTTGTTTGATAATATTCATTGCATAACGCAATGCTAAAATTAGAGTTCAAGTTAAATTTCGTTATCATTGGTAACCACTTTTATCGAATCCACGTCATAGTTAATGGAACGAGTGTGACTCGTTACTGTAGTGCAAGGAATGAATCGATTGCGAATTAATCGACAAGGAAACAATGATTTTTCTATCGCAAAGAGCTAGAAAGGGCTTCGCATATATTAGGTGTATCGCGAAGCAATTCATTTGTACTTTAATGGATCAGCGAATCGTTTTTATTGAAAGCCCAAGCCGGAAACTTAATAGCTTGCTCTAAAAGTGGCTTGAAGTATCAATGAGCAGAAGCAACTAACATTTAACCTTTCGCTACGTGGGATTTTAATCAAAGAATACGCATAAAGGGTTAAAGCAGGATAGCTATCCGATTTTGTCGAAAACAAATGCTAAGGCTAGCAGCAATTGTCTTATAGGGTACACAAGATAATCGAGCGATTTAAGGCACATTAAGCGATCAAAAAATGACGTTGAAAGCAATGTCAATCTTTGAACTGCCGTATCTTCGTAAAGAAGCATCGTACAGTGATGAACCTGTGGTTCCAAGCATCTTCCTTCATTTCGTACGACTTTCTGCCAATTTTCGAACCCCGTGGCGAAAGGACAAAATTAGTTTCGAGGCAAACGAAGCCATCGAATCAAGGCTAGAAAAAAAAAATTGCGCGTGCACCTAACAGCTTTTCTCCTCGCGACAGAGTGGTGATAAGACTAGGAAGTTCGACGGCGTTCTCGCAAGAATTGAACGAGCTACAAGAAGAGGTGAAGCCTCTATGGAAATTGCCCTCCTGCCCTCGAGATTTCAAGCGCACCAGCGTCGAGAGGCTGTTCCGAGAGGCGGAATTCACGTTGGATTGGTGCTCCTTCAGACTGGTGAGCTTTGTTTACCGTGTGCTCGAGCAACTCGCGTAGACGTGACGCGCCGGATGACGATCGGGTTCCCAGGTGGAGCAGGAGCAGCAAAGCCTGCAGCACGAAAGCGCTAGACGAGGACCGAGCATGAACGTTGTGGGTTTAGCCGTGCCGGGAATTTCCGAGCACACGGAGTGGCGGTGGGCCAGGTCGACCAAAGCCAGCATCCCCACCAGGAGCTACTTCAAGGAAATCGCCACCACGATCTTCGTCCCGACGATCCTGCTTCTGGTGCTGGCGGCTCTGCTCAGCACCGTGCTGTGCCTCAATCACGAGAAAATGTAAGTGCCGCCAGATTCTCTCCTAACGTGAAACGCTGTCAGGACGATGAACGTGTTCGGTCACGTTTCGTTAACCATTTCGAAGACGTTGAAATCTGAATCTGGCTTAGGAATTTAAAAATCCACTTTGGTACCTCGACGATTATGAAAGTCTGAAGCTTGAAAATTTGGAGTTCCAAAAGCTTGGAAGTTCGAAAGCTTAATAATTCGAGGGCTAGGAATTCGAAAGGGTCCGTTTTTGGAACAATTAACCCTTTGCACTACAGAGGCGACTCTAAGTCACGAAAATGAACTAGGTTTGAAATCTCTCGAGTGATATTGAACTTCCGATACGATGCTCCAATTTTTGCTGTAATTCGGGGACCAGTTATTTCACTAAAAATTCGGTAACCAATATTAACCCTTCGCACACGACAGGCAACGAAACTGTAAGTTGCCAAAATGAACCAGCTTTGAAAGCTCTCGACTGCAAAGGGCAAATTGCTGCAGACCAAAGATGGACCCCCTTTGATAACGTAACGTGTCGAGTAAAAGCATCGGTCCAAACAGCAACAGTTTTATGTGAAACCAACTTCTAATAATCTTGTAAAGTAACGCGAACGAATTTGTTACTCGTCTAATGATTTCGGGCGAATTGGAGGGAAAAGGGTCGTTGGAAGGGGGAATTTGTTAGAGCCAGTGGCGGCATTAGAGAACGTCGACTGAAATATTTGTCATTCCATACGAAGCACGTGCTGGAGGAATGAATTCCAACGTATAGCTGTGCAAGCAAACGAGCACAAGTAGTAGGGGCGCTAAGAGTAGATAGAGGGGGCAACTACTACGACTGGGTTTCATTCATAAGCAGCCGCGATATCTGGTCAAGTAGTGACGCGCTGGACGGTACGATCGAAAATACGATTACGGTGAGTCGGTGCTCGATAAGCGTTCCCGAGTACACGTCGCTAATTCGTAAGCAACGTTAGCCGTTCGTGCCCCGTCCGATAATTAATGGACGCGTCCAAATCGGGTACAACTTCGCTCGTTGTTACGCGATGCAGCTCGATATCTCTTTCGAATGAACTACGCTTAACCCTTTCGCCACGGCAGCTTGAAATCGAGAACTCGATGCGTAAAGAAGTGACCCTTTAATTAACACGAAGATAATATAAATATAAGTATTTGGATGTTCGATCTTGGTAATTAAAGTGCAGTATTGTTTGCACGAATTGACAAAATATCGTAGGGTACTATAGAAAAGGTATACGCGTGCTTCGCACGAATGCGTGTACAATTTTTTTTAAGCCTGCAGAGACGCGAAAGCTACCGATAATAGTAAAGCTTTCAAAACGTTATTTTACTGGAGAAATGACTAACAATTATACGAAACAGAACAAGATTAGAGATTCTATTAATATCTTTCTACTTTTATTACCTGTACCAATGATATCGTGACTCACCGTGTATCGTTTGATAAACGAGAAACTCGGAAACGGCACAAACTTTCTCGGCTACCTAATAAGGAATGAGAAGGTAGACGAGATATAGGCGGGCTTTCTTAATGACGAAGAATCGGCGAATAATATCGAGGCGATAAGTAACGAGATGCTTCTTCTGAGCAGAAATAAATAAAGAGACTTTTCTTCGTAGCGTGCACAATGCACACGCGTACACGATATACGAGTGACGGGTATAAATAGAAAGAGGTTCAGTACATCGCGACCCGTGTCCCGTGTGCCGTCGCATACGTCGATTAATATACAGTTCACTTATCGTTGAAGCATACCAATGGCGCGTATCGATGCTTCGTCGAACCCCGGCCACGGCTTAAACCCTTTAGCGACCACCTCCGTACGTCGCTTACCCTTTCCTTTCTTTGCACGCAAGACGACCGAACAACCGTGGAGATAAAATGGAAAACGGTATAAGTGGCAGAAAATAAAAAGCAATCCTTTCTGGTGGAAAATACTGAAAAATGTCGTACAACGAATACGGTGGAAAAAGTAACAAGTACTTGCCTCCCATTACAATTTCTCAATTATGCGAAATCGAGAGGATTATTCGAGAGGTGTTCCCAGAGATACGGTATTGATCTCTATGCAGTTACGCGATGTTAACCCCTTAAGGATCATCGCTATTTAACGCAATATTACTCCGATGAAATTACAATATTTAGAAAATTTTGTTACGTTTTTCGTAGCTTTAATTATTTTCTTAATTCAAATCTGTTTCATCGATTCTTCCCCTTCTTCGAAGATCGCTCGAATTATTTATTCGAGATGTTATTCGAAGAAATTATTCGAATAATGCCCGACTCTGTCCTCGGGTACAGCGATGAACGTAGAGCGGCTGTCTAAAGCATTCGCGCATCGTTGTATCTACTTAAACGCGTAGATACCGAATAAACACATTGCAGGAGAATCTGGGTGTGGTCGATGACCTAAGCACAGTAGGATTTCCGTGGACTTTCGATTCGCGGTTCAATTTCCCTGCAAGCCGCGATAATTCTTTCGGTTCGCGGCGGAGAATTCCGTAAGCAACTGTCCGATTCGTCTATTTCATTCGCACGTATTAGAAAAAGGTCGGGAAATGAATAACGCATATCAATCTTTCAAGAATTTAATACGAATTTTTCTGTCTTTCTCAAGATACAAATATCACACGAGATCCGTGTAGCTCGGATGCTTCCGTAACAATGCCTGGCCGGCAGCTTCCCTTTCCTTGACCGGAAGGACGCCCAGGTAGGGCTTACCGCCTAAATGCGTATTGTTTACGTCTGGTAGTCGTCTGGAACCGCATTTTTTGCCAATGCAGACGTCTGAAAACGCATTTTCGCTAGCACGCGTGAAATCGCGGCAGCTTCGCTTCGTCGTCGCGACTAGCAGCTCGCGGCGAGCATCGCCTGTAGGCAGAAAGATGTATTCGCACGGGTAATTGACCGCACGGAAGAGAGATCGTTCCTTACGCGACGGTGAGCATATTTGTGCGTGCGTGACGCAACTGAACCGCTCGTTAAATCAGCTCCCATCGACCGGGAAATCTTCGACTAATCGTAAGATTCCTACTAATTAGCCGCGCGCCAAGCGGCTCGTTTAGCCACGCGCCAATCGGCTTCTCCGTTTCAAATTGAACGCCGCTAATAGGCAAAATCTAACACTCACAACAGAGAGAGACTGACACAAGGCTCTATTTATAAGCGGATAACCCTGACGTTCGCTTCTTCCTACGATTACACTTCTACCTTATTTACTCTTTTCTCGCCTGCAAAATTCATTTAACATTGACTGTCGTCGAATGGCTGGTTTTAAAATATTTGATTTAAGAAGAATTCCTTTATCGTCTGAGATTAACCAGTCAGTTAAAATAGATCTAGAAACTCGCCGCGCTGCTGAAGTTACTCAACGATGAAAGGGTTAATTCGACTCGGAGGCGTACGCGGATTAGATTCCGATCCTTATTTTCGATAACAATTGGACGAGATATCGAAAGAGATAGGTGTTTTCGTTGAAACGTTGCTCGATGGACTCGTGCCAGTTTAGAACTCTCTCGTCTTCATTGTTGACGACGGCGGCGTACATAGTTAACTGGACGCTTTTGTGCCGGTTTCAGCGATCGCGTAAACTCGCTTCGCAATTACCCGCATCGTTCCCCGTCGGAGAAGCAATTACGTTCGCGGAATCGATGGTAACGTAGCCCGTAAATGCTGCCGCTTTTCTTGGAAACGCAACAAAACCGGTAGGCAGTGTTTTTCCTTTAAACTCGTGAAATGCGGGACAGCTCGGGATTTACGACAACTAACATACATAATTGCGAGAGATGCTCGGCGCGCGTGTATAATCCTAGTCAACAGGATCTTCCACTACGTGTAGGCGTTTGTTTTTTTTTTTAGGACGAGAACTATACTACGCGGTGATTCCCAGATGGAATCAGGTTAGAGTAACATAATTTGCTGCTGCGATCTATAGGAGCAAGCACACGTGGCTGACAGTCGAATAAAGATTTCGATGCGAAAAAACGCGCAAAGTAGTTTTACTCGAACGTCATGCAATATGTACATACATAGGTTGACCGTTCACAATGGTACACGCGCGTTTGATCGCCTGTAATTGTCGCAACATCGATCGCCCGTGAAACGTGCAAGTTTCACATTGTATATTGGTATTCAGGAGCCGTCTCTCTCTGTTTCGGAGCTCGTGATCTACGCATGCGATCAAGGTAGCCGTCGTTCGGGCTCCCGCGCGGATAATGCGGGTTACGCGAAAACAGGAATAGGACATTCGCGCGTCATCGCCGATATGACTCATGAAAAAATATGTAGCCACGATGCCGTGAAATTTTTACTTCGACACGCTGGATCGTTCTGTCTCGATCTCCACGTGATTCCGTGATTTACGGCGATCGTCCGGAACGCGCGTATTATAGAAGGCGGCGAAAAGAAACGCGAAACTGGTCCGCTTAGAAATCACTCGATTTTATTCCAGTCTTTATCCAGATTTATTATTCCAGATCCATTTGTGGTTTCTCGTAAAAATGGCATAAATTAACAGCAGGGAATTTCGAAAAATTACGAGTAATTTTCTGTGAATAATGTAAACGACGATTAATTTGTCATTCTGTACGCATTCTTTCGAATACTTATCATTTTGATTATCTCGATGCGAATAAATACACATTAATTGCCGGTAGTTCCTAGGGTTAAAATAATAATGTTGATTCCGATTGTTTTCTTCGTCCGACTACCTATCAGTCTTCCTTTCCGTGTTCAGAAAAGGTGTCCAGGTAGGGTTTATCGCATTTTACGCCTCGATTCGTCTCTCAGGATATATTTGCTACGTCCCAACGCGTACATATATATTCGCTCGACACGCGCGCTTATTTTCCTCTTCTAGATCTTCATCTTGCTCACTTTTAACCCCTTGCCTTGATGCGACAAGTTCCACGCGATTAATTTATGGCCTAAGTATAAGAAGAAGCCTCTGTTTGTAATTAAGTTTAACTTTGCTGCGGTCTTCCTGATTCTATTGAATTCAGCGGATCTTTTGTTCTTTAGAATAGTTTTGTAATTCTGCGAGATAAGGAACTTAGAGAACCAGAATTGTTTCACATTTCTTAAGAGTCTAAAGTAAAGTATACTTGAAGAGGTTTACCTACGAAAGGTTAAAAGCAAACTAAGCAATAGTAATAATAGTAATGGTAATTGTAGTATTGCATTGTATTGCGTTTTACTCGGCGTCAAAGCAGTGTCCGTGGAAATCCAATTACTCGGAGCTATTAAAAAGATAGTAAGACAAAGAGTTGGTTAACAATGCAACGAAGAAGAGAACAATTTATTTTTTTTTCCCCGCAGAGACGACCCCGAATCCGAAGAGTATTTCTACGAATTGTTTAATATTTTCGTCGGCAAAAGACAGAAACGTATCGTCAGGTATATCTCCGTTTGACGATGTTAATTTTGAGCTAATTAACTGTGTCCAGATGCTAATACTTGCTACTAATGCTTGTCTGAAGTGATTCTAATTCGTACTAACAATTTAGAAGTACTTCGTTAACCCTTTGCAACCCCATGCCGCATCTAACTCCACGTTGCATTTATTTCCAGCTAGTCCTAATAATATTGTACTTAATTTAATAAAAACTCCTTGCGTGCATTCGTAACGTGTTGAAATATTAATTAACCGAGAACTCGTACCGCAAAGGGTTAATTGCGCGTTTCGAATGCACAACGCAACGATGCGAACGGTGCATCGAAAAGCAAGCTGTTTAATTACTTCTCGTCGAGATGTTGTATTTCGGATTGCAGCGAGAAGAGAGAATCGTCTAGCGGGGAAGGGATTAGCAACAATATTCAAATGGTGCAGTACGCCTCGATCGAAAGGGGTACCTTAAAGTCGCTCTCGGCTCAGCCTCCCAGCCCCAATGATTCTCTGCTACGCAGCCCTAGGTAAGTTTCATTAACACTAGGTTTACGGACGTTACGTGCATAATTTGACAAGCTTCCGGAAAAATACGTATACTACTTATAAATACTCGAAAGTAGAAGCGTGAGGATGAAGAGAATCCACGTAGAATACATATGCATACCGTTGTATTAATGAAAGTTAACATAAAGTACTGAAAAATAATATTTATCGTCTCTACAATTTTAGGTATGAAATCTGAACGGCGTCAACGTGACGCGTTCCGTAAACCTAGTGTTAACTTCAAATTAACCTGGAATTGCAGGCGCGCGGCCTGCGAAACGTTTAAGAGACGCGGCGTTTCCCATCCCGTAATATTACATAATTTACCAACACAATTTAGCTACGATTTAAAGTAACCAGCTACAAGAATATAATTATAATACTTTTATATGATTGAAGACTTGAGAAGCAGAATAAGAGAAGCGTTTGTAGCATCGTTGACTAAGTACAGGATAGACTACTCGTTTATGGGAAACATCCCGTAATATCACAAACTTAACATTTGCCAATTTACGAACATAACTTAGGTACGATTTAAAGTAATCAATTACAAGAATATAATTATAATACTTTTATACGATTGAAGACTTGAGAAGCAGAATAAGAGAAGCGTTTGTAGCATCGTTGACTAAGTACAGGATAGACTACTCGTTTATGGGAAACATCCCGTAATATTACAAACTTAACATTTGCCAATTTACGAACATAATTTAGGTACGATTTGAAGTAACCAGTTACAAGAATATAATTATAATTCTTTTATATGATTGAGGACTTGAGAAGCAGAATAAGAGAAGCGTTTGTAGCATCGTTGACTAAGTACAGGATAGACTACTCGTTTATGAGAAACATCCCGTAATATTACAAACTTAACATTTGCTAATTTACGAACATAATTTAGGTACGATTTAAAGTAATCAATTACAAGAATATAATTATAATACTTTTATATGATTGAGGACTTGAGAAGCAGAATAAGAGAAGCGTTTGTAGCATCGTTGACTAAGTACAGGATAGACTACTCGTTTATGGGAAACATGGTAAATTTCGAACTGAATTTCTACGCGTGTAAAACAGCAAACGTATTGAATATCTATTTTAAGAATTATATTTAACCCGACCGTCGATGTTGCGAAAGTTAACCATCTATAATAGCGTGCTACTGAAAAATGACATATCCAGTGTATTTAAATTTGTTGACGTTTATCTCATTAGCATATCAGCTGTGTACTATTCCATTTTCTCTTTCTTTATCGCTATAGTGACGACAGTCGCTTATTAATTCCTAATTTCCAAGTTGAAGTGAAACGTTCGACTTTAATAGCACCGATGTCGAGTCATTTTTCTTAACTTTAAATTCTACGCGCAAAGAAAATCCCGATTGAGAAATTACCCGGCTAACGGGTTAAAAGCACGATCACATCGAGTAATCCCTAACTCTTGTCAAACTCGAAGCGTTACGTATTTCGGAAAGAAGGAAGCTTATTGCGTTGCTTTAAAAGGAGTGGGAATCAAATTAGTCCGAGTACATGGGAAATCTTAAACTCTACATTTTGAAGAAATCTACGCTAACGCAAGTGGTTAAGGATGTATAATATTCTGAAACGTCTGTGCGATTGCAGGGTTTCGAACGAGCGATGCAATCCGTACATTAGACCAAATCCTCCGCCGTACACCGGGCCAGGAAACTTGTAAGTTTCGAGCTTCAAATTTCAACCCTTTCTTTCCATTCCTTTGTTCGATGCTTCAATACCTTTGCAATTAAACTCAGTTTAACATTGATGTTACAGAGGCGGCATTCGAGCCGATTTCTGACTACACGAGGAGCCAGCAAAAACGTGGTTTTGCTGAACGAATGCGCGACGCGTTGCTATCGCAAAATCATCGAAACTGGCTCCGCATCATCTAACCCTTCGCGTACTTTTTACACCTACAACGCCCTGCGTACATTTTTTACGTACATTAAGTGTTACACACCTTTTGTATGGCGGAAAGTTAGAAACGAATGTGTTTAGCGGCGAAAATCTCGTCACTAGTACGATAAGCTTAGCCAAAGACCTTAGAACTTATTTAGTAGACAAGTAGCGTACACTTGTTTGTTAATTAGAGTTAAGTTGATGCTAGTCGTTACACGTAAGCGCAACGATATTGTATTATGCGATACAAGTAGAAAATTGTATTACGTACTCGACAAAATTAGCTTTGTAAGTTATTTAACAACCCCTACAATAGCAGTTAAGTTAATCACTGTACTGTGCAAAGTTTATTAATAAATCGATTTTGTACGTTAAATATCTTGTTCATTTAATCGACCCTTCGAACAATACCGAATCCTTGCTCCTTTCCCAAAACCCGCGAAGTATCGGTGCCACCTCCTTTAAACTTATATTCTCCTGTTAAAAAATCTCGATCTCGAACCATTTCTGCTGCCAAGACGCGAAAAGCAAAGTTTTCATCAATTCTTGGAAATGACGTCATCGGGCAGATTTCGGATACCTCCTCGCAACTTATATTCGCCTAATACAAAGTCGTCAAATTGGCCGAAATTTTGCTAGGAAGCCTAGGCAACTCGGCAGTTCTTGGAAAATGACGTCACTTCTCGGAATCGCCGAAATTCTTGGAAATGACGTCATTGCTCGAAACTTATCTGATGACATGGCAAGGTGACGTCATTTCCAAGAATTTCGGCGCGTCATAGAAGTGACGTCATTTTCCAAGAACTTCCGAATTTCCTTGGCTTGCCAGCAAAATATCGCTCAATTTGACGACTTTGTATTAGGAGAATATGATGTGCAAGGAGGTATCTGCTAACATGGCAAGATGACGTCATTTCCAAGAATTTCGGCGCGTCATAGAAGTGACGTCATTTCCAAGAATTTCGGCGCGTCATAGAAGTGACGTCATTTTCCAAGAACTGCCGAGTTTCCTAGGCTACCCAACAAAATGTCGGTTAATTTGACTACTTTGTATTAGGAGAATATGATGTGCAAGGAGGTATCTGCTGACATGGCAAGATGACGTCATTTCCAGGAATTTCGACGCGTCATAGAAGTGACGTCATTTTCCAAGAACTGCTGAGTTTCCTAGGCTTGCCAGCAAAATGTCGCTCAATTTGACGACTTTGTATTAGGAGAATATAATATGCAAGGAGGTATCTGCTGACATGGCAAGATGACGTCATTTCCAGGAATTTCGACGCGTCATAGAAGTGACGTCATTTTCCAAGAACTGCTGAGTTTCCTAGGCTTGCCAGCAAAATGTCGCCCAATTTGACGACTTTGTATTAGGAGAATATAATATGCAAGGAGGTATCTGCTGACATGGCAAGATGACGTCATTTCCAAGAATTTCGACGCGTCATAGAAGTGACGTCATTTTCCGAGAACTGCCGAGTTTCCTAGGCTTGCCAGCAAAATATCGGTCAATTTGACGACTTTGTATTAGGAGAATATGATATGCGAGGAGGTATCTGCTGACATGGCAAGATGACGTCATTTCCAAGAATTTCGACGCGTCATAGAAGTGACGTCATTTTCCAAGAACTGCCGAGTTTCCTAGGCTTGCCAGCAAAATGTCGCTCAATTTGGCGACTTTGTATTAGGAGAATATGATGTGCAAGGAGGTATCTGCTAACATGGCAAGATGACGTCATTTCCAAGAATTTCGACGCGTCATAGAAGTGACGTCATTTTCCAAGAACTGCCAAGTTTCCTAGGCTACCCAACAAAATGTCGGTCAATTTGACTACTTTGTATTAGGAGAATATGATGAGCGAGGAGGTATCTGCTAACATGGCAAGGTGACGTCATTTCCAAGAATATTGGCGTTTCCTAGTAGTGACGTCACTTTCCAGGAATTGCCAAGATTTGACTGATTTGACGACTTTGTATGAAGCGAATAAATGTAACTTGAGAGGAAGCCCAAGGATATGGGATTGTTGTAAGGATTGTTAAATAAACAAGGCGTG
Organism: Eucera pruinosa; assembly: GCA_028830335.1. Taxonomy (NCBI): domain Eukaryota; kingdom Metazoa; phylum Arthropoda; class Insecta; order Hymenoptera; family Apidae; genus Eucera; species Eucera pruinosa. The sequence continues at coordinate 20,104,542 of JAMYCR010000006.1, forward strand.
TTTAACTTGTACTTTAACTTTATTAATTGCATTTTAATTTACATAACAACAGGAGCGTTTAAGCACATGGTTTAAATAACAGTGTAGCTTATGCGATAAATTAGTTTACTTATATTTAATACTTATATCTACTTAACGATGGGTTCAAACTTAAAGCTAACTTAAGTAACGCGATTACCTGTGACGCTAACACGATGATAATGTAAATTACATACTGAATGTTGAATTTATTCTAATTATATTCTAATGCTTTCAGTGACTTAAGAGTAACTTAAAAATGCTTATTACTACTACACAGTACTTATAGTTAACTTAAATAACTCACGGCTAACTTAAATAACTCACGGTTAACTTAAATAACTTATAACTAACTTAAGTAACGCATTTGCTTAAGTAGTGGACGACCAAGCCTTGCGCAAACCCTGTAACAAAAAAATAGACCATATTAATAAAATATAGTTGATTTTACATCATTTTGAAGTTAAAATTAAACGAAAACAGTCTATATTCATTCGAATGCTTTTTAAACTACTTCGAAGCTTGGTATTAAATAGCAAGAGGCTTCATTACGTTATTTCGAAGTTAGACGCAAGTGTAGAAAGCCTATATTTATTAAAACCCTTCTTGAATTATTTTAGAGCTTGGAATTAAATAAGAAGAGCCTAAATTTACTAGAATGATTTTTAAGCTAAGTTAACAGCAAGTAGAAGTTACATGCTAAATAGGGAGAGACTAAATTCTCCAGAATTCTTCTGAAACTATTTCGAAGTGTACAATCAACTGCAAATAGTCTGCACTAAATTATTTCGAAGTCTAGAATTAAATAAGAAGACTCTACATTCGCTACAATCCTTCCTAAATTATTTAGAAGCTCGGGTGAAATAAGGAAGAGTCTACATTAAATTATTTCGACGCTTGGCATTAAATAGGAAGAGTCTAAGTTCCCTCGAACGCTTCCGAAACTATTTCGAAGCCTAAAGAATCGACTGGAAATAGTCTGCAATAAATTATTTCGAAGCTTCAAAGTATAAACACGCAGCGGCGATGCTTTTTAAATTATTTCGCACGGTATTTTAAATTTAAATTCCTAAAGACTCTATTGGCCGAAACGCTTCGAAAGCAGCTTAAAGTCGAAGTTCGAAAGCATTTCATTAAACGACAATTAACTTACATTATCTCCCCCGTCACGCGTGTACACACACGCGATATTCGAATTGATTTGCATCGGAGAAAATTCGAAAATTATCTTTTACGCCTGTGTGCAGGTACGCGTTGACGTTTGCCGACGAAACTAACCTTCAGCGTGGGGCAGCGCGTGCGCGATGCCGAATCACGTCTCTATGCTAATCTTTTTTAACCCTGGTTCTGTCAAGAAGCGGTGAACGGATGCGTAGGAATTTGTTGGCGGAGTATAAACCGATTCGTGTGCGGCGAAACGAAAAGCGGCAAGTGAAATTACCGTAACGGGGATCATTGGAATTTTCGGAGCTATGGCTGGCATTGTACCATTGCCCGGTAGATCCGGTAGAAAACAATGGACACTACACGGTAATACGGCAATTTCACTTTCAACCTGTCCGCACGCAGATTTATGCTTTCCATTTGTTTTTTTTGTTTTTTTTTCTTCTTCTATCCGATCGCGCAGTGCGCTCATTTCAATCGAATCCCGATACGTTTGCGCGTGCGACAATCGCCAAATACCGCATAGAATTTTCGTAAAAATTACCCAAGCTTTTTTTGCGTTGCGGCAAATATTTGACAACCGACCACAGTCGACATAAACAACAATAATAATAATAATAGGTACAACGATTTCAAAGTAGAAGAATGACAGAGATTATTTCAATAAATAAAACGCAATTGATCCAGAGTTATTCTACTGTTAATAGTATTGAATTTTAGTTAAGTAATTGAGCTACAGGAAATGGTGTAGAGTTTGGAAATTGCTTAATTGTAGATGGACCAAGAGGATCTCTCAGAAGATTACGCTCTCAGTTGGCTGAAGATGGCTGTCCAGAATCTCAAGTAGTTTTAGCCAAGCGGCTGTTGGAAGAAAGATGCGGTACCATTGCTTACTCTAAGTTGCATTTAAAACCCTCTATAACAGGAATTGGCAAACCCATGTTTTTGCAGAGGCCCTGATATGAAATATTTTTGGGCTCTGTGGACCAAATGGTATTTTACAGTTAAGACTATGTTAAGATTAAAGATTAAGTTATGATTACTACACGATGCTTGCAAAGTAAATACTGCTTTACTAATGAGTAGTAGACTGTGGATTTCTATTCAAATTCATTTCTCTAGAAGTAGAAATAATTAAGAGGAAGCTAAGGAGAGGGTAGTTTCATCCCCATCATTAAGTATTAAAATATCTTCTCTAATCTGACTATTTCATATATTTTTATGCCCTGTGTGTTTATTCTGTACTTTTTTACCTAACTTAATTGTAGCCTCAATTTAATCTGTACCTAATTAGTGTACACCTACAAAAAACAGCAGCAAGCTGAATTGAGCTAGCTATAGTTTGCCAATTCCTGATTTATAAGCACCGTGTAACTTGCAAGTTGTGCACCCATGAATTTCCATTTTTCAATGGTACCTTTATTTCGTAATTATCGCGTAACTATTTCGTAATATTCGCGTAACTATTTCGTAATTATAGAGGGTTAATTTAACACCTCGAATCGCGTATTTCTCCGTGACGCGTATCCTATATGAATTTAGATTTAGACGTTGACAAAGAAGAGAACGCGAAGCTGGGCGTATATTGGCTAACGAAGGCTTCCGAACAAGGAAACTTGGAAGCGACGGATATGCTGAGAAAATGCCTAGCAACCGGCCGCGGTATCACGGAACACAACTATTACGATGTAAAAAGTTGTCTCGATATGACGCAGGACGAAAAGCTAGCCAGGAGGGCGGCAAGGGAAATGTTCACCAGGTACCGCGATCAGCGTTGCGATTCGTAATTTATTTATCATTTATTGGCTTACAGTGGCTTCCAGTTACCCTACATCTTCCTAACGCTGCTTAATCGCACTTACATGCGTTGCTTATTATACACTTACATTACGCCTATATTATTTGTACTCCGACGATAATAAACTATAAGAAAGTAATATATCGTAACCGAGGATAAATTAACGTAATCCACGTTGGCATTTTCACTAACATGCTAGGACACTAAAATAAAATATTCTGGTGCACTCTTATAAGTATACTACGTCTACTCGATTTGCTACACGATTCAGTAATGAGCTCGATTTGTCTAGGCGCTTTGCTACTCGCACGATTTGTAATTTACGCTAGAGATTTTTCCTAACTTGAGAAGCGTCGCCAAGTCGAATTCGTAATGCTAATTACCCACCTCTCTCTCATGCGCATTTTTTTTATACCAACGCTGTGACCGCGACTCGATAAAATGATACTTTGACCCGCGTATACCTATAGCCGACTTAATGTTGCACAGCCTATCAAACGGGGAAGATTTCATCACAACTGAGCAGCTGCAGAGGCGCATGAGACACGTAGCTTCCAACTCGTCCAGCGCGAGCTGCTCTCATCCTAATAACGGGCTGCAAAACAGCTCGCAGAAAGAAGTAAACGATATCGCAACGGATAGCTTTCCGAAGAATGGGCTTCCCGAAGACTGCACGTCTAAGAGGGACGAGGACAAAGAAAACGAAGTCCACGGTGAGAAGATATTAGATCGTTGCGAATGAAATTGCCGAGTTTATTAGCCGTTCGATTTATTAACACCAGGTTTACGGAACTCGTCGCGTTGACGCCGTTCAGATTTCATATCTAAAATTGTAGAAACCATAAATATTATTTTTCAGTACTTTATGTTAACTTTCATTAATACAATGGTATGAATATGTATTCTACGTGATTCTCTTCATCCTCACGTTTCTATGTTCGAATATTTATATGCGTTATACGTATTTTTCCGGAAGCCTGTCGAATTGTAAACCTAGTGTTAACTATTAACTGTATACTATTTTTATTAACCGTTCGAATCCCACGAGTTGTTAAAAAAGAAAACATTGTCGAAAAATGCCGAGCAGCGCAACAGCTTGCCTTAATTGAGAATATGCGAATCCGCTAACAAATATTACTCCAAACTAAATTTCTTTAATTCCCCTCCATACTCTTTTCAGATCAAACGTGTCAAATGTTCGCCCACTTCTCGTCCACAAATTGTATTCTCCCTGTCGCGTTGAAATTGTATCATTCTTATTAACGGGTTTGTTTTCCCGTTATAAAGAAGTTAATAAAAATCGGCCATTTCACGTGCAACAACATAATTAGTTAGCGCTCGCGCGATGTTTTATCCGTATTCAACAGTGTTTATTTAGGAGCTTGCCTTTTAGATTGGATGGACCATCAAGGGGAGAAGATTACAGAGGCAGCTCTGGTCTCGGCCGCGGCGAGTTACGCTCGCGGTATGCTTCCAATAGTTTCCCATGCGATCTGCATGGTGGATCCATCTCAAATGGCGTTGAACACCATACCGTTGCTGCAGAGGCCTCTCTTTCATCCTCTCGCGTCCCTAAAGCGATTATACGTCTGGTTAATCGAAACCTTAGGGCAAAGAGGGATGTCGATCAAGAGGATCCTGTTCACATCCAACATTCACATCCTGTTGCTTCTGTTGCTCTACTCGTTATTCGGCACCGAGAGCCTGATCCTCTTCGTACCAATGGCGCTGTACTACCTGTCGTTCGTCGTTATGGTCATCGCCACCTTTCAGATGCTCCAACGAAAGCGCGAGTTCAATAATTTCCGCGTCTGGTCCGGCTTGTTTCTCAACTACTCGGGCGGCAATTTGAACCCCGAGGAAGCGGAGTATCAATTTTGCTGCAATAATTTGAAACCATACGGCCACTTTTTCCTCGCGTTGCTCCTGAATCTGATGATCTATCCTATCATAGCGCATCAGTGGACGCCGCAGTCCGAGTTCACGATCATAGCGGTCGCGTTAACGTTGGTAACGTTGCTGAACTTCGTGTGGAAAGACTCGTCGAAGATCCCGGACCTCTTGGCCCTGTTCAGCTTCGGCGTTCACGTTCTAGCCAAGTATCCGTACGAAACCGACATAGTGGTCGCTCAGGGCTGGAGATTCTTAGACATCAGAGTCCCTACGTTCGCGTCGTACGTCGTTGGAAACGGAATCGAGTTCTGCCTGAACTTCCGCGCGGTTTTCTATCTCGTAATCCCGGCGGTGTTCGCGAAAATGGCGGCGCGGGACAATTGGCGAGGAACGTATCAAACTTTGATCCCGCACTGCGTTACTTTGAGCTGGTGGCAGATAGCGATATTCAGCTCTCAAGGTGCAACCTGGTACGGGTTAATTAGAGGTGCTCTCGCGTTGGTCGGCATGGTCCTCTTTTTGCCTCTCGCCGGACTGGCTTCGATCATTTTGCCGATCGTGGCCGCGGCGAAATACTTGTCGGAAAGCGACTTGGCCATGAGGATAGCTGTAACCGCTTTGCTAGGAGGAATGCCGTTTCTTGCCTCTTGGTACTTGAGGAAAACTCGCGTGCCAAAGTTCAACTGGATCATTACCGTCGTTCAGGTAAATATATGGACGCGAACATTATCGAAGCCACGAATTCCGAAACGTTACAAGTTTATCAAGCTAATATGTTTCGAAAGAAACGCATGGGGTTGTTATTGCTTAATTCATGATTCGATTAACTCGGTCTCGTTTTTGAATTCCCGACTTCGGTTATAATTCGTATGCTTTACAACTTTTATATTACTTTATATATCGTATGCAAAATCTTTCTGTACAATCCTTGCGTTAATCGTGATATTAAGGAAGTTTTTGTTCCCGTTAATAAATCGTTAGACTGCGGATGTTTATGCTAATTCATAGTTCGATAAATGAAACTGAGGAATTGAAATTTAAATAGGGGGATTATTTCAACTTTTGGAACAGAATAATTTGTATCTTGCTTTATATATATTTTTACACGCTACCTACATTCTGTTCTGTTTTCGTGCATTTAAATTTCCCAATAAATGCATAAAAATCCGCAGCGTAATCGTTACCTATTATCGTCACTGTTACAGCTGGTTATGGGAATCGGTGCTGGCATGTTCTTATCGTGGCCAATGATAATGGAATACAAGCAGGAGCCCGACGCGTACGAAGGCGTTTCTACGCTCACGTGGGAGCAATACCAAAACCACTGTCATCAACCCGCGTGGGAAGAATTATCATCGAAAGCGCAAGTGCAAATTCAGTGCGCCGACCTCGAAGGAATTCTAATCTCCTGGGAGGGTTACGTCACGGACGTCAAGTTGAAGTCCATACGGAACAACATCGCAGCGATATTCAACAGACTACCCGATAGTATTAGGAACGCGGTCAGCTGCGTGTACGGCGAGCCGTACTTGAACAATTGCGACCCGGGCGAGAGGCTGAGGCAAAGGAATTGCCGGCAATTCGCGAGCATTCAGAAGCGGAGGAACAAGTGCCACTTCCCCGCTTGGAATCAGTACGAGTTCGAGATCTCGGTTAAAATGAAGAGCGGCATGTGGGGGAATAACGCGGAAATCTTGTTGATCGTCGATCACTCGTTCACCAACTTCAGCTTGAATATTTATCCGGGGGACAAGATCTGGTTCTCTGGCACGCTTCTGAACAGCGGCTTGGAAGACGATTCGCTACTCGGCGGCGCGGATCCTCACGTGGAACTGGAAGAGATCGGTTGCCTTGCTTGCCACTCCAGCGACTTGAAATCTTACAAACGTTTCAGGTATCGCGTAACGTTGACCTCGGTTTTGGGCGATCTTTGCCTGGGCGTGAAAACGGTGTTGAACTTTCTGTTGAATCCTATCGTGATGTTCAAATAGTCGCGTCTCGTGCGATTCTATCGTGTTTGGTTGCGACCTAATTGCACTACTTAGGCTGCGTTTCTATTATCGTTTCGGCCACGTTTCGCCTAGGCCGAACGCAGTTGACAAAGACAAGTATACAATGTAAGTATATCGTCAGCTATGTTCGCCCGAGCCGGAACGTGCCCGAACCGATAATATAAACCCAGCCGTATAGCGATTAATCCGATCGACCGATCGATACGATCAAAAGGAAACACGGGATATATTCTATGATCGTGTCCAAATTGGCAACGCGTACTATGCGATAGCGTCACATTTGTTTACTAGATGTTTACGATCGGTTGGATGAACGAACGATTGTCTCGCTATACGACGTTAGTTAGGACGCAGCCTTAAATGTAAAGCAGCGTGGAACGTTCGCTCGAACGTTCGGGTAACGTTGCTCGCGGCGAAATCAATTTCGATGGCATCTTCGACTTCCTTTCAAAGTATTATCGAGAGATATCGACTATAAAAGACTACTATGGGAAAGAGAGACGAAATTAATGATCAGGCTGCGGATTCTTATGCATTTAAGGGAAACTTAATCCTTCAGCGATCTAGTTTCTTTTTACGATCGGTATGAACGAATTAATAATTGTTTATCAGAGGTGAGACGACCCCTTAAATTTAGGTTCCACTTTGTTGTTAATTTTAAAAGTATAAATTTGCATAAAAATCCGCGGTCTACTAATATAATGCAAGAGAGAAAGATGTTTTTAGTGTCGTAGACGTTAAGTTTAAGTATCTCTCTTCGAACGTTCGGTTAATTATTACTGCGGGTTGTTTCATTTCTACGTTACGTATTTGATATTTTCCAAAGTATATTTTTCAATCGAATCTACGCTCCGCGCGAAACAATTAGGCGATCGCTGGGTTCCGAATGGTGTCGTTTTTAATTAATAATAATATCGCTTAATAAAGTGTATGTTGAGATAATTCCCTTGCAGTCCCACCAAACTAAAAACTAAAGTTTGAAACTGAAAACTAATAGTGCACGAATGGAAATAATATCGGCAGAAATATTTCGATACTTTCCGTAACCAATCGCACACCATAATTTTGCTGAACAAACGAACGATATAAAAAATTATATTGCGTTAAAGAAAAATAATAAACGTCGGTCCAATTCCTAAAAACGTATATATACGTCAATGGTAGCGAAAGGATTAATTATACCCTCGTAATTCGACATCTGAAGACGCGTGTCCCTAATTGTTTCGAGCCAGCAGCGTAAATTCGTCGACAAAAAAAAAGAGAGAAGAAAAAGAGAATATTTTGATGTTACCAACATCTCAGGCATATTAGAATTTCATTAAAAAAAAAGAAGAAAAATCTCAAACTCATCTCAAGTATCTACGTCAAAGAGTACACTTATACACGTATATTTTAAGATCGATGATATATTTTCGTAAGTATTACTGCCAGTAATAGGAGACAAATGCGCTTAATATTTTTCTATTCCGTTTACGGGAAATCGGAACAGGTGGAAAGAGAAACCTGTTCGATCTTATTTTTAACTCGATAGCGAAACGTTACACACACACACACATACACACACTACTCTTCTTTGTAATACGCTGATTAAAAACTTTAACGAGTAAAAAGAAAAAATCATCGTTCGCATCTATATTAAAAAAGAAATTCTACTCACGGTTTAATCGTAATTAGACTGCGGACTTTTGCTAGTTAATGGGGAACGTAACATAAATGGGGAACGCGTGATACGTGCAAGTACAGTAAACGCTATGTTCTTCCTTTATTACTTGCAATATGATATATAAATATGAATAGAATTTTCCTAAAAAATGTCTAACAATTTTTGCCGACTATCGAAAGGAGAAATCTGACTTTGTCTAATCAAAAAGCGTTGTTTCAATTAACCATAGACGTTATTTAATTATTGCGTTTAAATGGCCCAATATGAACAGTATGTTCAAATTACTATTACTATTGTTCAAGAAGAGTTCGTAAGCAATACCTATCTCCCAATTCTATCATTTACACAACAGAAAACTTGACAACCCAATATTTGCATGGTGCGTAGATTCCATTTCTTTCATACCGATGACAAATGTACGAATTTGCATAAAACTCCGCAGTCTAATAATAATACTAACGATAATGTATGTGCAACGAATGCGATCGATGTGTACCCTACATTTATCGATCTTTCGTTTCTGTAGCAGTTTAATCGAAACGTTTTGTCGTTTAGTCTAAACTATGGTGTTTACTCGTGTAAACAAAATTATGCGAATATATTCTCAATGATATGTAACCCGAAGAGATAGTAAAGATCTATACATGTACGACGTGTAGGAGTTAAAAATGGTTACTGTTAAATCGATGTTAAGTGTCTAGACTTTAAAAAACATAAACAATTAGAGAGAGGGAGAGAAAGAGAGAGAGAGAGTGTTGTTTATCGCTGTGAAACTCGAAAATGGCAGCTATCCTATATGTCATATCAGAGGACAATAGTAAAAAGAAAAAAAAAAAAAGAAATTCTAGCAGAAAGAAAAGACAAATATAGATGTGCCTTGATGTTTTCTGTTCAAATACGTACTACTATTATTTATAACAATATATATATATATATATATACATATATATATATTGTATATATATTTTAAGAAGTAAAAAAAAACACTGTTATATCGAATATCTTTTGCTCGAATAATTAATACGTATAGTTTACAAAAATTACGGGAACGATATTATTTTTTGTAAGATGTGTACATTATTTACGCTTAATTGTTCATGTTTTTCTAGGGTGAACGTTCCTTCTGTTTTTTTTTCTTTTCTCTTTCTTTTTTTTTCTACACAAACACACACATTCTCACACACACATACACACACGGTTTAATTACATATTTATTATTTTGTATATTTGGCAACAAATGACGTACATTATTCTCGCAAATAATAACATTACGTTTCTTAACAATTGTTTATTTCTCGAGATTTTGGTTCCCTCCTTTTATCTTTTGTATAAAAAAGAGTTGTACAGTACGAAATCGCTCTACACAACTATTTCGTATCGATCGTGTTCGGTTTCTTCTTTATATGTACAAATATAAAATCTACACCAATAAAGTTTCCCTTCAATTATACCGAATTCACCGATGCAAAGTGCAGTCAGCCACAAAACTCGCAACCCCTGATAATTTCGTTTCTCGTTTTCACGATCTCTACTATTAATTACGATTACGTTGCTGCCAAAAGCAAAACTAGATGCAAATTCGAGTATCGAATCTTCGTCAGCGAGAGAGAAAAGTTTAGTTCAGCTTAAAATGCGATTAAACGTCGTGTTTCTCGCGAGATGAAACGTTTGACACCGAAAGGATTAAGTTAGGATTTCTTAACTCATTCGCTAGGATTACGTCACATTATTAACATCTATAATACTTCGGTGAAAGAAAACGCGTCGCAAGTAATTTAGAAGAAGCTTCAGCAAATATAAAAGTAGCATAAAAAAGGTTGAACCACGATTATTAGAACACTCTATATAAAATGGATCACTACCCAACTAGATTTTTGTGACTGACTGCAAGATTAAATCAAGAAAGAACACTCGAAGTTCGCGTTTCGCCTAATCGAAATATCGCAGCCACGTGTGATGTTGTCTCGCGCCAGTCGAGTCGCCTCGAAATACTCGTTCTTTTGCTACCTGCGTTTTCATTTTTGTTTTATTTTCGAATACGTTTATTAATGATCAAAACAAAACTGGATATGCATTGGCTCGCGTCGGTTCGAAAAGCTATGCTCGTCCGGGGGCGTTTAATATTTCACCTCTTATGCACGAATAATTGAACTTATCTCTAAGAAAACAAGGTTTCATTGCAGCAACTTAAGAGCATGGCAACTTTGGTAAAGGAACTCTGTATCGTTCGTGACAAACATTATTTAGAACTAGAATAATAATTAGCGGATAATAGCGTAATTCGACATGCCTTACGAGTGCTGCAATCATTTCTATAACATATTACACAATCGCGTTTAGTTTTATCTGCCGATTTGCTGTAACCGCGGTCCGATTGATCCTCGGAATTGGGAAACAATGGCTATGTTTTACTCTCTCGCGTTAACTCTAATATATCCAAGGAAAAAAAAACACAGTCTTACCGACGACACTTTTACGTCTACGCGTTACTTGTTTCTTTTTTTTTTTTTTTTTTCTCCATATCAAAGAACATCCGATAGAAACGAGAAATGGAAAAGCACGATAGTTCGTGTAACGCACTTGTGATTTAATAAAAACGTTTCCTACTGTTCTCTTGGTGCTTTTGGTACCGCATGATTCCGATCACCACGCAGGCGACCAAGGCGAGCGCGCCGACCAGCATCAAAAGGAAAAGCATTATTCTGCTAAACGCGGACTGTTTCACGTCGCCTACGTGCTCTGCGAAAAAAAAACAAAACAAAACATTTCCACAATTTGTAGCAAACGTAAAAATGTTCCTTCGTATACGCGTGTGGCGTTTGGAGTTGCAAATTGGAGAACTCGACAAAGTTACGAGGATATTTTCGTATAGTAATTCAACACTGATACTATCGATTACTAATATATGCTTATTTGTAACAAAGAAATACGAACGGTAGGCATTTGCAAAGCCCATGTGATTGAAGTGCAATCACTGGCGAGGACTTAAGATCTCGTTACCATTTCGATTGCGCGAGAATGATTAATACTAAAACACTTTAGAAGCGTTAACAGCTCTGTACCTCGTCTGTGGTACAATAAATTTTCATATATTTTGTACAGAAAAGCACGGAATATCCCACGAAATGCAGCACTGCAAATTTGTTTAAAAATGCTCAACCGATTGCAGTCTAGACAAAAATACCCCCTTAAATAATTTATATACTATAACTATCCAATATTCTTTCGAATAATATATGTTCCACTTTTATCGATACCTCCTATCTCTAATGCTTTTATTTTTTAAGTGCCTGCGTAGATAAAGAGTCCCGCTATGTTTTTCTGCCTAGAACGCGAAATAATAATTATGGCCCTGAATACGCGCCGTTTTTTCGTAATTGAATTCGATAAAAAATGTCGAGTCCGCGTTTGCGACTGCAAACAGTGCACGCTATGATCTATGATCTATGATTCGTTTTACGTTACCTCGAGGTGCCTCGAAATACGCAGCCGACGGTAAAATGTTCGACCGATCTTCCTGATCTCTAGGCTGAAATAGAAATATGCGATGCATCGCTGTGAGCAATCGATTTTGATCGCGGTATTGATCGCGGTTTAATCGTGTTTTTTTTTTAGAAAAATGTTCGCTTACATCGTCCGGCAGGTCTAGCTCGAATAATCGAATGGACACTATATCGTGATTATCGGATAAATCTCCGGTGGTCGCGGAAATGCCGAAAAAGTAGCCGGTGGGAAGTTTGATTTCTTTCACGGAGAAACATTCTTTCCACGCAGCTTTGTTTGCAAAGTCTGTGGAAACTGTGACAAAGGTAAGCGTTAGCAAATTTTTGCGCAGAATTATATTCGTGCACGTTTGGTATTCCTTTCTTTCTACGAGCATTAAAGCTACCCTATTCCATGCTTGCATCAATTTAATTCAAGTATAGTAATGCGTAAGCAGATATTCTTGTGAACCATGCAAACACGCTGCTCGAAACGATTAGGGAATTGCTTTCGATGATTTCGTTACTCGAATCGATTTCGAGCGAAAAGACGCAAAGGAACGATACGAACTTAATAGATTAACGTTTATTCGCAACAGCGGATCGATTAGATTATGAATAGTATATCTATTCGTAAGTTGAATACTGAAGTGAAAGTGATATGGAAACAACGACTGCAATGTTCGAGATCCCCTGCAATTATTTCGAGCAGCGTATTTAAACTGCTTTTGCTCGTAATAGGTAGTTCACAACGATTTATATATCAACGGCAGTGAATCGTTTTAATGGTACACGAAAGGAAGCGAAATGAAAAGATGATAAATATCGGATGAAAAGATGGGGAAAATACCACTCGTCGAAGTGGAGGCACTCCATGATGTTAGCCAGGAGGCCTCGGGGTAACACCTTACTGTAACGTTAATTTGTTGAACACCACGTAAAATGATGGAACACACAGAAAGCACAGCTATAAACGTCTTTTTATCTACTCCGAGAGCATCGATATGTAATGTCTTAATTGTACGTTTTAGGACAGGAGTCGGCAAACTACGGCGCGCCGTTTCTTTACGACCGGCGCGAGTCGAGAATCAAATATCTCCCGGCTCGAAAATAATATACGGTGATACGTTTTAATGATAAACCGACCTTGGACCTTTGTGCTAATAAATAGAAATAAAAATATAGGGGCTAAATAGAGTTTTACCCTTTAAGCATTATAATATCTCCTCTTCAATTCGAATATTTTATATGTCATTCCATTGATAAATGCATAAAGATCCACAGTCTGATGAGAAATCGATTAAATATGCGTGTTAGCGAATAATTTTACTGGAACGCAAATGCGCAGAAAGGGTGCAAAATGCCTCAGGCCTACAGAGCAATATACTTATTATAATTAAGAGCGTGGAACACAACCCCCTATTTAAATCCCACCTTTCTTTTCAATTTTACTCGTAAAACTATAAATTTGCATAATTAGCCGACCCTTTCGCGAAAATAAAGTTTGCCGACTCCCGTTTCGGAACAATCATAATTAAAGCGAAAGATTTCAATGTGAATATACCAGGGAACGTTACGATGTTATATGACAACATTTTTGTCATGCCCAAATGCTATCTTGTTTGCCTACTGGACTTACCAGTTAACGTATCTCTTTCGTATCTTATACCAATATGAGTATCGTGCTCCAAATTCCTAAAGTTCGCCTCGCAGCCCGCTATTTGCGTATGGGTCCCGTCGCGATCGTGATCATAGTGCAACGAACCGTTATTGACCATGGCAGAAATGTAAGGATGCTGGTGCTACAAAATCCCACAAATGATCTCGCTGATTTCGAAACGTTTTTTTTTTACCCGCCGTTCATCTAACTACAGCGGTCAGCGCTTTAGCGTTCGCATTTTTCTCCGCTTTAGGCTAGACACGATAAATATATAGATACTACATACAGACAGTTGTTTTCAATTGGAAACTAGGAGAAACATACAAACGCAACGGCAATGCACCGCTCGCGTGCATTCAATCTTAAGCAGCCTACAGACGCCGATGCGTGCATCGATGCAAGCGATATTTTTAAGCCAATTTACTCTCGCGGCGCTGGAAACTACATTCAAGCTGCAGCATTTTGTTAGCCATTAAGTTAACTATTAACCATTAACCACGATGCCTGCATCAGTGTCTGTAGAGACTTTTCAGCGTCCGCATTTTTTCGCGCTTTAGCGTTCATCGCTATCCCCACCAAATCTTAAAATTGAGACCCTAAAGGGAGCTTTGAACCTTCCAGCATGGTAAGAAAAAGAAAGACGTAGGCTAAGATATTCCTTCTTTTTCCCTTAGCTAAATTCCTGTAAGTAACTTCGATGGCATAAGCGTTCGAATTGCGGACGCTAAAGCGGGAGTTACTTTAAGTTATTCAATACACGTACATTGTGAGGGCCATTGTGATTGCTATAAGTATCCAAGATTATGGCCAATCCTTGGAAATAGTCTTGGTTACCGAATACAGGGCCTATTTTCATTCTCTCTTTCGCATACCAGATGGAGAAACCATCCCCAAACAAATCTTTCCCTTTGCCATGGACTTTAAAGTGAACCTGGAGCTCCCAATTTCTTGCATGGCATGGCTAAAATAGATAAATTTTATCTCGACATTCTTACAGAGATAAGATACAGTGACTCATGAAATCGATTGGATGCTACTACTTACTGTATTTCGTCTGTAACTCCTTGCCTTACGAATTTTTTTTTTCGAAGATTTAGTATCTAAGTTTAGTATATTTTGTATTTTCATAGATTGCGGATTTTTATGCATTCACGGGAAATTTTGATGCGCAAAGTGAAGGAAAAATTATTGTATTTCGCGGGGGAAATACTTTTCCGTTTGATACCCATTTAATCTTGATAGGCTTGTTAATATAAATATATGAACTTGCATAAAAGTCCACAGTCTAATTGAATCAGCATATGATATGCAAAAAACAGCTGAAACATTATACATAATTTGCACTTGGTAATACTTCTTAATTTTATGGACTGAAATCATTGATAGAATTGAGATCCAAATTTATTGCAAATGTGATGTATTTTCATTATTCTTAGAGTATCATTATTATAATGTATTTCATAGCTGCAACTCATGCACGTAAGGCAAGGAGTTAATTAAAATGTAATCTCCAGCTATTAATAAAATTTATATAATACAAGCATAAATATAAATTTTATCTCTAATATTAAACCTATACATACAACTTTTTTATGCATACCTAATTAATATGTAATTTGAGGTCTTACACTAATCTTGTTAGAGATATCATTATCACTAGAATTGCAGACAAGTACGGTGTTTTCAATTGAAGGAAAGAAATTAAAATGGATAGATATCCATTTTAATACCTACTATAATGTAATAATATACATCTTTATTTATTGTTAACATGCAATATAAGTTCTTACATTAATCTTGTTTGAAACTGACTTGTCACTAGGATTACTGACAATTATGGTATACTTATTTTTATACCAAAGAAATAAAACTTCTACATAAACTAATATAATAATGTCCACTGTAATTTTGTTAACTCTTTTTTTTACAGAAAATCCAGGCAAATATGCAACAATACACTTGTGCTGATTTCTATGATTTCTACAAGGAATTACAAATGAGTCTTTTTAATCGCTCTAATAACTCTAGTGTTACACAAAGAAAAACTATTTACAAAACAATCTTACAATTATCAGTTGACCGATTTCACGAGTCACTGTATCTATTAACCCCTTCACAGTGCACTCAACTAACAAAGAAACAAGGAAAAATGATACAAAGACTATTGTCTCTATATCTTTTGTGATTCAGTTTCCTGACAAAAACACAAAGAATGACTACGTTTACCAACATGCATATACTTGTACTGCACCAAGTATAATGTAACTCTAGGTGTGTATAAAATCTATAGCACTGTATTCAACAGCTTACTAGAATCTTTTTCGTACCAAGCTGCGAAAGGGTTAAGGATACAATTTAAAGAAATTGCTGGGTTCTAAAAACTTACAACAGCATTCCATATGGCACCTTGTTTGCTTTGTTGGTCCGGGGTTAATCTCACATATTTATTAGTCACTATTGTGCTACCCATAAAATCCCAATAAGGTATCGTCATTCCAGACCCTAAATAATGCGAGATATTCCTGTAATAACTTAAACCTAACACGCCCAACGATACGCGTTGGCATTTTATTTTCGCTATCCGTTATCGCCGAATTCATCGTGCGACGGTAAGGAAAATACAAAGAACTCCTGTTTTCTTATCGGGGCGCGTTAAGATCGCGTCATTCCTATCGTGCGTAAACACGAATCTCAATTACAAGGCGTATTGATGTTTGCCTAATTTGAATTGCAAACGTATACCACGTCACAGGAGTTTACGCTATCGAGAGTTTAATTTCCGCGAAACGGTGCAAAATTTACAAACCTTGGTACGGTCTTGTCAGCGAGTGTTCTCGCTTCATATAATCTTTCGTGTTCCATTCCGCCGCTACTAATTCCCATACACTCGCAATTAATAACCAGCACGATATCACGTTCATCTTACGCGTTTCATAAAGATACCAGGATGGAATTTTGAATAACAAACTTTTTAGATCGCACCCGCGAATGATCGAGACGCGTAATGCGTAAAGTCTACTACCGGAATTATCTTTGCATTGTCTTTGACATTCTGAAATCAGCCATTTAAGCAGCTTGGCCACCATAGAAGATGCAAAAGTTTCCACGTAGCTAAGCTAGGGATATTTGCTTGAACAAATCCCTAGGCTCTCAAAGGAACTAGCGAAAAATTGTACGCAGATTGCGACTATACTTATGCACTTTTGGGAAATTAAAAAAAGTACAGAATTTAGGTACATATATAACATGAAAGAATACATTACTTATTAAGTACTCGAAGTATGTAACATAGTGTAATATTTAAATGGCGACTGAATTTGATTTAGGTTGCTGCAACGATCGTTGAAATTATTGCAGACTTAATCCTATCGCTACTAATATAAAAATTGTTTCTTATTTGCGGTACTAGTTTTCGCTTCCACAAAGACGTAGCGAAAGGATTAATGTACTTTTGTTTAGGAATTTCTTTAAATCGGGTCAGAAATGGTCTAAAGATCAACTGCGTTTCTAAAAGTACATATTATTTGCATAAACATACGCATATCGATATCCTACATTAATTCGTTTACTTTCTAATTGGAATCACACCAAATCGGGGACGAGTTACTTTTTGTCTATCCTTTATTAAATATCCTACACGATATATATCCTTACACGACCACAAAAATTCCATCACGCAAATGGAATGTAGAACCCGATTAAAAAAAGCGCTTCTTTGAAAAACGTAACTACGTACAAATACTGTGTGTACCCACGATACATATTGCAACGAAGAAGCATATCGTTCCGGCTTCGAGTTCGGATAATACGCGCTTCGATAATCAGAAGTTCTACTATACTTAATACGACCGCATACTTTTGTAATCAGCGGCGTCCCCTTTCCAGAACATCTTCTCAAATCTGTTACGCTCGCGATTAAACGACGAGGCGTATATCTCGATATAATTTCGCTAAAAAAAAACAAAAGAAAAGTCAATCAACTTTTCCTTCTGCGTAGGTGTTTCATAGGTCGGCGCGGCAACGCTAGTAGCGCCTTTCCGCGTGCGCGTCCACTCGCGTTATTTGTCAACGGAATTTACCGCTACTGCATCTCGAGGATAAAGTGTGTGCAACCGGTCGCGAGCGTATTCGTACGTGCTTACGGTACATACAACGACGGCGTTGACAAGTTTTCCGTAAAACGCGTGCATCTCGGCCCGCAAGCCTGTTACGTAAAAAAAATCTCTTAATCCGATTAGAAAAAGCTTTCGGGGCTCCTCGGTGTATCTGGCAATCGGGTGGATAGAAAACGGCGGCGATAGATTTTCGTTCAGGGAGAGAGAGAGTGGTATTTTGTGCATTGGTTTCGAAGTGATCTGTTGGCGCGTGCGTTGGTGCGTTTGCGATTCTCCGAAGCGAGAAGCGGCACGGCCACGGAACGGCACGGCACGTTACATGGCGTCCTGCACGATTCACGTACGCTAAATCCCGACGCGCTCGTATATGCGTTCTCGGTTAGTATTCTGTATGTAATGTCCGTGGGTGATCGACGCGACGCTGACTCGGGCCAGAAATAACAGAACGAAACGGAGAGATAGTAGAGAGAAACGCGTGAAGAAGGCGACCGGGAATCTATCTGTAGGTAAAAGCGGAAGCCAAGGTACGGATAGATTGCTCGCCTGGGTGTTCCGTGTCGCGTAAGTAAACGGCGGGGGTTTGGTCGCGCGCGCGTTTACGCGGGGGCGAGACATCGCGAAAGATCGCAAGCTAAGGAAAAGGGCGTGGAAAGAACGAGAGAGAGAGAGAGAGAGAGAGAGGGAGAGAGAGAGAGTTGTTAATAGGCAGCCGTAACGCAAACGTAAACGTACGCTAGCACACACCACTATGGGTAAGACGCCAAAGAAGGCGGCCCCTGGGGGCGATGAGAGGAATTTGTACAATCGGAGACTCAAGGCAACGACCGCGCCGTCGAATCCTTCTGAAACTAGCTTGCACAAGAGACAGCGCGAATCCGAGATTTCGAACAGGTTTGTAGAATCAATCTCAACCAAATGAACGGCAACTTTATCCACAGTTTCTCTCCATTTGTTAAGTCAGTCGCCGGCTAGAACGGCCATCCCGCCCGTCTCGTATTTTCGTACCGCTTCTTCCCCGGGCCGTCGGATATCTTTCGCTCGTCGCGCATTTTTTCTTTTTTCACAATTGGCGAGGATAAACCAGGGCAAATGTCACCCAATTTCGGCGGAAGATAACCGCTGATATTTCCTCATCTTCCATAGATTCTAAACTTGTACATTTTCACGCGTATTTCATCGTCGAATGCTCCGTGCCGATATCGCAGAAATCCAAAGACGCGGTGGAAATTGTTCGTGCTTTACCGGAATAGACGAATCGCGCGTGGAACGGTTTTTCGATTAATTTAAATGGAGAAAGGAAGCAGCTCGAGGTCTGTCGCGATAGGAGAAACTTTGATTCAGCTGCTTTGTCAAGTTTTCTTTAAGATGAATGCCTCTCATCACCTCCGAACGTTCTTACTCTGTGGAAATTGCCCGTAGGATATTCGTGCCATTCTTCTTTAATGATCTTGAATGTTGCATATTTATATTGCAGATCTAAGCTGAGTACCTTGAAGAAGCTGCCCCCGATCGCTGGCAAGAATATCCGAGTGAGTGTCCAGCAATTCTTAACCCTTTTGCTACGGTTAATCTTACTCAGAGAGTATTGAGAAGTTCTAATAATATTGAATTGCAATGCATTACATTTGTGTTTTTCTTTCAATTCTTCTATTGCCTTCAGATGGCAACGATTTCCAAGTGCTTCAAACACAGACCTATGTAAGAGTTGGCCATTCGTGCACGGCACTTTTGAGGCTCAAATTTCTGACCCTCTAGAGCTTCATTAACACTCTTATTTCTACATTTTTGATTATGCAAAGTTCATAGCTTTTGTGTTTGCCTTTACATCTTGCATATTAAAATACTTTACAAGCATTTATTTCAGGTAAGAAAGGGAAGGATATTCTTCCGAAAATTTGATTTTTTTTTGGATGCTAATATTTCCGAAAGAATAAAGCAATTTATTTACCCTTGTAGCTCGTTTGTGATTTATGTCTGCACGCGTATTTTTGATAGCCAAAATTAGTTACAAAATGGTGCCAAACGCTCTCTGGGCGAATTTTTTAACCAGCAGCAGTGAAAGGGTTAAAAACTCTCATTTTTTACGTCGTCCTTGGTATCCCGTTAACGCATAATTTCGATGTATTTGTCAGCAGACTCAACTTCGCGGGCCGGTAAAATTTCAATCCGCAAAGCCAGTAGGTAAATCGTCGTCTACAAGCTCGGTCGAAAAGAAAATACCTCCCGCGAGCAAAGGTGATCAGTCTACCTCTGTAACCATGCAACCAGAATCGAAGGAAACGGAATTAAAAGTGAACGCGACCGCGCAGAAGGAAAACTCCGCTAAAGATAATACTATCAAAGAATCTACGAAATCCGAGAAGGAGCACGTCGATCGCGCCGCTTCCGAGCCCATTTCTCTTCCCAAAGCCCAAGAAGATTCCTCCATAGAGAAAGAAATAGTGATCGAAAAAGAGCAGCCCGATTGCTCGGAAAATACAAACGAAGCGGAGAAAGAGACGGATGTGGAAGAAGTTCAAGAATCCGATCTAAATTTGCGCTTCGAAATCGACGTCCCTGTCGCGAAGCCGCAGGAAGAAACCGTAGACGAATCCAAGGAAGAGGAAACCGAGAAATGCCCTCCCGTGGTCGCTCCGTTAAAGAACGGCGTTCACGAAAAGGAAGAGTTGCCGAGCGAATCTCAGACCGACACCGAGAGCAACTCCGTGGACGTTCACGAGTTAACCACGTCGGAAGTTTCCGAGGTGTCCGAAAGCACGTCGCAAACCGATGTTCAAAAGGAGCCAGAAAAGTCCGAGGAGAGCAACATCGTTAAAGACATCTCCTTCGTTTCGTACGATCCCTCGATAATGCTGAAGGACGTTCAAATCAAGTTGAACGATTGTTTGAAGGAGAACTCGAAGCTGCTGGACTCGCGCGGCGTCGCGCACATCACGCCGAGTCAGCCTCCGAAGGACATGTCGTACGGGAAAACGCTGCGAAGCATTTCCGGTAGACGTTCTCTCAGCAGAATGCGCCACGTGACCGTGCGCGAGCACAGGTACTCGCCGAACGATTCCCTGTTCGTGAACACGTCGTCGGCGTCGTTCCCGCCGGACGACACGGCGGATTTCAAGATCCTGCGCTACAGCACCGGCCTCTCGGACACGCTCTCCACGAACGGCAGCCCGACCGAGAGAAAACGGAAGACTGAGAACGACGACTGGAACTCGACGAAGAAACAGAAAACAGAGTCGGAGAACAGCCTACTGAACAGCTCGATCAGCTTGCTGAAAGGGTTGCGCAGGCCTATACAAGTCTCCACCCCGGTTTCCGAGCTCAAGTTCCAAACTGGCAAATTGGAGATGGACGAGGAGAGCAAAGCGGCGAACGAAGGTAGCAAAAAGTGGTGTGTCATCATGTAAATTACCAGCGAGAGGCATTCTTTCGATCTATGGAAAAAGAGTTTTATATATTTTTGCACGCGAAGAAAGCGGTTCGTGCCATGTCACGCAATCCAGATACGAGCGTTGTATGGTATCGCGTAGACTCGACGCGTTGAATGCCGCCGATGGTCACCGATTATTCCGGTCAGATTCGCCGTAAGTGCATGAACATCTGCAGTCTAACAGTTGGCAGTATTACTAGACTGTGGATGCTTATGCGAATCCGTATCTTCTTAAATAAAATTAAAAGAACCAATCCTAATTAAAGATCTATTACCTATCTATCTATCTATCTATCTATTATCTATCTATTAATTAAAGATCGATCCTTTAATTATTCGAGTTCTATATTTTCAATATTTCGTATACGTTTGCATATCTCACGCGGCTTATTCGCGTTTGCAAATTTGAATTCGTCGTAAGTGCATAAAGGGCCACAGTCTAATAATTAAAGTGTTACTAGGCTGCAGATGTTTATGCAAATTCCTATCTCTTCGAATTAATCGTAAAACGTGGATCTTAAATACAGGTCTGCTTTATCCTCCAAATATCGTGGCTCGCACATCCGTGCGAGTCGTATGCAATATGCTTCGCCTTTGTTAATTTAATCTTGCCATAAACGCGTAAAGATCCGTAGTCTAACAAGTATAATCTCACCGGACTGTGGATCCTTACGCAAACTCGTATCTTTTCGAATGAAATTAAAAGAGCGGACCTTAATTAGAGATTTATTTGATCTTCTAAATATCGCGATTTATACTTTATACTACTTTACATGTTCCTGCATATCGCACGCAGTCTGCCCATCGTTGTAAATCGAAACTTGCCATTAAATGAAACGCAAATGAAATCGATACAACCGAATTAAATCCCTGGCGTTGGCGGAACAAAATTCGCGCGGCATTCAACGCGTTAAAATCGTTCGTTCGATTCGTTTCTCTAATGACGCGAAAGATGTATTTTTACCCTCCCTCCCCCGTTTTGCTCATATCTCTCTCTGTGTTTCCGTGTGTTATTTTATTTTTTATCTTTCATTTCTTTTAAATCGACTCTCTCAAATTTTGGATCTCGAGAAAACGTATTCGTGGCACTTTATTTCATTTCCCCCGATGCATTTCAACACTTCGTACATGACATTTTACGTACAATTTATATCGTGCAATTCAACACGACAGAGGCTCACAAAGAAAAGACACCGTGCGTTCTTAACGACGAAATTTTTTTAAACTCTGACTATATATATATATATTATATATATATATCGTAACTCCGCGTCTTATATTTCTCTTCTAACTAGCGATCGAGTATATTTTATACGAGCAACAGAATGTAATTATAGAAAACGTATAACGGTAGAACCACTCTTCATTATCCAATAGCTAGCAGCCACTTCTCATTCGAATAGGAAATTTACGTAAGCTGTGTAATCGTACGATAGACATATGTGTATGTGTACGCTACGTATTTTTCACGCGAACCATGGGCGAATCGACTGGTTCTCAATTGTATAGATACACCCTTCCACTTACTATTACTATTACTATTATTAATATTATTATTGCTATTATTATTATTATTATTACTATTACTATTTTCATAAAAAATAAAAAATTACATTTCGTTTGTTCTTCTCGTTTACGTCGCCTTCGAATTCTTTTACTTTTCGACGTTACTACAAAGTACACGAAGTTTCTTCATACAGTTTCTCGATGCAAGTCTTAACGTTTTACGGAAATTTCCGTAAGCTGCGCGCTTTTGCGTTAGGCAACTTGTGGCCTATTAAGATAGAAGATCGGTAGAGAAATGTTAGTTAAATAATTTAGACACTTTTCACGTGGTTACACGTCGCTTCGCGTCCCGATACGCTGTACGATTATGTTCGACACGGCGATTCGTGAATACAAGGCCACGTTCCAATAGTAAACTGAGCAAAATTTCTTTAGCTGCCTCGTGAATGACTTTGTCTGTTTACGCGGCGATCGGTCGCTTCGACATCAAAACAGACGCCGGAATTCGACACAATGTTTTTATCACGATTACGTGTACTACGAAAGACCGTTCGAACGTTTCCATTCAATCACATATTGGTATCGTCATTCACTAATCGCCGTACGAAAGATGTCTTAACCCATTCATTTAATCGGAACATTTTTAGGGGAGGAAGTTGAAGACTAATTAGGGTAGATCAGTTTGCGTTGTTCGTCTAGAACCGAATAGAATAACGTGTTCTAATATAAATGTACCCAGACATTAACAAAAAAAGAAATTGGATCTCAAAATATAATCTAAACGACGAGTTAACTCGTCTTCCACAGTTACGTAATTAACCCTTTAGGGACGGCGCGATTTTTTGTTCCTCTTATATATATATATATATATATAGACAGAAACGATTTTTGTATTCCAACAAATTTACTTCCACTATACTACTAATTTAGTTGACTATTTATAGGATATGCAGATTAACTAAGCGTGTCGTAATCACAAGCGCATACTTAATTCTGTTCTAAACAGTTACTAAATGGCTTTGTACTAATCGTACGACGAAACCAGGGTTCGCGTACTGTACAGATGCCGTTTCCCGAAGGGTTAAAATCGTTTCAACAATGATTGAAATCGCGTTTACACGGCCAAGTTCGATTAATCCTTTCGCTACCGTGAACGTATATACAATATATATATACGTATTCGAGAATTGGACTGGCATTTGTTAAAAGCATACGTATATCCAATGTAATTTTCTGGAATCATTCGTACGTCAATATTAGGGTAAAATTATAAGTTACGTAGAGTAATCCACGTATTAATATTTATATCATTTTGATATTAACACTAGGTTTACGGACGTTCCGTGCATACGTTGACAGGCTTCCGGAAAAATACGTATACTAAATATAACTATTGGAAAGTAGAGGCGAAAGGATGAAGAGAATCGCGTAGAATACACATTCATACCATCGTATTACGTAAAGTTAACATAAAGTACTGAAAAATAATATTTATGCTCTCTACAATTTTACGTATGAAATCTGAACGGTGTGAACGCGACGCGTTCCGTAAACCTAGTGTTAATAAACGTTATCATTACCCACGCTTTTAATCCTTAATTCCGACGCGTGAGTAGCGAAAGGGTTAACTTGGTCGTCAGACTGAAAGTTGCCCAACGCAAACGCAACGTGTTAAGACAGAGGCAAGTCTCGATTTCGGCAAGCGAAGTTACACCGAGTTCGAGGGTATTGTAAAAAAAAGGAATACGTTTACTCTATTATTCCTTGTTTATCAGGCGAATTCTAGAGTTTACGTCGTTTGCGGGTGATTCGATGATTGAGAATGTTTTTCATTCTGCCGCAGCGAAAGGGTTAACCGTAAAGGGGGTTAATCGTTGCGAAATTGCACGAGGAAACGGAGGATTCGGGGCGGTTTCGAAGGAAATCGCGCGCGATTCCAAAAGCCGTCGCTGTTTCTCGTCGAACGTTCGTTCGATCGCGATGCGGACGGATTAAAGAAGGCAACGCGTTCGAAAATCAAAGTCTTTATCGATTAAGTTAGGATGTAATGTTATTATTGGACGCTCGACCGAGTCGCACCGGAGAGTTTTGCGATTTGCGTACGAATCTGTCGAGCGTTGCGACCAAAGGCGTTTTTCTTTTACAAATCGTTCTCTGTTGTATTTCAGTCAATTTTTATCGCGACACACACACACACACAGGCACGCTTCGTGATTAGCATTTGCGATCGAGTAACATAGATCTATCTTTCACGTACGTGTTACCCATGGCGAAAAGCTTTCGATGAAACGCGCGACGATATTAAACGTAGCTAAAAATTCAAAGGTTTTTCGCAGCGCAAAGTGCCACTGTGTAATTGTGAAACCTAATAGGGAACTCGTAGACAACGCGAAACAGAATTATGTTAATAAAAATGTCCGAAAATGTGAAAATCGTCTTCGAGAAGTAGTCAAATTATCGTGGAAAGAAATTTCGTTTAATCGTCGCGGAAATTTCGTAGCATCGATGCTACGACACTTCGAAGTGGACGTAGAAATATTAGAAACTATCAAAGCGTCGCTTATCCCTTTGTAGATTTACCTTTCCTCGCTGTCTTTTCAATAATAAACGAATATTTTTAATCGTTTCTTTTCCCCCCATTTTACTTCTCACTAGATTTCTTTAATTTTCCCATACCTTTTTTATTATTCAACGATCTCAAGAAATCTCAGTCGACGCGTTCGATCGAAAACCTTTCGCCAGGTTGTTGTAAATCATCGGCCGTGATTTCTCGGGCGCAGTTGTTAAAGAAGCTTCGAGCCAAACGCGTGACGCTGTTTGCGTACTTTTTGTACTTGTTACATGAAACGGAAGAGAGCTGAAGTATGATGTATGAATAATGTATATAGAGAAGGAGATTTATAATAAACCTTGGAAATCTGAGAAACTGCTCGTTACGCTACCTTAACCCTCTAACGCGCGAGCCCGTGAATGTCACGGGCTCGCCTTCACTCTGCTTCTTCGCACAATTCCGCGCTTTCGTGATTGCAATTGTAATCGTAATTGTAAATGGAATCCCGAAAAAGATTTATTAAGTCCCGTGGAGTGGTTTGACATTTGAATTTTGGTACGAGGTAAAGACCACCATCTTCGTTTTCTTTGCTTCCTTCGGAAAATTCAGTTTAAGTATGCGAAAGTGTAGGCTTCGATCTTTAAAATGAGCACGCGTGGAACGCTGTACGATTTTTCTTCGTCAAGTTGCAGCAGATCGAAGATTAACCCGTTTATCGGAACAGGAAGCGGAGAGGGACAAATAAACACTAGGTTTACGGACATTACGTGTATACGTTAACAGGCTTCCGGAAAAATACGTATACCGCATAGAAATATTCCAACGTAGAAGCGTGAGGATGAAGAGAATCCCGTAGAATACATATTCATACCATTGTATTAATGAAAGTTAACATAAAGTACTGAAAAATAATATTTATGGTCCCTACAATTTTACGTATGAAATCTGAACGGCGTCTGAATGAATCTGAATGACGAGTTCCGTAAACCTAGTGTTAAACTAAAAATATAAATTATTAATATATATTACAATAGTAGCGCGACGAAGCCTCGCGTCACATTTGCGTTTGCTCCCGTAATCAACGAAAAAAGCTAGCGACTCGCAAAACGTCAGAAATTGCACCGTCTTTAACAGTGACGCGGAAACTCGCGACGCGTTGAAATTCGCCGTGCCGAAAGGTTTAATCGCGAAGATTAGTCGCGTAGTCCTCGCGAAGATTAGTCGCGTAGTCCGCGCGAAGGCACGGATAAAGAACGCGAAAGTATATTTCGAGAAGTGTCCAGTCAGTAATCTGGATCGCGCGACGAGTACGAAGGGAGGAGGCTGAGTGAAAACGAGCATACAATTAAGTCGCGCTAATCCGCGCGGATTAAGCGGAGGATGACGCTCGTTAAGAAACAAAACCGGCCTTAAATTGTTTCGCCGTTGACGAGACGCCGCGCCGCGTCCAAGCCGTGGATATCCGTTTGAAAAGTACGCGCGGCGGAGAATTATCGCAGCAGCCAGGGAGGGATAAATTGAGCGGTTGGCCAGGCTACACCAGATAACGATGATTTATCTTCCCGGTTTAAAGCGTGTAAACGATCTTATTATTCCGGCGAAGGAAAGAAATGAAGTCTCGGCGGTCGAAAGGGGCTCGACGAGGGACACAATTCACCCTCCGTTAGATCGACGACAAGGGTAGAGATCGCGTAGCGCGCGTTTCGTGCGGAGAATTCCGAGCCGAGCCGGGCCGAGCTCAGCTCCCAGGGGCAACGAGTTTCCTATTCCGTTCCGACATTCTTCTTCCGTACATCGATATTTCCGGACCATCTGCGGCCATCCGTCGTCCAATACAAACTTTCGCCCATTCGTCGACGACGCCACTGCTATTTCTTTGCGAGAACCATGTGCCACGGGGCAAAGTTTCCAGGACAGTTTGCGGGCAAGTTTCGGCGAGGCTGGCGAGTAAAATGACCGTCGCGAATGTTCCGCCAACGCGATTCAAAGGTGAATTTAAACTTCACACTTTGGACGCGGCATCGTTCGCTCTCAATGAAACATGCAAACGTTGCTTTCATCTGCATCTCGGTCGAAGCGACACAGCGTTTCGCATTGAAGAGCCTTTACTTACGCGTTGCTCGGCTTTCGTCGTCCGGTTGAAAGTTAATATTCAGATCGTTACAGCGTTCATTCTTGCGCGTTTGAAACCGGTGTTAACGGGATACACGGATCGAACGAAGAACCAACTCGTTTCAACGCACCGTTTCCTTTGTAATTTCTTTCTAGCCAATTCGCATCGCTGAACTTCGTTGGATGTTCGCGTACCTTGAAAAGGCGCGCCACGGATACGTGTAATATTCTTTATTCGTCCATTACTTTTCCCTTATCTCTTCCTCTGCGTAAAGTTTTAAGAAGCTGCGTGTAAAATGTTGCGCGGTCGATCGATCGATGAGACGTGAAACGTGTAAAGAAGAAGAGTCGAAAGCAAGACAGCTTATTATTGGTTTTCAACCGGACGGCGAAATGCTGACAAAAGTTGCGCTTAAATTGCGCTTTAACTTTTCCACGACCACTTTCGTACCTAGTACCGACTTCAATTTTGTTTGCTCGTCCTTTATCACGCAGTACTACGAAGTACGGACTCGCGCGATTAATTTCTTTCCGTTTGCGTAAACGGTGATACGCATTTATCGCGCGTAGAACTCGAAACCTATCGCGTATCCTTTAATCTTCCAAAGCAAAGTAAGCCGCTTTCGTTCGAGCAATGAATTTTTCCGTCTCCGTTATTCGATTCCCAAAAAATAGAACTTCCTTCTCTTATCGAGTCTCGATCGTCTTCGCGCGATTTAAATTGCATCGACTCTAGTCGAAGTGGTAGCAGAAACGCATAGAAGCGATCGGTAGTGGAAGACCTTCTCCTACAGTTGAATAAACACGCGGGTGCAAGTGTTGTTAAATGAAACTGAACTTCCGACGCGACGCTGACAAACGTTGTCTGTTACCCGTCGTTAATTATACGTTCCAGGTTTCCCTCCGCCGGTTTCTTGTCTCCATTTGGGCAGAAGTTTCGCAAATAAGTTTGAATTTCTTTGGAAGCTAGGCATTAAAGGATCTGGCCGCGTCGCGAACGCTAAAACCCCATTTTACGACGGTTAAAGAGTCGCGACGCGTTTCTGTTACCCAAGACGAAGTATAAATGTAATTCTAGTTCCCCTTGGGAAATTCAAG
This sequence comes from Eucera pruinosa, assembly GCA_028830335.1. NCBI lineage: Eukaryota > Metazoa > Arthropoda > Insecta > Hymenoptera > Apidae > Eucera > Eucera pruinosa. The sequence goes on from JAMYCR010000006.1 coordinate 20,133,041, forward strand.
ACTGCGACGAAGCACGCGTGGAAATTGGAGCAGCCAATGCCGTACACCGTTCCCCCCTCTTTTCCCTTCTCGATGCACACGCTTCCTCCGCAATCATCGCGTTTCCTTTCCGCGACTCTCAATACAACGCACCCGTCAATTCTTTCCATCTGCTTATTTTCCCTCGCAACTTATAGCTGCTTCTTGTCTTTAATTCGCACGTGCGCCACGCGAAAGCTTGGGAATTCCAACGCTTGGAAAGGTGGCTCGGAGTTTGAACGTTTCGCGGTTCCACGGCTTGGGAAATGATAATGTTTGGAAATTCAAAAGGTTCGCGATTCAATGGGGTGGAATTCGAAGAGTTTGGAATTCGAAGGCTTGGAAAATGAAACGGGCGAAAGTTTCGACGGCTTTGAAGTTTGAACTGTTGGAAATTGAAATCGTTCGGGAGTTTGCTGGCTCGAAATTCGAGGACTTGGAGATTTCGATGCGTGGAAGTTTCATGGCTTGCCGTTCGAATGCTTCGCGATTTAAATGCTTGAACCTTTTTTCAACGCTCGACAATTCGAAGGCTTGGAAACTCGAAGACTTGGAAGTACAAATGCTTGGAAATTTGGTGGCTTGGAGTTAGAAGACATAGGATACTCGAAGGTTTGGAAACTCGAAGGCAATGGAAATCCAAATGCTCGATAATTCGATTATATTGAATTCGAAGGCTTGGAAATCGAAACGATTGGAAACTTGGGAGACTCGAGGACGCAGATTCTCAAAAACTCGAAGGCAATGGAAATCCAAATGTTCGATAACAATTTATCTGCTTGGAATTGATCAAACACTTAGAATTCGAAGGCTTGGAAAGTCGAAAGCTCGGGGATTCGAAGACTCGGAAAATCGGAAGCCTCGATAATAATCGAATCGCTTCCAGCTTTAAACCCATGCAAATTCGATCTCAATCTTAATCGCAAAAAATTAAAAATCTCCGTGCTATAATTAAGACGTGAGTACGATCGCTTTGTGGAGGCAAGGTCCCTGGCAGCCTTCCCTCAATCCCGGCCAGAGGACCGTTTTGATCCTGGTCCCGTCGGGGTCCGGCGAGGCGTGGTGCCTGAGATGGAATTCCCGTGTGAATTCCAAAGCTTGCGCGACGTCGAGGACCAAGGGCGTGGCACGCGCCAGGCAGGCCCAAGCCAAATTCGAGCAGGCGATCGAGTAGTTCTTCACCTCGGCGCATCCTCGTAGACACGGAAAGTCGTACAGCGTTCGTTGCAACTGGTTGACCACCTGTTCCGCGACCTCCCGGGAACCGGTTCGCGCGCCGGAAGTCGCCAACTGCCGCTTCACGCATTCCTCCAGCTCCGGTGTCGCCTGAGTCGTGGTCGCGGTACCGTTCAGAATTTTCACCGCTTCCAGATACCTCGACGTTTGAATCATCCCCGCCAATCGCCACGAGAGCTGCGAACATACACAGCCGACGCAATGTTTAACAACTTTTTCTCGCATTCGTACGTCCCACGTACTTGCATCGGTGTCCTTTCAGACGGGAAGAACTTCTACGAGTTCGAAGGGATCGCGCAAAATGCCGAAGGAAAGCGTTACGAATTTCGAAATGGGAATAATCGCGGTCGCTGACCATTAACGGTGTACTATTTCTATCGAGACAAGGGTAACCGTGATCGCACGTAAAACGACGGAATAACCGTGGTATATCGAATGAAGGTAGGTTGTATTGTCCGGTTTTTTTGTCATCCGGCTGGAAATCAATATTGCGATCCTTGCTATTTTAATTAAAAACAACGAAGGTATGACGTTTCATTTATTTTCCAGAACCGAGTAGCTAAAAGTGGGCAACGCGAAATGGCACTTAACCCTTTCGCTACTACGGTATCTTAAAATTGGGAACTCAAAGCATAAATAAGGATCGCTTTTATTAATAGGAGAATAGTATAAATGTAAATGTTTGTGATTACGTACGGTGTGTAGTATTGTTGCACGAATCGACGAAGAAGCAGTATTGTACTGTAGAGAAAATACACGCATGCTTTTAATAAATGCGGGTACAATTTTTGAAGGCGTATATATACGTCGTTCGTAGCGAAAGGGTTAAAGCTGGAGCCACGCGAGTGCCTTTTCATATGTTTTTTTAATAGAATTGTATCGAACTCTGCCGCAAATGATTATCGATAATCCGCGAATATTTATGCAAATTCAACCGCACATCTGCAAACTCCTACTTCCAGCAACAATTTAAACGGAAGCGCGTTTTCACCTGCAAATATTATCATACGCAATTGGACTTTGGATATTTTACGCGGCTCCGCGTACCGTATAATTCCGCATAAACGCATAAA